>SMGT01016485.1:66855-148140 GCA_004794575.1 Lanistes nyassanus | reverse complement strand
CCAAATAACCATAATAACTCAGCTGAACACACACACTGAGCACGACTTACGAACAACAGTGACCTCTATCACACACCCAAATAACCATAATAACTCAGCTGAACACACACTGAGTACGGCGCACGAACATCAGGGACCTCTATCACACACCCAAATAACCATAATAACTCAGCTGAACACACACTGAGCACGGCGCACGAACATCAGGGACCTCTATCACACACCCAAATAACCATAATAACTCAGCTGAACACACACTGAGCACGGCGCACGAACCACTCGAAAGAAAGCTCACCAGCCACGCTGATGATGGCGCGCCAGCCGTGGTGGTCTTGGCTCAACGACCAAAAGACACAACTCACACTCACCACCCACAGTGACCACAAACTCACTCACCAACCACCGTGGGCTCGAGGTCGACGAAGACAGCGCGTGGCACGTGCTTGCCTGCGCTGGTCTCGCTGAAGAAGGTGTTGAAGGAGTCGTCTCCACCTCCGATGGTGGTATCAGACGGCATCTGGCCATCCGGCTGAATGCAGTGTTCCAGGCAGTAGAGCTCCCAGCATGCATTGCCGATCTGCACCCCGGCCTGACCCACGTGGATGGAGATGCACTCACGCTGAAGCGGGTCAGGACGAAGGGACACGGGTTAGGAAATGAAAGAAGAAACAGATATTAGCAGGTTAAAGTCGTACTGCTCGAGAAGAAAAACAGGCGATAAGGCAACAGTGTTAAAAACAATGCATTGGCTAAATCTGGACTTTTCGACGCACAGAAATAATTCACAGCAATCAGAAGACAATAAGTAATTATTGTTGTCTCCGTATTTTAGATGTTAAATAAAATCTATGAAATTATTTCGGCTTGTATTCTGGTTCCAGATAAACAAGTCATGAATTGTATGAGGGGGAAAAAACTGGTTACATCGTAAATTGTTGTTGCGTATATAAGACGCTAAGAACAATACATAAAATTAAATAAATTCCACAGATGTGTTATGATTCAGTGATGTTTATTGCCGATCAGAAGGGGGACATAGAGGGACTTAGGAGTGAGAGAAGGTGGAAGGGAGAGAGAGCGGAAGAGAGGGGAGGAAGGAAGGAAGAGAGAAGAGAAACATAGTGATTGAAGAGGGAGGGGGGAATGCCAGCTGGACAGGAGGAAGGGGGAGACTAGATGACTGACAATCTCACAACCAAGCAATAGAGACAAGAAGCACATCAATAACGACAGTGTTTAAAATAGAACATTCGACGGTTTTACTTCAGACAGACGAGAACCCCAAACCTAAGATCGTTTTATCTTACAGGAAGATACGGAAGATACGGAAGATACTGGAAGCCCGGCTTGGTCAAGCTTCGTTATTATCATAAATCATTCAGCTGTGTCTACTGTTCTCAAGAAAACATCGAAAGTTCCGTCCCCTTTTCATCGTCAGAACGCAGAAACGGATCGCTTGTTCCGTTACGAACTGATACATTTACCCGTGAAACCTGATCGGCTTCTTGTCGTCGCGCTTGCATGCGTCAGCAGGAACAAACATCGAGAAAAGGTCAAACGCTCAGTGGATGGAGCCGCCATTGCGATCGATGAAAGATGCTCAGCTGCCTACGGTGCCGCACGCCGTTAATCTGGCGGACGACGGGTTCGCTCAAATGCTAGGAGGAAGATCTTCGACAATCTCAGGCATCCGGTACTTACCATGACGACTGTGTGAAGACGAAAGACGAGGACAGACGAAAGACGTCGACGAACAGAAGATTTTTTCCTCGCTCAGGCGGAAGCGATGGTTCCAGCAGCGAGTGAGAGACTGTGTGCAGGAGCACGCCAGCCAGATAATTTATAAAACTGCGACGCGAAGCCAGAGAGACGTACTGGAGGAAAGGGAGGGAAACAGGGGGGTAATTATCATCAGTTTGCCCCCCTCGCCCCCAAAAAGGGTTGTTCTGCCGCACGCGCAACAGCTGCGCGGCGCATTTTGCGAGCATGGCAGCGCGTGCAGTAGTCTGCAGTGCCGGTGTCATTACGGCGTGAGTGGTTGTGGTGGAATTTTCGGACAACATCTTAATTGAGATTTCGTCCTCCTTTCCGCCATCTTGGATTTGTCTGTTAGTGGTTTGTCAGGAACATGGTGGACATACAGTGCATAAACACTGCTGTAGCTTCCTGTGTGGAACGTGGCCCAGATACAAGGAATATTTGTTATTGCTACAGTTTACCCTCCTCGGGCTGTCCACATATGCTCTCCATGCACTCTTGCTGTTTTACTCCTGTCTTTTACTCCTGAAATGAACCTGTCAGACACATTACAAAGAATATTTCCTAATGTTATACTTTCTATGTGAAACCTGGAAGACATATTATAAAGAATATATTTCCTAATGTTACAGTTTCTATGTAAAACCTGCCAGACATATTACGAGGATTTTTTTCTATTGTTATAGCTTCTGTGTGAAACCTGGCAGACACATGAAAAAGAATATTTCCTAATGTTATAGTTTCTATGTCAAACCTGGCAGACATTATAAAAAAATATCCCTATTGTTGGCACAGACACATTGCAGGAAATAATTCCTAGATTATATAGGTACATGGATAGACTAAAGACAAAAGGCTGACCCATGAGGTTAGCGAATGTTTGATCTGGATGATAGACATGTATATTATTTCCTTATCCTATGCTTGAGGGAGTAAAAGCTTGGTTCTAGACCACGAGGGTGCATTTATTACAGAGGTGTCGGGATTTCAGGTCCATAGAGTCTGCCTCCCTGGGCCCTTGTTCACATCAATCCCGTGAATTATCTCCTGTTAACAACCCCCCTCCCCCAAGTTTTCAGCACAATGATTAAAAATTGCAGTAGGTATTGAACACAATGGGATTTCAGGGTACGGTTTTGCCCCAGATCGTAAATTAGCCTGGTGACTGGATGACCCTACTATGCCGAACTGAATCAATCAAGAACAAATGAGGACGGAGCGCTTAAATTATCGAAAAATAACTCCAGCAAAGGTACTGGCAGCGCTCAAACACAGCCGTATGCAGACGTATGTGCCCAAGGGAGCTTACCGTACCCAAACACGTAGCAAAGAGAGGGCCGAAAGAAAGGAACTTGGCAGATCTAGGAGTTATCTTTCGAACTGAATCTGCAAATTCGATGATCTAAAAGCTTGACCCACCTTCACAGCCCGATGGGATAGATGGGAATTGTTATGAGTTTTCGTGTTTTACTTCGACATGATGCCTGTGCGTACGTGCATGTGTAGTGTGTGTGTGTGTGTGCGTGCATGGGTTGGTGGGTGGGTAAGTGAATGAGTGAAACAAAGAGAGAGAGGGAGAGAGATTTTAGCATCCATTCGCCTTGTTTATTCTGTTCCATTACAACTTACAACCGCCAGCACTGTCTAGACAAAATCTTCGCTAAGTTAAAATATCTTGGGCTGGATACACTACAGTTAATAAAGAACAAATGAGGACCGAGAACTTAAATTATCGAAAGATAACTCCAACAAAGGTACTGGCAGCGCTCAAACATAGCCGTATGCAGACGCCTGTGCCCAAGGGAGCTTACCGTACCCAAACACGTAGCAAAGAGAGGGCCGAAAGATACACTACAGTTAAATAAGTTAGAGACTGCTATTTTTGGTTATAACTGTCATTGCCTTCAACAGAATACAATGTTTTATCTATTTATCTTGTTTTTTTTCGTGGGTGGGGTGTGGGGTGGTGGTGTCAAGATTGTTTAAATATGTCTGCGTTTAGAATCACGATTGTCATACTATTTTCCTGTCATTTCATTTTCCGTTTTCTTAAGTTTAATAAATAATTTCTTTGCCAAGTTTTCATTTCGTTCTCTTTTCATTTGAAAAATAGACCCGGATTTTTGTCTTTCCTGATAATCGTCGCCTGTCATCCGTTGTTCATAAAGGAAAATCATATGATGTTAACTAAGATTCCGTTCTTATTACATACTGACTGAACTTATAAATACCAAATTTATCTTTGAAAAAAAAGGGGGGGGGGAGGGTTTTAAGGGGAAAGTTGCATTTTACTTTTATCGACAAGAAAAAAATGTTAAGGGACAAAACCTCAGAGTTCTCAAGTAATGTCGCCAATTACTCATGCTTACTTCCCCTGAATCGCGTGTCGCTCGGAGGTCCTGTGCACTGAGAGTTGGGATTTTTTAAAAAAATGTATACACTTTATACCCAGGAGAAATACAGACTCCATGGATAATAAAAAACGGAGAGATTGGAAAGACTCCCCTCCCACAAACACACATGCGGCCCGCGGATTGTTAAGGAAACTGTGAAGCGGCCCGCTATTTTTTTTAAAAATTGGCCATCTCTGCTTGTTTGGGTGGCCCGGTACCTGGGGCAGCGGGGTGGGGGTGGGGGATGGAGGGGAAGGGGAAGGAGGAGGAAAGATTTATGATGTTATTCGTCACCACGTGTGACATACTACGCAGCAACCTCAAAGAGCCACTCGACTGGTTTGATATTGGATGGACTGGTTGGATTCGATCGACCTGGATTGAGTTGGATTGGGTTGGTCTGGGTTGGACTGGCTGCTTTCTTGGATGGATGGATGGATGGATAGATTAAGGTATAAGCCCATGTTTGTTGACAAAGACCCTACTGACAAAACCATTCTACTTTCAATCCTCCTGTTCCTTGTCTCTGTGCACGTAGTGAATTTTACTGTTACACCCCCATCCCCGCATCAGAAACCACTCCCCTGCCCCCGCTTCTCCGACTGCCCATATGTACACCCCATAAACACTTGCTTTTTCTCCTTTACTCGTGGAATCGACACGGTAAAAAATCGAGTACCCCCCCCCCCCACACACACACATACACCTTACACCGTATAAGCGTGTTTTATTATACGGCTGCCAAAAACAGCCTGCTGTATTGTTACGATAAGCGCTTTTTTTCGTTGTTTTACTTCTTATCGATGTTCACAACAAAGCCATGAACTGTTAGCACACAGAAATGTTCGACCCAGTTTTCAAGGACATTTCAGATCGAAACATGAACAAAATATGTAAAAAAAAAGTATGTAAGTTATAGGTTTATTTCGCCTTAAACTTCGCCAAACTTTATGGCCAGCTATATATGTCACCGTGAACATCGCCAAACTTTGCTGAAGAAGGGTTAAGTTTTTAACTCCATCTTGGCATTCTAAAATTTGAAGTACCAAAAGGAACAGCACGAACGGGGTAGATGAACGAATGAATGGAGGGATAAAAAAGAAGGTATGAAAGACAAAAGCAGAGAGAATCAGAAAGCAGAACAAGATAATCAAAATGAAGTAAAAGAAGATAAACCGGGGTGGGGGAGGAGGGTGGATTTTGGCATGTCACAGTAGGCATTTCGTAAAGTGAGGCATGTGTCTAGCCTCTAAATTTCCCAGACCAGTCACACACAGTGAGAACGCGACCACTTGGCCGCTCGCTGCTTTTATCACCAAAAGAGGCCGGAGCTGTGGCCTGGATGACAACTGTCCGTTGTGAAATACTTACTTTATCTGTTTCTTTTACGATTTTCAGGAGCGGAGTTCTCGTGCACTGCATCCGCCTCAACCACGTTGGCCTAACAGAAATCCGACAATTTTCCACGGACGTTTTTGGGTCGCTCCAGCAAAGTTGTGCTTCGTCTTCAGCTTACCTCATCACTTGCGCGCACTTCGATTTTGTGACAAGAGCGCGCGCACTTTCAGGAACCCTAGTTTCCACGCCTCGGGATGCCTCGACTGCGGCGCCGGCCCGTTTCTAACAGCAATACAACTAGAGGCGGAGGAGGAGCCTGGGAGCTGCAGTTTTTGAAATTCATTTCAGAAACACCCCGTCCTCACACCCAGTATTCCGACAGTTTCTTGGGGACACAAACTGGCACGCTCGCAGACGCACCCAGTATTCCGACAATTTCTTGGGGACACAAACTGGCACGCACGCAGACGCACCCAGTATTCCGACAATTTCTTGGGGACACAAACTGGCACGCACGCAGACGCACCCAGTAATCCGAGAGTTTCTTGGGGACACAAACTGGCACGCACGCAGACGCACCCAGTATTCTGAGAGTTTCTTGGGGACACAAACTAGCACGCACGCACCCAAACACACCCATACACGCAGAAGAATAGGAAGAAAGAAGAAATGAGAAAGAAGAAAGAAGAGAGAAGAAAGGAGAAATAGAAAAACGAGAAAGCAGACAAAAGAAATAAGAAATGAGGAACAAAACAGACGATAGAAAAAAAGAAGAAAAGAAAAATAAGACAGGAGAAAAGAGATAAAAAAGAAAAAATAAGAAACGAGGAAGAAGACAAACGACAGAAGAAAGAAAGAAATGAGAAAGGACAGAATGAGAAGAAAAAAAGGTTGGTGAATACGTAAAGAAAACTAGGTCGTGACCTAGAGACGCGACTGATGGAGAGCAGGCATCAAACGCTTCCGAAAAGCTGAAATGACAAAAGGCGGCACGCGCTTGTATCGACTAGAAATAGGTCATGAAACAAGACTTCTGGTGTGGACATAAAATCTGTTGGGGTTTCTTGCACGCCGACATGCGTCGCCTAACAGTACTCGTAACATTTCGTCAGAGGAAAAGTGCAGGATGGATAAAGAAGCAGACGCTTCTGAAACAAGGAAAAATAAAGTAGGTCTCTCCTTCACAAAAAAAAGAAGGGGAAAATCAAAATAATTGGGCAAAACCTTACGTCACAGTTCGTGATTTTACTGTTCCTGACAAGTCCTAACAGAAAGCACTAAACTTTGCTTGAATCTAAGATTGTCGTATTTTAAATTCTGTCTGAGCCATATGTATTGCCTGTAACTTTTATCCAAAGAAAACTTTAATAAGCAGAAGTTTTATGGCCAAGTCAAATAACAGAAACGCTTATTTTAAACGGAGAAAATCCAGCTGCTTTATTATATTTGCTGGTCTGCCTGCCTGCCCGACTGTTAGCATGTCGGCCAGCCTGGTTGTCTGTCTGTCTGCTTACCTCCTGTCTGTCGTTCTGCCCGTCTTTCTATCTGCCCTCCTGCCCGCGTGCCTGCCTGTCTGGCTATCTTTCTACACTTCTGCCTGCCTGCCTGCCTGCCTGCCTGCCCGCCCGCCCGCCCGCCCGCCTGCTTGTCTGAGTGTTCTTTGCGTACCTCATTGCCACACACTTAAAAAGACAAAATGATCGTGAATTTTGACATAAAGGTTTTACTGCTAGGAACTTGTCAGCACAGGTCAGCTATTTAGCTCTCTCACTCTGCATCAATGAACTGCTTCTTTTACCTGCTGTCACTTCTTATGTCATCTCCCCGTGACCGGCCCGTACATGAATCACCAATAATCAGCTCTTACCTGTTAAAAAATCTTCTTTGTTGACAACTCTTTCCTGACCGCTGTTACCTGTAGCCAATTCTTGAGCTCTTTTGCGTGCACTCACGTCTGACCTCCTCGTCACCTGCAGTTACTTCCTAGCATGGAAAGCGATGGCCCCCGATCCTAGCGCGACAATCTTAGACTATCGGCCGACATCGTTTTGCGTGCTGGTTTGTAGACAGAAGGATGCACTGACCGTCTCTTATGACTGAAAAACAAATTCTCCCTTTCCTATAGACAACACTGTTTCCTTCTCGTCCTGTCTGTAGAGGCCCTTTTGCTAATGCAGGACTAAGAACAACTTTCGTTTTTCTCCTTCCGCTTCTGTCCTTCCTGCCATCGAGAGGTCAATCGAAGAGCCAGCGTACCTGAACACACTTGCCCGAGACGCGTTTGAACTTTCGCGTCTTCGCGCGCACGAACACTTGAGCCTCGACGAATCAGCACCTGTAATTAAGGACCAAAATCCTAGGTAATCACTCCTTTCTCGTCCAGCTTCGCAAGTAGTGCTCGGCGGAGATGTCGGCCTTCATCGACGACTTTGTCTGGGCCTTAACAAGACTGCATCGGGGCCTGAATGGCTGGCCGAGAGAAAAAGGCATGGCGGGTTTTTGTATATCGCGGCTGCTGACGAATAGCCCGGTTCTGTTCGCGCTGCCGCTGACCGGCGGACTGGGACGTTCACAAATGCGGGAGCCGACGCAAGAACTATAGCAGAAGGTCTTTGGGTGCGAGCAGTACAAGTGGCCCCAAGCCGAAAGCAACGTCTCAGAGTTCTGCCAGCAGCCTGTTACAGGGCCGCCTTTAGCTAAAGTGTTTGTTTCCTAATAAGCCCTCTCTATTGTCTCCAGCTCTTAGCGGTGATCGTCAAAACATGGCTTTAATCTGCGTCTTAATGGCGCCCCGTTTGCCGGACGTCTTCAGGCTGACGTTTTCAAACCGGCGATGGCGCGCGTGTGGCGGTTAATTATTTTCTGTTCTTCCTAATTGGCGTCCGACGAACGAGGCTAAGAGCTGAGGTCATGCAGCGAGGCAGAGAGAAAACGAACGAACGAACGAACAGACGGAGGGGATGGTGTGTCAGGAGGAAGAAGGAGTGAGATGAGGAACGAAAGAAAAATGAATGAAGCAAAGAAGAAAAGAAAGAAGAGAAAAGGATACAATTAACACCAGAAAGAATGAAAAGAGGACAGAATGAGCGTCAAAAAGAAAGAAAATAATACAAATAAAACAGAAAAGAAAGAAAAGAGGACAATAAAGAAAGAAACAAGAAATAAAATAGAAAAGAAATAAAAGGAAGAAAAGAAACGAAAGAAAAGAAAAAAGAAAAAGTATTATCAGGAGAAATGCACAGAGCGGGGTGAGAGAGAAAGGAGTAAGGGGAGGCTATAGGGACAGGGAGGGAAACAAGGTGAATGAGGAAATGAAGGGGAAGAAGGGAGAGAACTGAGGACAAGATCGAACTTAGCTTTGAATACGAAGTAGTGGACAATGACGAAGATAAAGGAACATTTTGAAATCAGACGATTGAAATTTTCAGAGAGAAAGAGAAAGTCCCAAACCGAATGATGATGATGATGATGATGATGATGATGATGATGATGATGATGATGATGATGATGATGATGATGATGATGTAATAAAGCAGGATTACAATTTAATCTATCGAGTTAGCGATAGAGTCAGGCGAAGCTAATAAGTAGTCTGGCTTAATTATAGTCATAACGATAGTCACAGTCTTAACCGTTAATGTTGTGATCTGATGATGATGACGAACATGATGTTGACGATGTATATATATAGATAACATTCTATAAGTTCAAAGCTTCCTGTCTCCCGGCTTCATCCCCGCTTCAAGCATTATCTTTGAGACGCTTGCCTGTGCTCTTTTCATCTACGCTTTGACAGGTTATCGTGGCAGTTCACGGCAACGATCCTTCTTTCAGTGGGAGCAATCATTTACGGGTAGTCACGATCGGGCAAAGGTCTCTATGTCACTACAAGTATTGTTTTATGGTAGTGCTTTAATTAACGTCTTTTTCCCGAAGGTCTTCAGCGGCAGGAACAAAAGCGAAATTGGTAAAGTTCTGTCTATAATGCTCAAGTTAATGGAAGCAGAGGCAGTATCGACTTTCTGTGTTGTTTCTAGGATTATGGGATGGCTTCTGATAGGATGGCGAACATATTTCAAGGAATATTTTTAAATTTTTATTTTGGTGCTTAACGTCCAGTTGCAAACGACGTGCACATCAGGACGGTGTTGCTTAGACAAAGTTTCCGTGCTGCCACACGTGGGACTGATGTCGTAACACGGGCCTCAGTCCCACCCAGTCACATTATACTGACACCGGGCCAACCAGTCCTAATACTGTTCCCTGTAGCGCCAGGCGTCTGGCAGGGCAGCTACTAAACTATTAATTTCTAAGTCTTAGATATAACTCGGCCGGGTCGCAGACCTCCGATCTCCAGCTTCGGAGGCAGAAACCTTAACCCTGTGACAGCCGCCACTTGAACCGTATGGAACTTAAAACTGCCCTGCCATTGTTAGGGCTGACTGCCGTTTGGCAGGTAAACGTGGCACAAGCGTTATGAATTATAAAAATTCATCTGCTAATCGTTTAAGGGAAAGAACTCTTACATCGAAAGCTTAATCATTTCTTCACGAGTTGCTTCCCTTTTACTGTGTTTAAACTTACAATGAGACCGGTTTCCGGCCATAATTTCAGCGAGTATCCACATGTGTTCTGTCACTTGAGAAATGCTAGATTTACTCTTCAAATTACACGCTAAAGAGGAAAATGACATTGTTTTGCCAATTTTCTATGATAAAGTGGATGAAGACAAGAGGATTTGTGCCTGAAAGACCCAAGAGAGTGATTACGAAGAGAAAAACGAGCAAGCACGTGTTGTAAACAGTATTGAACAGACTGTGTATAAGGAATCCTGAGGACTTTTGGATTTCTTCAAATTCAGTTGTGTTTCCATCAAAGGATTTTACAAATTATGGAACAAAGTCCAAGAAACACAGTAAGAAATGAGTTTTCTTTGTTTATTAATGTTTAAAACCAAGTTTAAATAACGTTTTTATTGTTTTGTGGGATTTTTATATGAATTTTTGAAAAAAGGCTAAAAATGCCCCGTCTGCCGGACAGCTCGAGCTAGGATCGCTCAGGTAGCAATGACAGCCGCCTTAACCCTGTGACAGCCGAGGCGGTCGTACGGCCTGGGGAGTGCCACCTGGCTACGGCCTGAAGCACACTCCCCCCCCCCCCAGAAACTTTGTAACAATCCCCTCAAAGTAATGGATTCGTGCTTATAGCAACGCTGTAGTTTCTTTTCGTAACGCCAGCATGTGTACCATGAAGTAAGTTCTAAGACTTGGGAGGCTTTTGAAAACTCTCAGGTCGACTGGTGACGCGCACCTGTGAAGACAGTTTCCCCACGTAAGTTCTCGACAGCTGTTTGACCAGAAGCGTTTTCATTGTGTCGCGCACTATAGATGCGAGCAGAGCATCCTTTTCATCGTGCAGTCTTTTCTTTCTGTTCCCAGTTCGGCGAAATTCGCATAGCTACTTGAACGTGAGCACGGAAAGAAGCTGTGACAGTGTCAACAATGGCGCAGCGTGTGGACCTAAGCGAGGACAGGTCTGCACAGTCTTCCGACGGGTCTGATATTTAGCCATAGAAGCTGTACGCTCTCAGTGTGGTCCGACGAGAGGTAACGGAAAACTAACGAAGTTTGCAGGTGCTGGGATTATGAATTCACTTGCAACTTGGATTAAACGATTACTTTTCTGCATCGAGAAAACACGCCTGTATCTCATGTTGATGCAGATTTTCGACAGTTTTAAGACGCTTGCACTTTCCACTCTCTGAACATGCATATAATGTTTTTTCGTCCCTAATATAGTAATTATTGACAACATTTTTAATGGTTGATAATCTTTAAGCACACACATTCATTCAAACTGAACATCAGAAATCAGTTGCTAAGGTCCATAAACATATTTCTGTTTACTGATATGTACCTTGCGTTGCGTCTTACCGAATCATCCGTTTATTGAGCACTCTACAGTAAACCAGAAGTGTTCGAGTTAAAACACTTATTTTCTTTCCAAAACAAGAAGCATTTTACATTGATCTAGAACGCTTGGTGCTAAAATAGTTTAAAAAGTGTTCTGGTCTGTGTTCTCGAAAGTGTTTAAATCGCCGAAAAATATGTAAACGATGTTTGATAATGTTCCCAATGTGTGCCAGCAGCAAGTGTTCAGTCAAGTAGGAGCATGGTAAGGACACTTAGAACACATGTAGCATACATTTTACATACTATTTACACATGCAGCACACGTTTTGCACCTGCCTTAACACTTTTTAGATGTAAGAGTGCAGGATCTCGCGTGACTGAACACGCTACAGATATGACAGTAATACATATATCGACCGAATCAAGGTTGATTTTGCACTGTCACTACCGTGGCGAAAAGCACGCCTTAAAAAAATTAGTGATTTTATTCTGGTTGAACAGACGCAAGAGGATATAAACAAAGTTCTGCGAGTTGTATTTGCCAGTATGACGAGTCTGTATTTGTATGGGAGAAGGATGTCTTTACTTGTTAATATTTAAGTGGATGGTTATCACTTGTGAAGTGCCTCTATGTGTTTCTTCTGCTCTTATGTGAAATATACAAGCAATGTTCTTATATATGGAGTGGCATTTGCTCTTACCTCAAGTGTGCGTTTACTGCTGTGTTCGTGTTGACTGAGCGACGCTCAGCAAACTACTGTACCGGAACGTCTGGAAAAGTACTTTAAAATTTATGGCTATCGGCAGTACTTGGTGGGGAAGGGTCGGGGTTAGTTAGCTGCAGTTGGGGGTGGGGGAGAGCAGGTATGGATTATAAAGTAAGTTATGGATTATGAAAAATCAGGGATGAGGCCACCAAATGCTTTATTGCTTATTGTGTGGCACGTGTTTAGAGACAGACCTCTTGTCGGCATGCAGTCTATGCTGTGGACAAGGCCAAAATCCATCCGGATTTGCACCTAGTTTGCGACAAGACCAAAAACAGACAGACAGACAGACAGACAGACAGACAGACAGACAGACAGAGACACACAGACACACAGACACACAGACACACAGACACAGACAGACAGACAGACAGACAGACAAAGACTGACGGACGACTGTTAGACCATTTCAGTAGCTGAACAATCCAGTGCAGATTTACCGCGCCCATCTACGAATGGGTAAGGGGAGGATAACATCATTTAATGAAGCAGGGGAAGACAACTGCAAAGATGTGACGTCAACTGCAAATCATTTGCATTTCACGTCGACACGCTAACACAACTGCTGCGAGAAATGACTTTCGAGAAATGCATAGCCAGAACCTCAGGACATTTTTTTTTTTAAAGTTGCACACTGAGGAAGGCAGTTCAGACTGTACGAAGATGAACATCTCAAAGCAAGTTTCAAAAGAACCCTTTCCGAATGTTTTGCACGAAATTGCATAAACATTAAGATAACTGATGACATTCTGAATACAAAAAATTAAGAGTATTAAATCTATACAAGTGAAGGCCCCTTTTGCAGCCGTCCACTAACACAAAACTGAAAGTCTGTAACGGCTGATTCATTTCTTTGGCGTTTCATGGGTTCTCACCGCATCTAGGTATGGTTTTCAAAAAAAGTTTTCACAAATAGCTTTTTGCCATTGTACTATTTCTTGGGTTTGTCAACTCATCAATAATTTTACAATGTCTGAAATCGTGGTTTAAGCAGAGATGCGTATTTTCAGGCCATGGGCCGCTGTCTATAACTTTCTGGTTCAGCTGTGTACACGTGACAGATGTGATCGTAGCGACGTTCCAGATTTTTGCTACCCTAAAACAAGGTACAGGTCGAACAACGGGCTAATGGGAGACAGCACTGCATGTTGGGAGGACGAGAGGCAAGTGTTACTCTCTGGTCTACTTCGTTCTAGACACTACGTCATCTTAGCTACTGCCCTGGGGGGTATCGGCGTGTGGCTGAACAGCACGGCTGTTACTGATAAGGGTAGACGCAAGAAGGAAGAAATCGACAGGGAAAAAAGTTTTTGCCCGGGGCTGGTGGTTTTCTCCCAGTGGAACATTACAGAGCTTCAAAGGCTGATCCTTTTGCAAACATCTGTGGCACTTTTTAGTTCTCTTTCTAAGTCTTGCCAGGGCTCTCCAGTTTTAGACATAATTCCACCCGAAACAATGTGTCTGCCATGGCCCTGCTGTATCACACCAGCGCTTGATCGCAAGCGTACATGAACTCTCTTCCTTTTCCAATACTCTTCCTCTCTATCTTTCTCACTCCCCCCTCCCTCTGTCACACACAAACTCACGCACACACACTGAAGTGCTTCGCACGTGTTTACCTTCCTGTCAAAAGGTAAGCCCTGCGTCGTCTGGTTACTTTCTTTGTTCCGTCCCTCTGTCCTTCCTTTCTCCGTTTTGCTCCTGTCCGTCTTTCCTTCTGCTTTGCATTCGCTCCCTGCCCCAATTTTCATGTCCCGTCTTCTCTCTCCCACCCCTCCCACCTTCCCGCCCTACAAATCTGTGCTTTGTCGCTGATGTATCTGTCTTCCACCCTGGGCTTTTGCCGCTGCTGGAAGAAAACTGTGAAGACATCTGTGGCCCCTTAAGTGAAAACGTTTGCTTGAACAGCCACAGAGTGTGCCAGTGTGTCTAAGCTACTCAAATATGTCGAACCACTGTGACGTCAAGCGAAAAGCATTCTGGGCGACAAACTGTAGGTGTTTGGGTGTTAAAGTCTTTAGGTTCCTGTAGCAAAATAATCTTTTCATCAGTCCCCCTTCCTCCCTGTCTTCCCCACTCTGTCCCACCCTGTTCTCTCCCTCACCCGCTTGCTTGCACGCCTACACATCCACACAAGCGCATGGCACATACGCGCCTGAAGGCATTAGAACACACATTCTGCGTTAACCTCCTCTTCTTCTATTGGTACCACCCACAGAGGCAAAACTCTCTCTCATTTTGCACTAGCAGGTAGAAGGTTGCTGGTTCCAATCCTGGAGTGGCCAAGGATAATTTCCTGGAGTTATACATTGTGCAAACTCCATTCGCCCATCTCCCCGCACATTAAACTGCCTGTCCGCACTGACCATCTTACTGCTGCTATCAGTCTGGTGGTTTTTTCAGTGCGTAGCTTAGTAATATCTAGACTCCATTCCCCGGTAGTCCACCGTCCTGATATGCACCCAGTTTTCGCCGGGGCGTTAAGCAGCCGGCAACTACCAAACCATCTCTCTATCGAGATTTGAACAAAATCCACGACGATGTGAGTAACAATGTCAGGGACAAAGAAGTCTTTAATTTTTTCCCCTTTAGTTATTCGCAGGAGATGAATCAGAGTATGTGTTCATAGAACCAGGAAGGAGGTATGCCCCAGTGGCCATCGAAGACCTTGATATGCCAGAATAAACAGGTGGGTGTCGAGGGAGGAGGTTTGAAGTTTACTTATAATAAATAATGGTTTTGACATGTAATTGATGACGCCCGCGCTCTCCCGTATTTGTTCTGCGGCCCGCGCGCGAGGTTACCCACTCACACGGACACACAGTCTCGAGCTGTATTAAGCAGGTAGTATGTCTGGAACACGCACACACGCACACAAGCACGAAGACTCTCTATACAACAGCGGGGTGAAGAAGAGGGTGAAGTACTCACGGACGGATCCCCTTCCCCCAAAAGCACAATGTCACTCACTCCGCCTCCCTCCTCTTCACTCCGTCCCCCTCCCACTCATTCCGCCTCCCTCTCCTTCACTCCATCTCCCTCCCCTTAACTCCATCTCCCTCTCTTTCACTCCATCTCTCCCTCTTTCACTCCGTCTCCCTCTCCTTCACTCCGTCCCCGTCCTCTTCACTCTGTCCCCCTCCCCCTCCCACTCACTCCCTCCCCTTCACTCCCTCTCCCTCCCCTTCACTCCCTCTCCCTCCCCTTCTCCCTTTGATTTTCTGAAAACCAAAGACAGAACAGTGTAAGACGGCAGAAGAGGAAAATCAAAAAAGGAATCATGTGACACAAATGCAAGCGCCCTCCAGCGGACAACTAAAACAGTGAGAGAAAACATCAGAGACTTCTATGGAAGAATAAAGGGTTATTTGCCCCTGGCATCTGCCAGACCAGGAGTGTGTTGACGGCCAAACGCTGGCACGTCAGGAAAGGTGCGCGTGCAGTAACCTCCGTTTCCCACCCCCACTCGTCCCCCAACAAAACAAATGTAATGGGGTCAAAGAAATGAGGTCAAAAGAAAGGGAGGGGTAATGACCTCGGACAACCCGTTTGTAAAGTTAGTGGGCAGAAAAAAAGGCGGGGGGTGGGTGGAGATGGGAATCACGGACAGGAGTGCGGGGAGAGGAGGAATCCATTTGAATAAGGTCCTTCAAACTAGGGTAAGCATATTTGCCAACAGAATCAAAGGCTATTATTAACTTCCTCGCCGCGCCATCTACATCTGCCAAGAAGAAAGCGGCCACCGTTCATCTGAATTGCCAACGCCGTCCCTCGCCCTCAATATTTTACCTGCCCGAGACCGACAAAACGCGACAAGGCAACTTTGCGATCGAGCTGGCGTTAGCAGCTCAACAATTCTTCACCTACCCCACGCTCTTAGACCCATAAGAATGGCGAGTGATAAGTGTACATACCAGTTTTGGCAAACGAAATCAGTCCCAAAGTAGAGAGGGAGATAATTTTAGAGGGACGGTGCTTCCTCCTGGCGATAATTTTGCGCAATGGAAAATAGGGTCCTATTACTAGGCTATCCACCAGGCTAGGCTATTACTAGGCTATCCACCGGACTAATAGCTGCAGAAAAACTGTCAAAACGAATTTCAAGAGGCAGTTTTTTTTTGTTCAGGCAATGCCTAATACTTAGCACAATGCTTAACTCCAGAATATAATTCTTGACCACTCTTGGATTCGAAGCACAGATTTCAACATGCTAGTCGGCAAATGTATTCAGAGCTATCCAGGACTTAATAAGCCGCAACGTTTGCCCAGCGCCATTCGATAAACTATGATGGACGAACCATTGCCTTTTCAGTGGAACAAATGAACGAATAAAGTCCTCAGATGTATAATAATAACCCTTTTCTAAGTCATGATCTTGTGTTAGTAGGTTTAAAAATAAAAAACACTCGTTTTTCTAGCAAAAATATCTGAAGCTGAAGTTAACAAGGAATTATGGCACGCAGTCGTCAGCACTCTTTTCCGCGACAGTACCTACAAGGGACAACGCCAGTAACTGCAGCAGCACACATCTCATCGGTTGCAGATGCCGACGTGCCTGCTGCAGCAGCCACAAAACCCGGCGGCACCAGCAGCACGTGACAGGCAGTCCATGCGAGTCCCGGCAGCATTTTCACGGTCAATGTTAGCGGGTACCCACGCGCAATGGGTCACGCTAATCGCTCAGGAACGCTGTCGGATTGGGGATGGGGTCTGGGGGGCTTTGGGAGGGGGCAGACAATCCGTTTGCCCGAAGCTGCGGTGCCGTGGCGCTGTGCAAAAAAAAAAAAAGGTTAGGGGGCATGCACGGCAGTGCACGACAGGCTAATGCTATCCGCTTAGCTGGAGGGGCAGAATGTTGTAACCGGCCATACGCTTGGTCACGACAACACGAACATTGCTGGCGGGTAAGCGCTGCTCACAGTACCACGCTCTAAGTCCGGGATATTTTCCCCCCCATGGATAGTCCGAACTTGGCACAAACGACATGTACCCAGCTGGAACCAGAATGTAAACAGGATTTTGTTTAGCGCGGAAACACAGGGTTTAACTTATATGCAAACAGAAGCTCCTACCTAATACCACACCTCAACCCTACCCCTAACACCCCCCTCCCCAAAAAAAGCTATTATGGGTATAAACCAGTTACTTTTCAATTGTGAAAGTCACTCTCTTTACCTCTGAACTATCGACCACGTGGCTTGTTCTTGTTCACTGTAGCAATAAGAGGTTGGGCTGTGACGTCTCGCTGTATGTCGGTATACTGTCCCCGATTGGCACACATCAGTTTGAGCCGTTTGAGGAAACTCCTTCGGTGACAGCCTGGAAATCACGTGGAAGAAAATTCCATTTCCAGTTCTCCTCCTGCAGTACTAGAGCCCAACAGTGAATCCGTCTTTTTCATGGTGGCGAAGAAAGACCGAAAGGAAGGAAGGAAGGAAGAAGGAAAGACAGAAGGAAAGACAGAAAGACGGACATACAGAATCTTCAGATACATATATAAACATATAAACAAATGAAGCATTATGCAGCATCACATCAATATTAAAATAACTTTCTTTGCCAAAAATCAAGCAGCAGCCGCGCAATCTCGAAAAAATGAAATCTCGAACGAAAGCCGAGATGACTGTAAAGATGAACTACTGTTTTCTGCGTTCTCATGACATGTTGCCTGCCGCAGAATGCGACACCAGGAGATTCCAAATTTTTTAACAAAGTTCAGATTGCGCAAAAACCTTTGAAGGGTATTAATGTTTCTCTCTTATGTCAGCGAATGAAATTTTAAAAACAACAGTCGAAGATTCGCGCAATTTCACGCAAAAGGTTTTCAAGGATATTAACTTTTTTCTCATTGAGTCAGCGGATGAAATAACGAAGGAGGATGAGAAATTCACACACTTTAGGATGGAATTTCTGCGCCTTTTTCATTGTTTCTAAAATGTGATGAATGCCTCAGTTTGCTGAAAACGGGGTATATATGCTTTGAAGAATCCTTCTTTTCAATGAACTTCTAACAGTAGTCTAAACCAAACGCACACTGTCTGAACACTGTGTTTTGTTACTATGTAAAAATACTAATCAATTACCAGTTTACAGGTGCTTGAATAACGTTGGAATAATTATATAGTATCATATCAGCATAACACCAAGTACAGATATGAACCCCTAGTGCTCATATGAACACCTAGTAGACATGTTAACACTTAGTGGACACGTGAATAAAAAATGGATATGTGAACAGATTGATAGTAACTCTCAAATACTCGTAGGAAGACGAAGGGTGTGCAATTTTGGTAAAAAGAGAAGTTTCATTTAGCTTAAAATTCTGCAGTATTCAACAGATACCGAGCATTTGTGTGGTATAGTGAACACGTGCACATGCACGACGAAGACAGACGACGATGGCGACGCTGAGGCGATGACTAGGCTGAGGACTATGGCAATGACGCCATCCACTCCGTCGATAGGCTGGGGTTGTTCGGCGCCACAGGCACTGGCAGTTTTCCGCAGGAAGCCAAGAGAAGCCAAAGGCACGCGACGCCTTCGTAATGACGGAAGACAGAGTGACATCAGCGCAGCGGCCCCAACAACTCGATATCCCAGTCGGCATGCAAGGAGACCGATTCCAAACGGAAAGGGGGTGGGTGGGGCGAGGTACGGGGTGTGGGGGGGGGACGGAGGAAGCATCTGCAGGGAAGGAGGGAATCTGCAGGGCTGCACAACAGCCTTAAAGGATGTGCGTGCTTGGCGATGCTGCATGCCGTATCGGGACTTCATTGATAATGCCTTCGATCTATCTTCCCGAACGCTCGCATCCTCCCCTCCCCTCTCCCCCCTCCCCAGCGTTTCTCCGTCATCGTTGTGCACATCGTCGCGCTGTGCAAAGTAAGCTCTTGTCAGCTGCTGGCTCCATACGTGCATGCAGCCTTGCGTCGTTGTTTGGGGTTTGAGGGGTTTTCTTTTTCACTGGCGGCTTGACGTTACCTTGCCGTCTCACTTCCTACCTGTCTGCGAGCGAAAGTCAGAAGGAAAGCGAGGCATCGTTCAGACACCTGGGATAACAAATGCATGCGCAGGCGCTTGCACGCTGCGTGCATAGATACTTACGTGTTGCATTACCGGAACATGCCCCCTGTTTTCGATAAGGGGCTCTGATTTTCAAGTTGCACTGAGAACTTAAGAATAGCCTAGAAACACCTTCGCGCATCTCTTGCCTGCCCCCCGAATCACCAGGAAAAAAAGTACTGCCCAAACATAATCAAGTGTCAATCGTCAGCTTTACCAATCATATTTTATCTAACTTTCGAAGATGCAAAATTGTACCTTTTATACCCTTCCCTCCATATTCTTTCTTTCAATTTTTTCTTTCCTTCCCGAGTGGAAGCGCTCGCGTATAGATCTAGAAATGTGGGATTCATCGACCCTCTATTACTGTATTAGTATTACGACATCGACCTGTGTTTGTGCCTGTTATTCACTATTTTTTTACCCTTCATCTGTTTATTTTATCAATAGATAAAACAGGTGTCTTAAACCAGCTTTCATCTACCTCCTTACAATCCGATGACGCGAGGATCTAAAAGTATCGCCAAATTTCAGTGAGTCAGCTTCTTGCTGCACTTCCCGTGCAGTTGCCCCGATGAACACAAGCAAGCCTAGTACTGTGTTGATGATTTCTGCTTATGAATATGAAGAACGTACCGTTTGAGGACAGGCCATTATTGGCATGCGACAGGTCTCCTGTTTCCTTACTACAGCGAAACAAATTAGGTAACCAGTCTAGTCTCAGGAATATCTTCCAAAAAAAAAAAATCAGTGAATAATTTACAAGACTTTGGTAGTAATAAGCCGCGGCGATCCCAAGTCTTAAGACATTAATTACGCTTACGTTGCAACAGCTAAAACGCTTGTACACGAACAACCATACTTCTGACTGACTTTATGATTTGCTGAAAAGAACACTCTTGTAAAGTTTCTAACCGCGTTACCTATATGTCCTACAGTGGAGAGTGAACTTGATAAAGTCATTTCTAAGCAGCTTTCCCATGTTGTCGACGTTGTAGAGACTTTCAAGGACTTACGAGGTTGTTAGAGCACCAGTTACCGATAAATCAAGAGCACTCTTATGGGAAAGTAGATAAGTATTTATTGCCAGGATTTGTGAAAAAGTAAATTTGACCTCGGAACGATAGAGACAATGTTTTGTGTTACTGATGAACACAATGAACCCAACACAATGGACTCTTATTTTAAAAATTACGCGTAAAGAGCCCATGATTTGGTTACTGCAAAAACGTCTTTATTCATTGTTTTAATCGTTTCACTGTAAAGTTGTTATCTTATCTGTGTGGCTCAAATAGCGTCGCACAAACGGTGACAAAATATAAAACGATGTCATTGCTTCTGCACCCACGCAATTGCTGTTCTTCTTAACTTGGTTTCTGCTTGGCGCAACTGACATTAACACACACAGAAATCGATGTTCCCAGAATAAGACAAAAAATATTAGTGACTGCCTTTTTGACATAGGGAACCTATGTCAATGATGAAAAGAAATATGTTTTACCGTGTCCGCCCAGTAACATCCTCCCCAATTTCCTTCTATGATGTATCACCTTACGGGGAACGACGGTATCTTTCTGAGTTCCCGTCTGGTGAGAGAGCAGGTAAAACAAGACAGTTATCCTGATTTTTATTCAAAGATCTTCTCTTCAGAAAAAATTTGACCTAAGACAAAAATGGATTGCTACATGCTTGGTGTAATATGCAGACATGCACTCTGATCCATCTGTTGTTGTATCTGTTTTGCTATGAACAACGCATGTGGCGTGGGCGTATGTGTGAGAGAGAAAAGATGGGCGGATGAGTATATTAGTGATAGTACACAAGCAGGTGCGTTGACGTGTATGTGAAATGCAAGAGAGAGAGAGAGAGAGAGAAAGGGTGGGAGGACAAGACCAGTTCTTTATCGGGTAGGCTCAAGCCCTAACTGATCTTGGAGAGGACGGGTTGTAACTGTACGAACAGGAGAGTGTACGTGTTCACAAATATCTGTACAGATCAGTCTAAGAAAGTAGATCATTACTGAAAAATAAACTTAACAAATTTCCCAACTGCATTTCATGGGCCCTACATACACACAAAGTTCTATATACACACTATGTAGGCAACAGTTTGATGAACAGCACTGATATAAATCAGTCAACATGTAGCTTTTAAATAACTTCTCTTTATTGTAAGGCCTTATGCAGTAAACTTTGCTAATCTTGTTAATTTTATAAAGCTATTGGCGAGTAGGGCTGCCAGGCGGATTCGGGAGAGGGTTTTGCAATAGATCAGGAATGTAAAGTTGTGGCAGATCGGCATATTAGGACAAACACAAAGTGAAGCTCCGTTTACTCACTGTTACACTAAGGGCATTTGAGAGTTGCGTTATCTAAATTCTTGTATCGGTGTTTGTGAAAGTAAAAATTTGCTAAACCCAGTCTAACTTTTGTGAATATATCTGTTAACCCAATGCGCTTCAGGGCTGGCTTGCATGAGCTTTCGTAGTTCGTAGCTGCTCTTTCGGTCATAAAAGTAGTTGTAACGTCCATTCGCCCTGTGTATTTTACATGCAACTTTATGTACGAACAGGGAATAAGAAAGCTCACACAAGCCACTCCAGGTCCACAAAATGGGAACTGAAAACCACGGAGGATTTCAACGATCTGCAGACTGAGAACCGGTTACTGCTACTGTGTGTATGTCTGTGTGTGGGGGGCGGAGGGGGGAGCCAGGCAACCTGCCAAGGAAGGGGATCTTTCTTGGATTTAACTTTTCTGAATTGTGAGACGATGCCCTCGTTAATGTTTGGTTGGATGAAGACGGAAAACTGGTTGAAAAGTTCTAGGCAACAATAGCACCCACGCGGACGTCTCTTTCATATGAGAGAACCTAAGAAAAAAGAGAATGAAAGAAAATGAACAAAGAAAGTAAAAAAGAAGAGAAGGAAAAAGATGAGAAAATCCAAATAATGTGGAAAACTCTGAGAAGAGGGGAAAAGGCGAAGAGAACAGAGAGGAAAGGGGTGAGAGGGGGGTTGGACGCAATGGGCAGACAAAATGAGAATGGGGAGAAAGACTGAAGGAGGATAAAAACGAGAGAGAGTGAGTGAGAGATAGAGGGGGAGGGAGAGGGAGAGAGGAGAAGAAGAAGAAAGTTGAGGGGGAAGAGAAGTGGAGGATGATGTTAGGGAAAAAGAGGATACACATGAAATATTACACGCACGTGAAAAGCTAGCTGCCAATGCAAGGGATGGAGACCTCTGAGACAATACAGAAATAGGAAGAAGGACAGCGCTGCTCCCAGCGGCGAGACCTTGAACAAGTTTGGTGTTGTCTTTGGCCTCCGCCAAGTTCCCCATGTTCGCTAGAGGCCACAAACAAGAAACATCCCGTCCCAACGTTTGCACAGCCGCCATCGCGGGCTATTTTCTCCCCCTGGAAATACCTGGTGTCAGCAGCAGAAGTCTGGAGGAGTCAACACTGTCGCTTTTCTTAGTTCTCTGCCTTTTATTTTTGATCGATCTGTTGGCCTCCCTGGCCGCATGCCCAGCGGAAGAATTTCATTGTAGAACCGCTCACTAGGGGGCGCCCTGAACTTGGGCCGAGTGACGCTCTTTCATCTTAGACCCCGTTGGCATTAGATGTAAGTCTGCACAACTGTTCCAGATTAGCGAAGGCTTTTTTTGGTTGTTTTGTTTTTGAGGGGCTGTAAAGTTGCGATAAGTGCTTCGGATTTCTCGTTCGTTCCGAGCTTGCGTTATCCTTTTCCCCAGCAACCTCTTCAACGACTTCACAGCGTCACCGCATCATCTTAAACTTCATCTGTGTGTCTGACCGCATCCGGATGTGCCCCGCATCAATTAAGAAAGAAAAGTCTGCTTCAAACATCGCTATCCCACCATTTATCGTCTGACGTCATCTTTCTTTTCCTTTCTCTCACTGTCAACTATTTCTTTTTAAAGATGAAGAAAGCTTGTACTGTGTGTTTTGTTAAAAACTATAGAAGGTCAAGGCGAAGTGGCAAAGTCCTGTTATGTAACAGCATGCATATAAATACATGTATGAGTGCACGTTCTAGTGTGTAAGTTAGTGCGTGTACTCGCCTGTGTGGGTGGATTTTTGGTGGGCGGGTTTTTGGTGGGCGGGTTTTTGGTGGGCGGGTGTCTGGATGTGGGTAGGGTTTTCCTTACTTTAAAAAAGTGCTTAGTACTCCTCATACTCTGAAAGAACTCGCTTCGTTACCGAACTTAACGTAGTCACTAGCAGATCTGTATTAAAATTCTCAAACAAGGAGGACAGAAGCAAAAAAGAAAGAAACATCGACCGAACTCGCGAAAGAAAGAATGAATTCAAGAAAAAATATAATCCATGAAACAAGGAAAAGCCAAAGGACGCGACCAAATTTTTCCAGGACGTGGGTGCAGACTGTATTGGAAGACGAATAGTATAAACGTTTTACAACCTGTTTCTGTATATGAAGAGCGAACCTCAAGCTGTTTGTATTTCAAGATCCTCCACAGCTGGCAGACAAGAAGACGTGGGCAGGAAATGTGTCAGAATTACTGGATAAGGAAAAGTAGGTGTGTGTGTGGGGGTGGGTGGGGGGTGAATGAGTTGGTTGGTTTGTGTGAGTGGGTAGGTGGGGGAGTGAGTGAGTTGGTGGGTTTGGGTGAGTGGGCGGGCGGCCGGGCGGTAGCGGAGAGACAAAGAAAGAGGAAAGATCACAACAGTGTGTTCAGTTCTGTGTCGCCCATTTATCTGTCTAAGCATCGCGCATCCGTACATCAGATCCTTACAGACCTGTGGTGGCTTGCATGGCCGTTCTTATCCCCTGTTCATACGTAAAGGTGTACTTAAAATACACAGAGTGAATGGGCGTTATGACCAATTTTATGACTGGAAAAACAGCAACGAATGCTCATGCAAACCAGCCGTGGGCTGGCATGTATGAGCGTTCGTAGTGGCTCTTCTGGTCATAAGATCGGTCTTAAGGGCCATTCACCCTATTTATTTTAAGTACACCTTTACGTATGAACAGGGGATAAGAAGGCTCATGCAAGCCAACCCTGTTCCCTGAAAAAAGTAATTACTGGCGTCAGCTCTTTCAGACACGCAGGAGATTGAAAGCCGAACACAGATCGGCAGTTTTCGTGCAAATCGGCTGCTACCTTCATGTCCCAGAGGAACCCTGCGCCACGTGAGCAGCCGCTCGTGTGGCGACCGTCCCCTACTTTTCAAGGCCAGGAAGAAAGGGTCGCGGGTGTCCACCGGCGTGGTCTAGCGGCCAGAGCCGATTGTGACGTCGTAGGCGACCTGCAGCTGACATTAGCATGAGCTTTAATCATCATTCGTGCGCCGAGCGCCAGGAATAGTCCCTGTGATCCGTGACGGATGAGGCGACACCCCAACCCTGCCCCCATTTTATTAGGTTCTTCTTGATGCGCCTGCTGGGCTGCATGTGCGTGCGTATTGAGATGCAAACATAAAAATGCCTGTATCTACACCCTCCCACCCCCATATATATATACACACAAACATGAAAATACCCACATCTGACATGAAGGTCCCCACATCTACGTAAAAGTGCCCAAGCGTTAATAAAAATGCCCGTATTTACATAACAGTTCCTATATTTTACAGAAAATTTCCCATGTCTACATAAAAGTGCTAGTTTTTTTGCCCACACAATGTTCATTAAACTTTACAGATGAGACAGCACGCTCATTTAATGGAACAAAGATCAATGCTCGTGCAACTCCACCCAGAAACCAGTTTGAGACATAAGAAGTTCCATTTTATTTCTCCATGCGAATGGGACGTATGAATATTTTCACGCATAGAAGAAAAGATAGATAGACCATTGACTTGTTAATGAACGGGATAGCAATAACTTTTGTTCTGAGCATGTCCTTTCCATCCAGAAGAGAGTTAGCCATTAAGAGGGGAAAAACGGCAGGTAATAGTTTCACGTATGGAAAAGAGCTACGAACACTCATGGAACTGACCCCAAGACCGTCAGCATGCAAAATACAAACAACACATAAATGCAGAAACCGTTATCGTCTGTCCTGCATCTGTGTCAGCATTTGTTGTACTGTTGTGGGCTCATCTAGCCTCCAGAAATAATCAATCAGTTTTCAACTAAGAGTTTAAGACTGAAGAGACTTTCTAGATGCCTGGCTAAATTATCAGCCACCAATATAAAGATTAGACCTTCTGCAGTGGTGTTTAGGTCAAGCCCGATAGTACGCTGAGAATTTGAGATTACTGACCATCATTGCCTAGCCTAGCATGCTGAGTTGGGACGAGACTGAAGAATAAAAGTTTTTGCTGAGAAAAATCTTATTCTGACGACATTAAACTAAATTATTTCCTTGGGAGACGATTGGACTAGATATTTTCTCTCGAAGTTATCTGAGTCAGTCGAACTGTGGTAACCCAGCCCTAGATTCACTGTGAGACAATGTGCGAAATGACCACATGTTCGTGCAACGAGTGTCGCGTGTGTTGGTTTGATGCGGAGTTCACACGGCTCCGCCAAGTCGCATGAAAACAGAGCTAAAGAACTCATCCAACTGCTCGAATTTAAAAGTTTTGTCTAATTTTGATGAATGTTTTCTCTCCAACATGCGTCAAACTACTCTAGATTTTAGTGAAAATCCGTGTCTGCTTACAATATTCAGGGAAGCAGGTGGCCGAGTGGATAGAGCGCTGGCCTCCGAACCCGACGGTGCTGCTTCGATACCCGTGCGCTGCAGCAAACATCCCCCTTCCTTCCATGCGTATGGCTGTAGATGGGTACCTATGGGTCAGGGGAGGTAAGGGAGGGATGGAGAGGAAACGAGGACAGTCCCCAGCATGCTGACCCACAGGAAAATGGGTCTTATACAACCCCCACCCCTCCACTACCACCTAAGAACAGGCCACGCGACTACCGTTCGTTGAATATTCTATCCAACAAAAACTTTAGTCTTGTGTTATTGCACTGCTAGTCGCACTGAGAAGATGTGATCGAAATCAGAGGAGATTAAATCTTTGCTGGAGAAAGTTGGACAAATAGTTCTATAAGACTGCTTTCTTGACGAAGTCCATTCATGTGAAGCGACCATACTGTCTTTTGACGTAGTTGAACCATGTGAAGCGGCCACACTGTCTTTTGACATAGTTGAACCACGTAAAGCGACCATACTGTTTCTGGACGTAGTCGAACCACGTGAAGTGGCCATACTGTCTTTTGACATAGTTGACCCATGTGAAGCGGCCACACCATCTTTCGACATAGTTGAACCACGTAAAGCGACCATACTGTCTCTGGACGTAGTTGAACCATGTGAAGTGGCCATACTGCTTTTTGACCTAGTCGAACCACGTGAAGTGGCCATACTGTCTTTCGACACAGTCGAACCATGTGAAGCGGCGATACAGTCTCTTGACATAGTCGAACCATGTGAAGAGGCCATACTGTCTTTTGACATAGTTGAACCATGTGAAGCGGCCACACTGTCTCTTGACATAGTCGAACCATGTGAAGCGGCTATACTGTCTCTTGACATAGTCGAACCATGTGAAGAGGCCATACTGTCTTTTGACATAGTTGAACCATGTGAAGCGGCGATACTGTCTCTTGACATAGTCGAACCGTGTGAAGTCCCCATTATTGTCTCACGAAACATTCACAATGTATTCTCTCGCAGAGCATGCAACGAAAATTTTGCTTTTATATCTGACGCTGCTTGAAATATTTATCGTTCCGCGCTTTGCATCGGGGTGAGCGCGTTGCAACCCATAAAATACCAGGAAAAGGGGTTAGTGTAGCATCGAAACATTAAGATGCCAACATTCTTCTGTGACTGTTTTAACACAGGTGCACTTATAACAACCGAGAACTAAATATTTCTTCACGCGCTGGCAAATGAGGCCAGACAATAAAAGGACGATGTACCCACATGGTCAAACCATACGTAGAAAAAGATTCAGTAAAAAGTCTTCCCCCCCCCACTCTCTCTCTGTACATTTTGGCATGGCCGTATAAGACGCTTCCTTTTGTGATGACATACTTGAAACGCTAGAAGACACACTCACCTACACACACCATACTCTTATTAAGCAAACTCAAGACGCGGGCCTACAGATAAATGCACGCTGACAGACACCCAGTTACTGGGCTACAGAAAAAGAATTACAGATTTTTTTCGTTGCATCGCTTATATGCGCACTAACGTGTTTGTGGGTGAGTTTCATGTTGAATTTTTTTCCCGAAGAAGTGCGAGCGTATACAGAATCTCATTATCTGGGATTTAATTGCTCGTTACGAGGAACACACTGGCTCACTGAATCCCTAATGTGGCAACATTTTTTGTGTGCACGAAGGGAAAACTTTCTTGTCTAGATCAAGATTCGCGTTATCACGCGCTCAGCGTATTATTCGTCTGTACTGTCAGTCAGTTTGTCAGTTTGTTTGTCAGTGTTACCATATTACTCCTCAAGCAAACAAACCCTGTCTTCCTTTGAGTCATTGGACGAGAGAAATAACTTTAAAAGTCGTTTCTCGCCTGTCTTCCTAAGAAACTACTTCCGACTGCTCCTTGTTTCACCTTAAACGCTCTAGGGGTCAGTGCTCCCTTTTGTCCTTGACCCTTTGATTCTGATCACGCGAAGAACGACGTTTGTTTAACGTCAAAGGGAATGTTGACCTTGTGTCGGTACCTGGTAACCAATGATTTAGTCAGCCTTGATACACAGAGTAGCGTCCCCTTGTCTTCAACTACATCCCTTTCTTTCTCTCCTTCCTTCCCGCATAATCCCCCACCCCCAACTTCCTCGTAGGACGACCATAAACACACTGTTCCAAAGATCATGTGTGTGTGTGTGTGTTTAAGGGTGTGTGTGAGTGTGTCAGTGAGTGAGTGCGTGTATGTGTGATTGTGAGAGAGAGAGAGAGAGTGTGTGTGTGTTTTACAAGCAATCATCATACCAGTGTTACTGCGTTGACAAGTCTCCCGCAAACCTTCTCGCTCGATGTTTTGAAAATCACACTAAGAACGAAAAGGAGAAAAAACGTCTGAAATGAAATACTTGTCTTTTGGAAGCTGTAATCACATGTCAGCTCAATCCGCATAAATCACAGCACATAAACGGCCAGTTAACTGAGTGTGGAGTAGTCCCATGACTTGGTGCTTAGCAGACTGACAGATTCAATAATGTAAAAAAAAAACCTAAGTTTGGATGATGTTTTGTGCCCAAACCTTGATTCTATAGTCACTCATGCACAAAAGCATTTCTGACCGACCAAAAACCAACCAAACAAACAACAACAACCAAAAAATATCTGTGTTACCTAGAGACCCTTTTGAAATGCCTTTAATAGCCTTTATTTCATCTGAACAAGTATTGCGCTGTGTCACTCGATACCAGGATAACCCAAATCCCATAGAGTCCAACAATATATTAGGTTCCACTGAGTACACTAAGGTTCCATCGTTGCAATGATTCGTGTACAATAGGCTCCCTTCCACTGTGTGTAACGATAGGTTAGGTTCCATCGCATACAACGATAGATTCTGTGACATTGTGTACAATGGGTTGGGTTTTACCGAGTACAGCAATAGGTAACGTGCCATCGAGTACTGCGATAAGTAATGTTATATCGAAGACAACAAAAGGCGGGGTCTCGCAGGTTACAAGAACAGTTAAGGTCTCGACAAGAACCACGAAGAGTAAGATCTTATTCACCGGAAATGGAAAAAATAATGTCACAAGGAGTGTCTAGGTCTCCTTGTATCTAAGGATATATGTCGAGGTCAGAAGGGACACGATCAGCCACAAATGAATTTTCTATATGGTAGGCAGTTTTGCGAGAAATTGTCTATTTTACAGTTCACTTGGTGGGAGTATTTTTCTACCCAGTATCTTGCTTATACTTCTTTCATGAAAGCAACAAAACTGAAGCGTTTATCTAATTATCTACATCGATAAATCGATAATCAGACTAAAAGTCTTGTCTGTTGTACAGTCATTGTCAATACCAAATATAATTAGTTGTTTTCTGAGTTATAATCTATCACAGTGAGCACACTTCTTGTTAAGTCTTGTAAAAAGCATGTTCCAGAAGTTTTGTACAATATTGCAGTCAAAAAATAAATGTTCAATTGTCTCTTCAGAAAATGAGCAGAAAGAGCATAGGTTTGAGTCCTTTAGTCTAATACAAACCAATAGTGAATTGGTAGCAATGATGTGGTGGTTAATTCGGTATTGGAACCATCTAAGTTTCGTATCTGGAGTAGTAATAAAGGGGTGGAGAAAAATGTTTTTCCATCTAAGGTCTGTAAAACTCTTCTCCCATTTTTTAAGAGTTACTGTTGTTATAGAGGTCCAGTTGGTTAATAATGTCACACAAACACGCATGCACGCACGCATGCACGCATACACACACTCTCTCGCTCACTCTTACATACACACAGAGGAAAGAAGTCTGATATTGTTACTGACACGTAGGAGTTGACAAAGTTAGGGAAAGTTCCTCCTACTAAGGACCGACCCATTAATTACACAGCTTGCTAAATTCCTCTGATACAGATCTGGTCAGTGACCTTGTCTCTTCGTCGAGGAAAGCATTACGATTATCTTGTTACAATCTGTTCCAACGGCACTAAAATCTCTTATTAGCTTCCAGACGAAGGCCAATTCATTTCATAGACTGAGGGACGGTGACGCTTCCTTCACCTGGATTTCGGGATTACGAAATCTGTGCAACCCATTCAGTGAGCACCGGAAGTAAACATAGAAAGATAGATGAATCTTCTATTTCATACACGACGATCTGCAGGAGGGGAGGGGAGGGTAGGGGAGGGTGTGTTGGAGGAAGGATGAGAAGCGATACCCCCTCAGTTCTGGACAACGTGGATTTTCGCTGGTATCCAGGCACACAAGGAAATTCCAGCCTACGCCACACTTCCCCAGACAGCGCCAAAACCTGTTCAAACAGTTCTGGAAAGACCTGACGAGACCTAGTTGGGAGCTCTTTGAGAAAACGAGAAAACGCATACGATGCCTTTTCGCAATTTACAAGAAAAGTGCTCGTGCTGTATCAATACATCTGTCACAACAACAACAACAACAACAACAACAACAACAACAACGTCATATTGAAATTAGACAATAACCTCAAATATGTTTACTGTTTTAGCTTATAGTGAATACACGGACAAGACTTTGACAAGTGAAACTTTGCATGAGAAATGAATGTGAACAGGTAGTTGTTCGGGGCAAGAGACGGGATTGTGAGAAAGGTTCGAAACAAAACTAGACTACCGACAAGCGTGGAGACACTTTTATTATTGAGATTTCCATGCGAAACAGCTAAGCGGCCCCTCCCTTTCCTTTCATCTTAGGAACACAAACCGCGCGCTTTGGCGAAGCCTCTCGACGTGCAGTGGAGGTAGATGTCGCGCCCACTCCAGAACCAGCCCCCAAAATAGCGTCCCGAAACCCTCGGCCAAACACTCAGATCCTTTTCTAGAGGGAAGCGAATGGCTGGCATTTCGCTGCGGATAAACAGTGGGATTTCGCCGGCTTAATCGTCTCTCAGGCCAGGGGAAGTTATAAAAGATGAATCGGCGTGTCCGCGGTAGCGCAGTGGACAACCCAAACCTCTGGACAGCGTGGTACTAGGAATTCCTCCTTTTTTTTCAAAAAAAAAAAATCTGCTCTGCAGTTGATTCGGGCAGAACCAGGTTTTCAATGTTGCTGACTGTAGACTCTCTCTGTCTCTATCTTTCCCTTTTGGTGTCTCTGCCTGCCTGCCTGCCTGCCTGCATGCCTGTCTGTCTGTCTCTGGTTCTCTCTGTCTGTTCCTGTCTCTGTTCTTTCTCTCTTTTTCTCTATATGCCTCTCCCTGTCCTTTTTCTTCTAATCTCTCTTTATGCTTTTTTCTCTCTTCTGTCTTTTTAACTATTTCGTGTTATGTACATTTACTGCAGTAAATCTGCTGTCGCCACACTGGGCAATCCGACGATCTTCAATGCAACTAATTTTCACAGCCACGAGAAACCAAAATTTTTAACGACAGCATAAAAAAGTCGATTTTAAAAATAAAAATTCTGATTAAATTTCAGTTACAAAAAGGGTTAGGCTATAACAAAGAACTTCAGTTCCAAACTGCAAGTTATCGTGTTATCATGGATATTTCTGACAAAGTCAGGTTAGTCGTTGCCGCATAGATTGAATGAAGAAAAAAAGTAGGAACATAGAAAAGAGGGAGGAAGAAAGAAAAGAAAGAAATACTCTTTGCAAATGACGCTTAAGCAGCATTCCTGATCCCTTCAGCCGCTATGCCATAACGCCGAGATGTGATTTGAGGGGAAAAAATCTAGCACTGATTACTTCAAACAAAAGGAATGAAGGGGAAACGTTCAAGGTCGTCCTGCTGGCAAGGTCACTTCTGCTTCTCGCTTGCTTTAGCCGGCGGCCCAGCTGCCTGTGCAAGTATTACTCTTCCTTTCGACAGTTTGGTACAATTACAATGAGGCCAGTCTTCTGCGCTCGTCTCCATTCGACAATTAGCCTGCCGGACCCCCAGCGCCTCTCAGACCGAGGCCCCTGCAGCAAAGCTTTGCTCCCGAAATATTTGCGGCTTTTTTCCCTCCTGTGTTTGAGGCGGCTCTGTGGCCTTGGGACGCTGCTGCGTCGACAAACAGTTGGCTGGCAGAGGGACAAACCGCCGTGGCTTCCAAACCCCAACTGCACAAAATCAACACATTAACGCGGTAGGCAGACTCCATGCATTTTTTCGAAGCATGGCGGCATTTTTTGTTTGATACTGTGTCCCGGGCGAAACTAGGACATCCCTTTGCAAGATCAAATCAAACAGTGCATGTTTCAAGATACGCATTTTTTACAATTGAAACATCTTGGCCGAAACGTCGGATTTTCTTGAAAATGAAACTGAAAGAGTCAAAGTTTTGTGTCGTGGTGCAGTGCGCATGAGCGGAAGTTCAAGAGATGTAGGGTCAGATCGAGGGCGGTAAACTTTGACCTTCGTTGGAAAACATGGCCACCCTTTGGCTTATCCTCAAAGAAAGGTCGCTTTGTCCCGACTCATCTACCTTGTTTGCATGGCTTTTCGCCACCACGGCTAATTCTCTGAAGCAAACCTCTTGGGGAAGAAGGACTGAGCAATATAGTGTGGGTTACTGGAAGGGAACAATATAGTGTGGGTTACTGGAAGGGAACAATATAGTGCGGGTTACTGGAAGGGAACAATATAGTGTGGGTTACTGAAAGGGAACAATATAGTGTGGGTTACTGAAAGGGAACAGTATAGTGTGGGTTACTGAAAGGGAACAGTATAGTGTGGGTTACTGAAAGGGAACGGTATAGTGTGGGTTACTGAAAGGGAACAATATGGTGTGGGTTACTTGAAGAGAACAATATAGTGTGGGTTACTGAAAGGGAACAATATAGTGTGGGTTACTGAAAGGGAACAGTATAGTAGTGTGGGTTACTGAAAGGGAACAATATAGTGCGGGTTAATGACAGTGAAAAATATAGTGCGGGTTAATGACAGTGAAAAATATAGTGTCGGGTACTGAGAGGGAACAATATAGTGTGGGTTACTGAAAGGGAATAATATACTGTGGGTTACTGAAAGGGAACAGTATAGTGTGGGTTACTGAAAGTGAAAAATATAGTGCGGGTTAATGACAGTGAAAAATATAGTGTCGGGTACTGAGAGGGAACAATATAGTGTGGGTTACTGAAAGGGAATAATATAGTGTGGGTTACTGAAAGGGAACAGTATAGTGTGGGTTACTGAAAGGGAAAAATATAGTGCGGGTTAATGAAAGTGAAAAATATAGTGCGGGTTAATGACAGTGAAAAATATAGTGTCGGGTACTGAAAGGGAACAATATAGTGTGGGTTACTGAAAGGGAATAATATAGTGTGGGTTACTGAAAGGGAACAGTATAGTGTGGGTTACTGAAAGGGAAAAATATAGTGCGGGTTAATGAAAGTGAAAAATATAGTGTCGGGTACTGAAAGTGAACGATATAGTGGGCTACTGAAAGTGAACAATACAGTGTGGCCTACTGAAAACGAACAATATAGTGTAGGGTACCGACAGTAACCAGTATAGTGCTGGGTACTAAATGTGACCAATATAGGGTGGGCAACTGAAAGATGAAGTTGACTGTTTTGGTTGAAGTGTGACGTGCTTGCAATCCGTTCACATCTGAGCTATCGTGGAGCGCACGATAGGTAATTTTACAGTAGGTTTACATATATGCAGAGCTTTCCTATTTTCCACTATTCATTTGAAGTTTGGTTGGTTTTTTTTTTTTGATCGACCTCTTTCGCTACTACTCTGTGTATTTGGCAGACGACCACTCTCCTTTAAAAGGAGGCGAAAAAGGTAAAGCCGGAAGTGACCATCCTTTACATCTGAACCCTGAACTTCCTGCCTTTGTTGTGTGACGTACGTACATTCGTTTCGTGGCCTAGCAAAGCCTGAGGCGCATGAGTATCGTCTGAACAACCTCGTTTAAATGACTGATTCATTACCAGCAAGATGTTGCTTAATTCTGTGCGATTAAGTTAAAAGTTCCTGCTGTACGTGCGCACCCCTTTCCTTACTGTTCGGCCCAGTCTTTTCCTGTCACTTCTCTGCCCTTTCTCTGTTATCTTTTACCCAATCTCATCTATCTGTTGAAAGAAAACTATGACGACGCTAATGGCAACTCGCATACTGGCGCTGCACAAATCACACATAATAAAATAAACCTTTACAGTCCTTTGAATTTGCATGACTATGATCACAGGGGCCGCTCGCACATGTAAACTGGATCTCAAGGAACACGCGGAATGAGAGCGAGAGAGAGGGGCGTGTCTGAAAACCCACGGCCAAAAACATATAGACATTGTTATGTCATGCTATAACACAGATGACGTTGCGAGAATGTTATCTCCTATGGCAAGCTGACCGCAGATATCCTGTCCTATTCCAGCGCGCTGTCAGGAACGCTGGACGCTGAGCTGCAGCTGACTCCCATGAAGTCGGCGCTCAGACGAGACTCGTTAGGCACGTAGTCATGCAGTCGGAATGCCTGGCACACAAATCTCACCTGTCCCTTTTTCCGTCAGGACGTCCTCGGACCGTAGAGGAGCATCGACTGATTCCAAATTTAGCTGAGGTTTCGCAGTCTTCATTTTATTTATTTTTGCTTTCTGTTCATGGGAGAGTGATGGAGGTTCAAGACAGATTTTTTGCTGAAATACAAATGCCTGCTGGAGAGATTCCGAGTGAGGTGTCCAGAAGGTCCTCGATGTCAAGGCTAAATACGAAACTGTATTTAACATTTCGATGATAAATGATCGAGATGCTCGATTTAGTTGTACTTTGCCTCAGAGACTCTGCGCTATTGGTTTGTCGACCATATCGTTCTTGCTTTTCAAAATCGTTTTTAAAATATCTTTTTATGTAATTTTCCAGATAAAATCCAGTGGGGGTACTTAGATAAACACTGGCATATACTAAACCTGTTTTTCTACATTTGGGTGCAGTTAATTAAGATAAGTACATTTTGCCTAAGCCAGTGTGTCTGATTCAGACAAATGCTTGACTACATGTCACCCTCCACAGCTGTGTGCTGCAGCTGTGACAAATGGAGCTACAGCAGGGGGTAGATACAGTTTTTTGTCGGGGCCACATAGGAGATTTTGAATACATTGTTTTTATCAACCTGGTATATTCATGGGACGTTTGAGTACATACGCACCTGTACACATAATAGTGGACAAGTTGTAAACCCGAATAAGCGTAATATTCCTTGTATGGCATTTCTTTTCTTTTCAACAGTGGACAATTTGCGAAGAGATTGGGGGGGGGGGAGAAGAAAAATAATCATTGATATTTAGAAGACGCTCGGAGGGGAGGAGACATCTCCAGTTGTCTGGGTGGGGGGAATCATGCCGGGTACAGTTAGTCAATATTTTTTAATACAGTTCTTTTCTTACAGACTGACTATTCTTATTTAATATTTTGTAGACAGCGCCCGTTCTCATTACTTCAAAATCTCTAAACTTTCACGTTTTCGAAGAAATGACACACCATCTACTGCTCTCATGATCTGCAGGTAAAAGTTTGCCCGAGAGCATTGTGTGTGTGATTTTATTAAACGTTAATATCAGTATAATGTGTAATGCCACTAACATGCAGCATAATCATTTTGTGTTTTTGTGCGGGGGGGGGGGGTACTGTTGAGGAACAGGGAAGCTGCCTCTTTAATCAGCTCAGTTGTCTCCCTTAAAAGAATTTTATTACAATACAAATGTTGTAATCACTGGTGCTGGTCGCTCAGCATTATCAGGAATTACGGGGTAAAATATTTCACATCAAAAGATTTGGGATCCTGTTTTAGCACTTTTTATGGAAAGTTTTGTGTACAACGCTGAAATTTGTAATCTTTAGATACAGCTCAATTACAGATAAAACTAGGATCTGCCTGCTCGTGCAAATACTGTCAATAGGATGTAATATATACTGGTATACTGCTGCATATAATTCGCCTCTTCATAGTTTAGAAAGTGCATAAGGATTTATTGTCCTAACTTTCAAATTTTCTCGCCCAACATCCCTTTTACATGTCTACTCCCTTCTGTCTGGCTGCCTGTCTGTCTTTTTGTTTCTTTCATATATTTCTTAGATGACTATATATCTTGCCATCCCTCCCTCAGTGTTCTTATCTATCCGTTTCAAAAACGAAAGTTTTGTTCTTCTGTTTTCTCCGTTTTATCTACCGTGAATTTTTCCTGACATTTGAAACAAGAGCAATGGCTTAGTTTGCACGAACTGCTGATCTTTACTGAAACCTTTTGGTTGAAAACATTTAAACGATGCAGTCGGTATGTCAGCGGAATAGTTGAAGAAACTGTGTGACTATTAAGTGGAGACCTTTCGTGCCTTTATTTTTGCTTCTTCGCTTGTATTTATACTTCACAGACGCCACAGGAAAGATGTTACTGTGTGCGTGTCTGCTTAGCAGACACGTTTCCACCCACAGACTCAAACGGATCAGGGTTGGATTGCATGGATGTTTGTGACTGCACTTCCGTTCGTAAAGCCACCCCAGCCTGCGTATTTTCTTGTACCTTAATGCATGAACTGGAGATACGCCCATGCAACACAGCCCAGATAATAATCTCACAATTTGTTCGTAAAAACACTCGATCCCCTCTTTTCCGTACTTTGTATTTATTTGCTTAGCAGTTTTTTTGTTGGGGGAGGGGTGGTGGTTGTAGGCCTATTTTTATGCGTTGATGAAGTCCATCCTTTCTGATAATCGATTTAACTTTCATACCTTACTAACATTTTCGAGCGTTCTGCTTTCAATAAAAAATCTAGAGACTCTAAAGCCTGTTGCCTTTTTACTCGCAGCCCCCTCCCACACCTCTTTTTCTGGAGCTGTGCATCATAAAATGTATATGCTGAAATACCTGTCGTTTAAACGTTGTTTATACTTCTGGGGAGGTAACTCCAAAATGAAAATGACAGGCGCGAAGGTCACATTCTTTTAATATCTTGTACTCTTGTTTTGGCACAGGGATCGACAGTTTTTTGTTTTCGATGTGATTTTTCTTTCTGTTAGCCGCAAGCCATTGCCCACGTTATAAACCTGAAATGCTCATTCAGTAGTTGGAGTGGCAGCCTAGCAGACATTTCATGCAGTGACCTTTATTAAAGGCTACAGGGCCTCGAGACCTGCATATGAACTTTCGCAGGAGGCATGTCTGAAGCAGTTTATGCTACCTAAAAGTAAATACGTATTAAATGTGTAAAAAGAAAATCGTCTCGTAAAAGAATACGTGTAGTAAATTAAAAAATGTGTTGTACAAATAACCTAAATGCAATTTATTAAAAAAGGCAATATGTATTCTACAAGCAAATGCCCTCTATTAAATGGACATTTTTTCAGAATCAAAGCCTGTCGAGTTTGTTCACGTAATTTCCTTCTTTCTATCGGCAAAAAGCAAGTAATGTACGTACATAGTACAGTCTAGAGTCACTTTGAAATACGGTCTCTACTTTTTTTCAGTAAAAATAACCAGTGAGATAAAGAACAGAAACAAACAGCAACCCAACAATCAAATTAAACAAACCCACCTCCCCATCCCCTAAGAAACCCTAAATAAATAAACAGATAAAAGCCACACCTCCCACACAAAAAGGTGCCATGGAGTCGAGAACAAATGAACATAGAGAAGGAGTAGAAGTTAAACGAGACCAACACTTTTTGACGCCCTAAGGATTCAGTTTTTAGTCCTTAGGAAGCTGGGAGTGGATAGATGGCTAGGCTACGAAGTCTTCGTCTAAAGGCTTCGTCTAAATCAAACACAGCTGTCAGATTCATATATCTGATGACGAAACTAAGAGTGTGATTCTCTTACTGGAAAGACTAACCCAACTAAGCAGCTGCTTCGGAGTCAAACCTTGGAAACAGCAGACACTAAAATGATCTCCCTTCTTTACCCCCTCCCCCTTCACCCTGCGGATAACCTCATCCACTGTAACACGAAGACTCCATGGCGTAAGATTTAAAAATAGAATACAACACAGTGGTAAACTGACATCGGTTGCCTCAATGATCAATACTAACTGCCTTTCACTGAACGCGACTACGGATTGTATATAAAATAGATGAGCAAACTGTCTAGACACATGTTCAGCGTGGGCCAGTGTCGCTTTACAAACTGTGTAGGTACATGCTCAGTACGGGTCTGTGTTTGCACTACAGAAAATGCATTAAAAACATTCTCGTACAATGATAAGGACAGTTTCGATGCGGTGTCGTCATCAAAATGCGAGGAAGGTAACTTTGCGAGGACCAAAAGAAAGAAAAAGTTTAATAACATCAGCTACTTGGTTGTAAGGATTCCCTTTCCCACCGTAGAATTTGCATCCGACAGACTACTAAGGTATCGATCTAAGATCTGTCATGAAAGCTTATTCTCTTTCGTGATACTTTATACAGCCCTGTGGAAAGAAATGCCAAGATTGTAATGGATGAATATACAAGCCAGCCGTCTCAGAGCTGTGGTCTTCAGTCAATCCATTTAAAGTTTCGCCTCCCTTATAACCCTGGTGTTATGAGGTACCAGGAAACAAGTCGAAGGGTTTAATATTTAATGGTTTAAAAGCAGTCTCAAAGACAGGATATTTATATTCAATAGCTATAACCTTTATAACGAAAGTCACAGACAAGCAAGATTTAGCCATTATGTGAAAGAGCCACTTTGTGTGAAAGAGCCACTTTGTGTGAAAGACCTGCATCAACGTACCTGCTCAAACAGCTGATCATCTTTTCTCTCTCTCTTCTTCGCTCTCTCTGTCTTTCCTTTTCACACCACTTGGCATGGGGAGTTGGCAGCGATTAAATCAGACGTCGGTAGTATACTATTCTGCAGAAAAACGAGGATATTCTGTTTTAATTATTGTAAATGATGACTCTCTTGGAAAATACTTCATAAGTCACCAAGGATTCAGACAATCAGAATTCAAAACTCATACTGTTGCAGAAAGTTTGCAAAAACTAACGGCGATAGGCTACATGTGTACAAAATGTACCACTGTGTACTAGTACACCTCATCCTAAGACTTTACTGTACTACATCATAGTACTACCCCATAGTATTACTAGTGCTGTCTAAGCTGTACACTTAAGTAGTGGTAGTGCTAGTAATAGTTTATATAGTGTACTAGTACAGTAGATCTACAGATCGAGTATCCTAGCTCGCTGTTTTCGATAAGAAGTTGGTGACTAAACTCTAATTCCACCCCTTCCCTACATCCTTTTCCCCTCTCTAAACAAAGATTTTTTTAAAAGTGGAGAGAACAAATGACAAGAAAAGGGAACATAATTATCTACTATCCGGCTGCTAAGATACTTTGTTACCGCACCCTATGCATCATAATGGCCATAAGAATAGCTGAGATATGTCCCAAGCGTTTCCATTGGCTGGACGTTTGTCCCCTAATCTAGTCAGAAAAATAATTCAGCAGGCCGCACCGTGATTTGAGCAACACGCTCCGAGAGAGTTCTATTCCACCACTTTTTTCCTCCCACGCCATCAAATAATTAATGTATTTATGCAGCATCTACGACACTCAACAAAAATGTTACTGCCACCGCATGATGTTGTACAGCACGACATATATTACAATCCCTCTCCAAAGGGAGTGCTTGCGATCAGGGTGGACAGAACGACAAGCCAGTCTGAGATCCTGGGTCACGTTTTACGAGCTGTTGGATCGACTGTCCCCCGAAGGCCCTAAAAGGAACATCACTCGCAGCAATATGTTGAGCACGACCCCTGGACCTATTCATTTGCACATTCATTCATACAAGCGACATTCTGTTAAGCTAAGCGTTCTTTTGAAGAATCAATACACTTGTAACTAATAAGGCAGGCAGGCAGGCAGGCAGGCAGGCAGGCAAATAAAAGTCAAAGAGAAAAAAATTACAAAAGATAGGGAGAGACAGGATGGAGGATAGTAACAGACCTATAGAACAACATGACGTAGATCCCTGAATTAAGTCTGACAGCGCAAAGAATAGGAATTCCTTTGCTTGAGTTAACACAATACTGGACGAATAAGAAGCGTTTTCATACACTGTGTGTTAACAGTTAGCATTAAAACATGGCGCTAGTTTACAGACTGAACTGCTTGATGCAACTTTTCGGCTTCACATGTACACAGGATTCTTTTTCCTTTCCCAAAGAAACCATTTTGCTTACGTAATGGTCTAGCAGGAGCTTGAAGAAAATTCTAAAGGTCGCAACTAAAAGCCAATGGCTTTATGCCGAGGAGAGCAATTTTTAAAATGCTCTCGAACATCCCTGAAAGAGGGAGAAACGTAAAGTCAATGACAAGGAAGACATTTCAGAAGAACGAGAAAGGACGGAAAAAAAGAAAATAGCAAAGAAAAAAGAAAAGAAAGAAAAGGAAACATTGAAAACTACAGTGCTTCATTTATTTTGTTCTGACGAAGTTTAATCATTCGATCTGTCCAACAAGCTGATCGTTAGATGTGTAGACACTATCCAGAAGCGAAGTACTATGTATAGTGTCGTGTAGTATTGCTGTCTACTTCTGTCTTATTTTACTCGTGTGCGCATGACTAGAAAGTAATAAGCGACGTGCAGCGGGATGTGTTTAGTTCTACATTGTTACATCCTCATCATCATCATCATCATCATCATCATCATCATCATCATCATCATCATCATCATCATCATCATCATGTGAACTTATTACGCTTAACCTCCTGCTAGCTCTAAGTGTTTAGAAACTAAACACTACAAAACACTTGCGCAATACACACACACACAACATCTGATGATTGTGAGAAAGGAATATCATCAGTTAATGATAAGATGAAGGCAGATGACTTTTAAGCCGGCATCTGAAAGTAACCAGGTTTTCAGCATATTTTACCCCTCTGTAAGTTACGCAGGGTGTGACATGGAAATATATAACTATTTCCTTATGCCATATGGACGATATGTCTTAGTGAGTGTTCCGGTATACGGAAAACGGACGCGATTCAGCAGCAATAACTGTTCCGTCTAACTACTTTTAAATTGCAACAGTATTATTTTGTAACCATCACACTGACATCCCTTGTCCAGACTGCAGCCTACATTTTCGGGCTCGAACTGGTATTATGAAGTACAAAACTTTTTAGAAAATATTGATTTCAGGAATACTTCAACTCATTAATGCGAAGCATCTATGAACGGCGACAGTTATCTAAGTAAGGACAGATTCAGTTGATTTGTTACGAGTTTTAAGACCTGAACGTAAACAGTCCATCCACTTCAATATCACTGTGTGTACTGCACACAAGATTGAGTGTCATGTAGAACAGGCGAGAAAATCCTTGTCATACACGCTTTGTTCTCCTGCACATTTGCAGCACATGACAGACTGCATTGCAATGCGAGATAATGGTTCTTGATGTTTTAAAGGGATTGTAACCAAACTATGCTGTTTTAAAATAATTTTTATTGATTAAATCTTTGGAACTTATTTAAAATCTTTTAGAACTTATTTTAAAGCATTGTTCTTATTTATATAACCTGTAGGTGCTATAATATTTTGCAAACATTCCCCTCTTATGTGCGAAAGGCTCGAAGAAACACACTCTGGAAAGGTGTTTAAGATTATATCTGCCAAATAGAGAAAAAAAACTTTTAAAAAGTTAAATGTGGACATAGGACAAAAACCCTCTCAGTGATATTTCTGTTCACGAGAACTCCATGCATGTGTTAAGGATTAATTTTGTTCTTTTCTACCCATTCACAATCTAAATACAGCATCAGTATTTTTACAACTTTGCGGTTTTCCCTTTAAAATTGGTTCACGCACCTAGCATAAGGTAGTTATTTGGGATTGTTTATTTTGTTAGTAGAGTGGGGAGGAGCCCTTCACATTGCTTAATGCCTACTGTTTGTTACGCTGACAGCAAAACACAAGACCGAAGTCATTTGAAAACCGTTTGCAGTGACCTGTCCTTACTCCGTGTTACCTGTGAGATTCTTTCTCGTGCAGATGGCGCTAAAGCTCCTAACAGAGATGCGTGATTCGCAGAAGGGAGAGGTTGGGGAAGTGGGGGAAGGGCCCGGGCCTGGTCATCGACTTTTCCAGATGCCAAAGAGCATCAGGTAGGATTGCCAACCAGTGCTCGTCAGACGAAGAAGTGTTTTCTGCCCACCACACAAAACACTAAGTACTGATATTAACCCTAATATTTTTCTGGGGAGTTTTGGTGGCTGGGGAGGGAGAGAGGGAGGGAGGGGTGGAAGGGATGCAAGGGCACCTCTTGTGTTGACGCTAGCTCTGTGTCAAGGTCGAGCAACCAGCAGGACCCGGCAGGTTTTCAAACAATCGTGATTTTGATTGGCACTGTAGCTGGTGCGGCTTCCGTCTGGCACAAGGTTAATGATTACAAATGCGTCTGAGGCCCATCGCGTCATCGTCATTATATTGTTCTGGCTGTAGCCCGTCTTAGTTGTGTTAAACACTTCTTCCTCCTTTGCTTTCGTCTTCTTTTTTGCGTCTCCTTTCTGTCCCTTATTCCTTTCCTCTGTATTTTTTTAACATGCGTGAAGGCGTGTATGCCTGCACATGTGCATGCGTGCGTGTTTTAGTATGTGCGTGTGACTTTTTCTGAGACAGGAATACACATAATCGGATCTCCTACGTTAAGCTTTCATATACAAGATTTGTCAATCTAATAATCGTGATGATAACATAAATAATTATTCAGTCATGCGTATCATTTGCTACTAGCTTCCTGTAGTTAGCCTTTTTTTTGTTCGGTTCGGCTGTCCCTCGCTCCACACACTTCCCTCCTGCCCATAACCCTTCCCACAAATAATCGTCCTCATAATGTATTTTTTCTTGTGTTTATTTCTTTATAGCTTTTATTTGTTTACTTATTGTTTCTTTTTATCTTCTTTCCTTTTTCATATTTCTTTCTGTTTTCGTTCGTTTCTGCTCCTTCTCTGAGTTTTTTTAACAGCTTCTCTGTTGATACTGATCTTCTCTCTCTCTTTCGATGTCTTTCTCTCTCCATTCTCTCTCTCCATTCTCTCTCTCTCTCTCTCTCTCTCTCTCTCATACGAACACTCACACACAGAAGTGCACACATGCACACAGAGACACACACACACACACACGCGCATCCCATCTCGCTGCCGTTACTTGATGTAAGTGACAGAACTCGCCTCGTCCGCCAGTGCGTCGTTTGATAAAACCGGTCGATGCTTGCTGGCAGGAACGAAGACACCAGAGCCAAAGGAAGTCGCTGGTTACAGCCTGCCTCTGTCTACCTGCTTGTCTCTGGGCGCCGGGAGCCTGCTCGATGACATCATATTCCTTTCCAGCCCGAACTGGTTACCTGTCGATCAGGCTCGGTGACGTGGCGTAACACCAACGGCAAAAGAGCACCATCGCAGATCCCACCACCACCTTGACTTCAACAGAGTAAAAAATGAAAAAAAAAACAAAACAAAAAAAACAAGGACGTCCACCCATCCCCCTTCATTACCTTTTGTGTCAACAACCAGCCATCGATCGATCGCCGTAGTTCGATGTTTTACGTATTTCATGGGACTTACCTGCCAAGTCAAACAGTTGGCGCGTTGCCATGCCAATGTTTGCCCTTTGGGTAAATGTGTTCAGAACTACAACGCACCACTGCCTGTACTTCGTGAGAAGTAATAAACATTCGTCACGAAAGTCCACGTGGATGTTTTCCTGGACTATAATAATTGTTCACTTTTGCTCATAATTCTGCATTAAGAACAGAAAATTAGTGGTGGGAAAAACTAGATTCAGTTAAAACTAGATGAAAACTGTTTGGATTCGATAGAATGCACTTTGTTATCTATTAACAATGTGTCGTAATTAATTAGAAATGTTTGCTAGTAGCAAGGCATAAAATAAATAAATAAATAAATGCATATTAAGAACAAACTTCTTACATAGCTCAGCAGACACCAATAAAAAATCGCAAATGGTAGCCGACACAAATGAAGAAAGCTGTGGATGGTAAATGCAGAGCGATGCTCGGGGTATCAACATGAGTGAATGAATAAGTGATCGAATGAGTGAGGGATAGAGTGCGGGAATGACTGACGGAATGAGTGAGGGAATGATTGGGAGAACGAGTTGATGAATGGGCGAGAACAACAACAACAACAATCTAAAAGAAATAAAGGCAAGAAACATAGACACTGCAAGAACATGTATTGCACTGAGACACACGTTTTTGCACAAATGAAAGGGGAAAAGAAATAGATGTAGACAAGCTGCAGTGCTATGCAGTTTCCACTGTATGGAGTGACATGGAATACTTTGTAGATATGCGCGCACATACATACACACGTACACATGGATGCAAGTACACGCACGTACACACGAATGTACAGCTTACCTTGACAGCAACGTACCTTTCTTTGAGCTAATCACTCGTTAATTGTTTGTTGCGTGGTTCTAGAAAACGGTCTTGCGGAAGACCGTTTTGGTTCTCTCTTCTCATTTCATTGTTGAAAACTGGATTTGAATGAAAGGTATGGCATAGCATAAATAACACAAATATATACTTTACCAAAACAGCCAGTGGGGCCCTTTGCAGACACCGGGGAAGTTGCTTCGCTTTCGCAGATATAATTGTCAGATGTCTAGAATAAATATTACCAGCGGCAAATATTCAACGCGTTACACATTTCCTCCGTTCTCGATGAAGTTAAAGAAGAAAAAACCGGAAGCCTCTTCTGTCCTTCTGGAGTCAAAAGTGAGTTAAATATGGCAACAGAAACGGACTGCAGCATGCATAAATGCGGTCCCGGTGACATATGACATCCAGAACGTGCATCGAGTCGGCCCCTTTCATGATGTTAACGCATGCCGGCTTTTCTTCTGCCTTTAAATTTGTTCTAACCGCAGATTTTTGCACCTGTTCACCTGCCGAGATCAGAATTTGCAGCCCGCAGTTTTCAAGAACTTCTAGATAGCATAATCCTTTCACATAATCGCATCGAGAAATTCAAACATTTTGTTAAAGCAATATAGCCCCACACGGAAGACTTAATGTAGTGTACTGCAACCCTGAGCCGATCAATGTATTTTTCTTCGGGCAATATAAGCAGCTTATATTTTAGAGAAAGGACATAAATTAAGCAAACAGTTATTTTATTTCTAAGTTCACAATCTATCGGCACTCCTTTAATCGTGGCACTTTGAAATGCTAAACTACTTTTACAAGCTTAGTTTTAAGTGGATATAGTCAAACGAGAAAAACAAATTTTATTAAAAGTTCGTGCACTAACATGCAATGCTTTCTTTTTCCTTGATGGTTAATTTCCTCAGCAGTTCCTCAGCCGTAATTGTTTCTATTTTCTACAGGCGTTTTTCAAAGCGAACAGGCGGAAACTACAGGATGAAGCGACGAGATGAAATGTTTCCCTGTCTTTTAAAGAAAGTGGAAGATATCCTGCCTACGCTTTCGATTTCTGTCTGAAGGAACATGCGTTTCACTCACATTGATCCTGTCTTCATGTAGAAACGTCTATATGCCTTCTGGCTGTTGGCTGGTTTATCGTGTTCTTCATTCTTTTTTGTTTTCTTGTTTGTGCGCGCGATAGAGCAAAACTGTTTTGGGTCAACAAGTAGATGTTTTCATGTACGCGTGCGTGCGTGTACGTGATAAAGATACAGAGAGAGGCAGAGAGAGGAAGGGACAGGAAAGAGAGAAAAATTAAGAATTTATTTTTCATCCGGCAACCGTACACGCAAACCTGTCGAAAGCTTGATTTATCCATTCATGAGAACACACACACACACACACACACGAACGAGAAAGAGAGATGTTTAAACGCGTTTTAGCAAGTATGAGTTTTGAGACAGATGTAAGGTTGTGTGCATTTAGGCTAGTAAAAATTCAAATAGTCATATTATTTAAATCTTTAATATGGCTATGTCCGAGATAAAAAGTCACTTTTGTCTGGGCGTGTATGTATATGGTTCGCGCGTGCATGCGTGCGAGGGCGCGCGCACCCCTTCATTCACTGGTGCTATGTGCTTTCCCTTTCCGAGCTGAATTTCCGAGCACGAAACACGCCAACACCCTCACCATCACCAGCACAACATAAGCTGGAAAGGATGCACACTCACATACAGGTAAGCACACGACGATTGAAGTAAGAACTTATAATAAATAATTTATTTTGTGCCAAGTGGTAGTACATGCGAGACTGTTATATAATTCCTTTTACCCAGTCATGAGAACAGTATATAGAAGGTGTGCTGCCAGAGCACGATAAATACAGCAAAATCTCACGACACAAGGGCATCATATGGCACACATAACATTTCTCTTTTGACTAGTGTTGGCATTCAAGTACAAAAATACAAACTCTGTGGCATACACTAGAATTATATCGAATATAACAAAGATCATTCGTCTTCATCCACATGGGAAAAAAACAGCAACATTCAAAAATACGAGGACATCTTCGTTAACTTGTAAAATATAAATCATGTTTTTCTAAACAATTTTTCCTTCGCGAAAATGAAATCGGTAATTTTATTTTAGCAGAGATACGAAACAAGATTTCTAATCTACTTAATATCTTCTACGCTTTCAGAGTGAAAAGCACTAAAGCACTATTTACTAGCGTAAGTTTTCTCGTAAATATTGGAAGAAAAATTTGCGTAACGTTGGGAATCGTTTCTAAAAGAGCACCACACGTGTATTTGTCCGTTTTAAAAGTAAACGGACTCTTGTACTAATATCCGAAAAGGAGACATGTCTAAACAAATTTTGCCTGGGGCCTCAGTTGAATATTCCTATTCGTTAAATAAAGGAAACAAGACGATAAAAGGTTTGCTTGTGATTTCTCACAACTGCACGGCCTGCCGCCCAGATTTCTGAGTTGTAAAACTGAAAAGAAAAATTGCACTTGGGCCTGGCTAGCTGGGTTTATATACCATCCTAAAGAATGGAAAAAAGAAAAAAAAATTTTTTTTCAAGCCTAAGATGGCATCGTCAAAAAAATCCAAGTTTTCTACAGACGTCATTCGTATTACCTACAACTAGAATAAGCCATACTTTTAAAAAAATTAATATCGGCACGTTGTAACTTTTGGCATAAGTGCACTTGTGTATCCCGCCTTTTCCCTACATAATTCAAGTAGCACAGAAATCGTTCATTGTGATCGATAAGACAACAAATTCTTAAGTAGACTGCCCTTGATTATAATTTGTGACATACTGAATATATTTCACAAGAGGCGTAGGGCTCCTGATGAAGTAACAACATTATTTCGATCTTTTGTTTTATTACATATTATACAAAATATAAAACATCTCTACAAACAGGGGGCTAGGATCTGCACTGAGTATGGCTATGGGCAGCATTTTGATAACCATAATGTGAACGTCTGCAAATGGGATGAGCCAAACCAGTTGACTCTAAGCGTTCGATTGAAAAGCGACTACAACCAAAACTGTTATAATATATAGACAGTAAATAAAATTCGTAAAATCTGCATCAGAGCAGTACAACGGAAATTTCGGCCAACGGCAAACAAAGGTGGGTAAAATCGTCCTTTTTACGATCTGTACATGAGACTTAGGGGTGGGGGGGGGGGAGAAGTAAAACGCTAGATGAAAAATCGTCAGCAACTCATGGCCAAAAACGAAGGTCTTAACACATTGCGACATTCATGCAAAGCAAAATATCATTTAAATAGGAATGACAGGATGGCAGGTAAAACGAGGAAAGGCAGACGAACACTAAAAAGGGATTGCAAGGTTAAACGAAATCTTGAAGCATACATTGTGCGAAAAAAAAGAAGAAAAAGCAGGGAAGCCAAAGCATGTTACAAAACTGGACGTGCCATGCACTGTACAGCAAAACGCGGTGAGCATGGGAAGGGCGTGACGCCATCACCTGCTGACCAGCGGTTAGAGTGATCTCCCCTCCTCTCGGGCCCGCTGACCCTGGTCGAACCGGGGCCAGCCCAAGCAGTGTAAGGCCCTGCACTGGAGACAGACACTCTGGCCACCGGCCATCACCTCTAGACTCACGGACATCTCATGGACACTTCTCAAGACGGTCAGACCAGCCGATCAATCTCGGATCCAACTCCCCTTCTCAGAATTTGGTCCCGTTTACTGGGAGACAAATTCTGGGACAAGTGTTATAACAGAGGAGAGCGAAAACAAAACAAAAAAATCAAAAGTAAAAATAAACAGGGGAATAAGTGCAAATAAAAATGTAACAATAAAAAAAAATTAACGAAACACTGTGATACTCCTGACAATTAAAGTTCCATAAGAAATCATGCAAATATTTTCCCAAACAAATGAGATTTGAGTCCGTGATCCACAAAGTGGTGACAGCGGCGCGGGTACAGTGAACCAGTCATATACCCGGCCTAGCAAGTTGCTGGCAGTGCCAAAAAAGCCCCCTTGGCTCTCGTTGTCTGTCCTTTGGCCGCAGTACCCCGGGCATCCCCGGACTGCATACTAGCAAAAATTTACTACAGCTGTCTTTGAACCATCTGTTCAAGGGTGAAAGTCTGTCTCTCGCTCTGAAGGCAAAGAAAACAGTTTCAAGCCTTTCTGTTTAACGGAATTTTTGCTTCAAGCACGCAGTCACAAGTGACCCCTAAAGCCAAAGTACAAACTAAAACGAGACGCTAGGCGGTGGTCCGAAAAGTCTAGTCATCGGACTGGGCCATTAGGTTCTCTCTCTCAAGCTCTAGGCGTGCCTGGAAGCTGCACAGACAGACCTACAAGCGACGAGAAAAACAAAAGTGTCCATTTCCGCAGAGCAGTTACACAGTTCTGGACAGGCGCCGTCCGGAACTGGAGGCGCCGTCTCGATGTTGCAAGAGTGAACCGCTACAGGCGAAGGACGAAGGACACGCATCTCTGGGAGTGAAAACATCGGTTTCATCCACAGCCCAACATCATCGTCACCTGGGAAATCAAAGGGTGAGTGGCCAGCGTTCATATGTGGCGCTTCATGTGCAGAGACAGGTGGTCCGAGCGGGAGAACGCCCTCTCGCACAGGTGGCACTGGAAGGGCCTGTCGCCTGTGTGCTTGCGGTAGTGGCGGGTCAGCTCGTCCGAGCGCGCGAACTTCCAGCCACAGCCTTTCCAGGTGCAGTGGTAGGGCTTCTCGCCTGTGTGTGTGCGCAGGTGGGCCTTCAGGTGAGAGCTCTTGGTGTACGTCTTGTTGCACCCGGGGTGCGAGCAAGAGTGGGACGTCTGGCGTTTGCGGCCCCATGTGCGCCGCCCGCGTTTCTTGGGCTGCTGGCCAGCCTCCACCCCGCTCTGGGACAGCAGCAGGTCGGCCAGCTGGGGTGACGAGGGAGGGGTGATCAGCTGATGTGGCACCTGGTGCGGGCCCACCCCCATGCCGTGCACCATTTTGGGCAGGATGGGCGCGTGCTGGTGTTGGTGCTGCTGCGGGGACTGCTGCATGACGTGCTGGGTCATCAGCTGCTGCTGCGTCAGGCCGGCGTACATCGGCAGCGGCGGGCGGCACTTGAGGTGGTGGTCGTCTCGGTGTTCGGGGGAGGCCGGCGGGGAGATGTGCCCGCCCAGGGGGAAAGTCAAGGGGTGGCAACTCTGCTGCATCTGGGAGGTGGGGATGACGGTGAACGTGCCGGTGTATGTCGTGCACGCGCTCGGCTGGTACTCCATCTTGGGCACCATGGGTTTGAATTCGGTCTGGCCTTGACCCGCCTTCATGGCCAAGGTAGCAGGCTGGGCCGCGGGCTGGGAAGCCGCGCTGACTGACGTAGGAACCACGCTGACCCCGGCTTGGGGCCGCGAGGTCATGGCCACGGGCCCGCTCAGCGTGTCGTACTTAATGTCCGGAATGTCCAGAAAGGCAGAGTGGAAGTCTGGCAGCGGGTCGTGGCCCGCCATCGGCTCCTGCTTCACTTTGAGACCCCCGTCTTCCGGGTACAGGCTGCTGTCGGTGGTGTTGTTCAGGATAAAGTCCAGGTCCAGCAAATCGTCATACACTTCGTTGGCCGCAACGCCGACCCCTTTCAAAGCGCCGCTACTCTGGGCGCTAGCCACGACCATAGGTGTCGCCACCGACGCCGAGGAAGAGTGCGTGGTTGCGCCTGTCATCATGTGTACCATGCTGCTCTCGTATGGGTTGTTGTCTGGGTACAAGAAGTTTTCCACGTCCTGCCAGCTCTGCACACCACAAGAATAAGACAACCACTTCAAAATATTGGTCACAGTGATCAGTTCGAAATAAAGATATGCGCGGGAAAACAATTTAGTAAACCACGGACAAAAAGTTTGATCACAAGCGCTTTCGCAACCCCTACTTTAACCTCTCGTCCTGCTACTGCTCCATCATCGTCATTGCCGTGGACAACAACAACAGTACCAGCAATACCAACAGCAACTCAAGGAAGCGTGCTGTTAAAAAAAATCTCCCATCGAATCATTAAAAGGAAAAAGAAACGTCAAAACACTGACGGCCTCCCGAAGTGGCTGTACCGCTACCAGTCCCAGCCAGAATTTACGAAATGATGCCAAACTAAACGTTCAACTGTTTCTTTCCGACGGCAGATTTCTCATAAAACAAATGTAAGCGTTTCCAGCCAAATTTCGAGCATAACATAACAAAATAATTTTCAGAAGTACAGGAACGAAACATGAGAGAAGAGGAAAATGATATGCTGCCTTGACTCGGTCAAAAAGATTGATGCAGAAAGTGTCCCGAGACTTCGGACACAATGTCACGTACCAGAAGAATGCTCTCGAAATCAAAATCCGGATTCGTCGTTGCCATGCTCGTCATCTCGATGAAACGCAAGTTGCCGCAGGCTTCTCTAAGCACGCGCAGCCCAGCAACCGCGACCACCAAGCTAACTACATGTGAAACCAGCTCCGTGCAAGGAAGACTGCGCGGAAAGGTCAAAGCTTCTGAGACAAAGTTGTGGCTGTTGCTGGTGGTTGCGAAGAAAAGGCGAGAACTTGAAACTAGCCTGCAAAGCCAGAGCTGATGTTCCAGCCGGAACTGGTTTATATACCAGTTGACAGAATGGCGTGCGTCTTCGGACTTGCGGGAGACCAGCGGTGGCGAAAGAGTTAATCAGATCACGGGGTCTCGGAAATCGATACGATGCACGCCGAGGAAAGAGACAGCGCGCGCGGGGAATGGATGTAGGATGCGGACTAGAGAGAAAGATGGATACGTAGGAAAGCAAACGGCTGGGGGCACGTATGACGCTGAGAGATTGTTTGGCCCGTAAATCCCCTCTCCACCCTTCTTCCCTCCCTCCGCATATTCTCAGGGTCAGGGTCGCAGTCCCTCCCCCCCTTCACCTTTCACAGCGCCCCAACCCTTTTCCCTTCCGCCACTCTGTTCGACAAATTCTCAGCTCCACGCACTATTATTATAGACCTGCTTGATACACTTGTGACTTTCGCAAAAAAACATTTCTATTCGCTTTTGTCGAACTAAGCGTTGTCAGAATAATGCGAATACAAAAAAGGGTCTTTAAACATTTTTTTAAACAAGGGATGTATTCGGTAAAAGGTGGGTTTATTAAACACAGAGTTCATATTCATACTTTCTCTCCTTTTTATGCTGTCTAGTTCTCGTGCTGTGCACTCCAACATTTTAGTTACGCTCCAAAATCTTCAGGGAAATTCCAAGTCATACACATAAAGTGGCTATGGCTTTCATATTAATTGCAACATGTGTTAAGATGCGTTTTTCTAGTTACGTGGTGGCTTTTACAAGACAGCAGCAGAAACTCTGACTCTTGCGCGACCTAATACTTCCACAGCTTCACTACTCTTGATTGTGTTTTCGAGAGCGCTAATGCACTTGGCTGCACTCTGAAAGCGGCTGCATCTAACAGCCCTATCAGCCGCTATGTGACGGAATACTAGTGCTGGTCTATTAGCACTTAACACAACAGCTGGCATTGAGTAATTACGCCCGGCAAAAGGGTCTCGAATTTCGACTTCGGAAGCTCTTTAGAAGTCATTACACCTCCAATGAGCGCGGACCGAAAACAAAATTATGCCAACGGCGCATAGTTCTGTATGGCGCTGTGTCTTTGCGGCAAGCTTCATCAAAAGACATTCCAACACACAGCGGTGATAAAAAGGACGCGGTCAGTTGACAAAAATAAGTTTACGCTTTGTTCAGTTCATTGTGACGGCTTGCAAAAGTATGGTGGTTAAAAAACAGTCATGAATATGAGTGCAAGAGCCAACATCAAAACACATTACAAATATATCGATTTCTCAGTCACGACAAGAAAACCAAAAATTGCGAATTTTGCGCAGATATTAGAAAACCAACGACATGCATGCACATGACGAGACATCAGCTTGAAATACAAGAACGGTTACTGACACTGCGTGCTGCATCCATTGCGACTGCTGTTCTCTGCCGTGCGGTGCTGTATCGCCGCGCAACAAGTTGCCGTCCTGCCGAAAAGGAAGCTTCCTCCGTCTAGGGCTGCAAGGCTGTGGCAGCTGCCAGTGGACAAAATGCTAAATAGCTGGGACTGCAGGCGGAAAGGGGCGGGGTATGGCGCCTGCCAATGAGCGTGGTTTCGCTAGCGGTTCGATATCGATTAACGGTTGACGGACAGACATAATCAAGGTGGCCAGACTTTGCCAGAAGCCGAGGGGCTGGACGCCACCGCGGCACAGCATCCGTCTCCAGAAACGGTCGGAGAGCTGTCGGCGAAAGCTGATCAATATTCAACAAGTTCGCGGAGTTGACAGTGTCTTGAGCGGCTGTTCGCTGCTGTTGGTGTTGCTGCAGACTGCTGCTGCTGCTGCATGCAAGTCCGCTGCTTGCGACGTGCTTGCGACAGTGTCCACCCCTTCAAACCTGATCCTACCCCTCCCACCTATAGCCTTCAGCTGACCAATTACAGCTGACACTTCGAAAGAGTATGAACAACTGCTATCAACTTGCCTGTTGTGCGTGCAATGTTTTTCTTCAACACCAGCTTTTAACAGAAAGAGGAAAAAATTATAAAACTAATAAAAGTATTAAAAGGAACGAGTTTAACGAAAAGCACACAGAATTGTACTCACGTTCTGGAGATCCATGTTCTCTTCAAACTTAGAAATCACAGAACTGTTGAAGTGCGTGCGACTGTCCAACATAGGATCCAGAACTTGTGTCATTTTGCTTGTACTCCTGTGCGTTGAATCTGTCCACTGCCTGTCCGTTTCGAACCAAATTAAAACAGCAAATGCGGTAATAAATGGATGCTCGCCGATCTGAATCCCTGTTGTTTCTGACAATTTTCAGCTAGGCGAAGCCCTTATACGCTGCACCAAAAATAGACACCAACGCCTCGCGCGCGAGACCCAGCGGCCGCGCGTCGGAGACTAAAAATAGTAACAGTATATAAAAGCCCGACTCCAACCGAGGCCTGTCAGAATGGGGAAGGCCTTCGACAGAACTTGGACTGCTTCGCTATCTCGAAAGCGGGCCGGGCGCCCTATCGCGTGTTTTAAACCCCGTGTAGGAAGCGCTGCTCTCGATTACTCATTGCGGTTGGCCCTAGCGACTAGTGACGCAAAGGCCCCAACTAGTGTCAATAGTAACCACGAGGGCTCGGCTGCTATTTGGTATAGCATCCCTACATTCCTGTGCGGGGCTCGCAAAGCGACAAGTTTTCTAGCAGCGACACTTTGGAAGGGAAGGGGACCGTCCGAGGGACTTTTTTTTTTCTTTTTGAACTTGCGGAGGCGAGCGGTCTACGTGCACTTTTCCCTAAGCATAGGTGTGCGGGCGTGCGTGTCGATCCGCCCTAGTTGCAAGCCGGACTTTTCTCCAGAAATGACAATCGCCAGAGCTAACAAAGGGAACATCATGTTATCGCGACAACAACACACAGAAATTGACGAAACACAGGTGCGCGCGAGCGTACATCCCCCCCCCACTCCATTCGCACACGTTTTCATGCATTCATCTCCTATGCTAATCTTATTTCTAAATAAAACTAGTATAGTGATGTTATGCAATGGTCAGATGTTGACAACTCATATACTGTCAAAACATCCTCGCATGTTTCCAAAAAAACAACAACAAAATCCTCGCTGTATTCTGTATAACACGTAAGTTGCAGTCCTTGCTCCTGTATTCCGTACGCGACTTAAGCTCTTGTCCGTAAAGCAGACAGTGTAATGATATAAACAAAACTTTGCCAGACTTTATTACCGCGCTGAGCGAAACAAACAGGTCTCTGCATGTAACAAACGCGAGTCAGTGTCACGAAAAACGTCAAGCACAGTTTCACAGTACATCGAGTTTATTTCACTCGTACATCACTGTCACCAAACACGTACACCATACTGTGCTGTAGTCTCCCACCCCTCCCCAACCCCACAAAAAAACTTTTCCGATTCTGCTGATTTATTCGTAGACGTTCAAGAAACCTCTTTTGCTGGTTCGATTACTTTTTTTTTAAATAAGAGATAAGAGTTTGGCCTTGGTCCCATTCTCAAGCCCTAGGCATAGGGCATGATGAATATTACAGGTATTGCTAGAGTAGTTAGACTGTACGTGCTGAGGTCAGGTGGTGGCATGTGTATAGCGAGTGGTGCAGTGTACGGGCCTGCGTTTGTAACACTGCTTGACCTCAATCAGTACTAAAGCCCGTGATACGTGGCGGCATGGGAAGTTGCGCTGAGTGCAAAAATCTGAGCTCTGTGACCTTAATAATTAATAATGTCGTGTCCCTTCAACCACCGCGGGCCACTACACAGAACTTTACTGCACAGTCCAGGACTGAACAGCACCAGACTTCTTCGCGAGACGAAAGAGCTCCCATGTGCTGGTAGAATTTAACCAAGAAACAGCTAGAACACTTAGTCATTAGGAAAATATCAAATCACGCTAACACACACAATAACCTTTACGAATTGTCTCAATGCTTCCAGAGAGTTGTGTACGCGGCAGCTCCGATTTGAGTTGTTTTCATAGGTTCGATGGACGAATATAAAGTACAGAAAGGTTTTCAAAAAGTCGTCTGCAAAATCCTTTTAAAAAATACATCAATGACTTTATTCTCTCTGCACGACATTAACGTTATTTCCTATACACGACACTGATGTTATTCTCTATACATGACAATGATGTTATTCTCTATACACGACAGTGATGTTATTTCCTATGCAAGACAGTTGTGACATCTCTCTACTGTACAAAACAAAGTTTTGGTATTATTTATTTATTATTAATTTGTGTGGAAGATGATCACTTGAGCACTTAAAACACTATAGTACTCTCCTATCATTATTCTGTTAGTATAAAAGTAGTGAGTGTGCACAGCTATATGTATTGGTATGTATGTGTGTGGATATCTATCAAAGAAAGAAAGACAGAAAGACAGAAAAAAAGAAGAGCAAGAAATCTTACGCACATAACTGAAACTTTTTAAAAACAAACTAAAATACATAAAGGTAGTCATATATGTGACTCAGGCATACCACTTAACCCTACATTTTTCATAAAAATTCTACTAGAAGTATACGCCTGATATTTTATGCTGCTTTGTGCTAGCAGCAGACGAGCAGTAAATGTATACTTTATATACAGCCACGACAGCATGTCAGCAACAAATGTACACTTTATATGCAGCCACGACAGCATGTCAGCAACAAATGTACACTTTATATGCAGCCACGACAGCATGTCAGCAACAAATGTTCACTTTATATGCAGCCACGACAGCATGTCAGCAACAAATGTACACTTTATATGCAGTCACGACAGCATGTCAGCAACAAATGTACACTTTATATGCAGCCACGACAGCATGTCAGCAACAAATGTACACTTTATATGCAGCCACGACAGCATGTCACCAGTAAATGTACGCTTTATATGCAGTCACGACAGCATGTCACCAGTAAATGTACGCTTTATATACAGTCACGACAGCATGTCAGCAACAAATGTACACTTTGTATGCAGCCACGACAGCATGTCAGCAACAAATGTACACTTTGTATGCAGCCACGACAGCATGTCAGCAACAAATGTACACTTTATATAGTCACGACAGCATGTCAGCAACAAATGTACGCTTTATATACAGTCACGACATCTATCAGTCCTCACTCTATTCTAGTTATCGCGCAAAGAGAACAGGAACAAGTGTTGTGAAAAAGATTTTCAGCGCAAAAGAAAATCACGTGAAACCGCCATTGCATGCAAAGTGACGTGAGACACCACTGACACCTACAAGTGGTGAATCACACACAAATTCGTTTGGTCGTCCCTGTCCCTACAGAAAAAAAAGGAATCCAAATCGAAAAGTAAAACAGTGTTTTCCTGCATGAAGCCTTTTTGAGAGCACAGTACTTCATCCCCTGCTCTGTTAGAAAAGCGGATGCAAATGTTGCGAGGCCTTCCCAGCATGCAGTTCTCGTATGATTGACACCTCTACAGTTTCACCAGGGAAAGCAAATTGCTTCGTCATTAATGGGAATACGCTGTCCATTAGCAAGCTACGAACTTTCGAACCCTTGACACATTTTTAATGATGTTCGGAACTTAAAAATATGCTTTTTCTTCCTGTTAATATTTTTTAAAAGAATTAAGTGCTTGTCTTTAGCTTCCTGTGCCGACTTTCGTGATATTTGGCAATTTCTTTAAGAATCTTTTTTGATGATATTTGTCTTAAATATACAATTGAACTTGTGACCTTGTGAGAATAATTGGTAAAACTCATTGAAAGACTGTCAACAAAATAAACGAATGTGTATTAAATTATTAGAAAGCAGAAGTGCACCGAGGGAAGAGTAAAATGGCACTGAATATTTTTAATGATATATATAGAGAGAGAGAGAGAGGGAGAAAGTTGGGTAAGATATAGAAGTAAACTATGCAGAATACTATTAACCTTTGAGTATTGTGAATCCCTAAGAAGTAGTGTTTTATACATGTCTTTCTCTTCCCTCGAATATGCTTGGGGCGTAAAAATGTGCCTTACGCTCCGTTTTATACCATTCTGTTGTGTTGTGGTTTGCTTTACGTTGTTTTGCTTTGCTTTATGATTTTTGCTTTGCTTCACATTGTTTTGCTTTGCTTCACATTGTTGACATTGGTTTGCGTTGCTTCATTTCTTTGGTGCCTTGTTGACGTTGTTTTGCTGTGCATGACTTTGTTTTGCTTTGCTACAGTGCGCTTTGTTTCGTTTGGTCCTTGCCTATTATTTATTGGTACAAGTGGGTCTTGAGTTGGTTGCACGTAGTTATGTCCGTATCTGCGATGCAGGTCATGAAAGCTGTCGCCAACCAGTGCAGGTGCAGGTGTACTCGTGGGAAAAACAGAGGATTACTAGGGACTATCCTGGACGTTTCCCGTTCAAGCTATAATTCCTTTTTAGATGAGTTCGAAAACTCAGCCGAAAGAAATGTAGTTGTAGTAATACTCAGGGCTGGCTTGCATGAGCGTTCTTATCTCCTGTTCATACTTAACGGTGGATGTAAAATACACAGGGCGAATTGACCTTACGACTGGTCTTATGGCCGGAAAAGCACCTACGAACGCTCATGCAAGTCTGCCCAGGACTGTACTGTACTAAAAGATTTCTTCTTGTCGGGGTAGGGGGGGGGGGCAAGCAAACCACGATCTAACTTCATAATTACGTTCGATTCTCTCTCTCTCTAGATATATTTTTTAAAGACAAAAATAAATAAATAAATAGATTAAGTCTTTGGCCCTATTGAGTTTGGATTCACGAAAATCGCTCGAAACCGCTTGCAGATTCGCCGCAGATTTGCTTGTTAGAACGTGGCAATTGAACCTGGATTTCAGTCAATGCTTTCAGTCAATATGCATGATAAAGTCGTTGAATCTTTCGTTTGACTTAAAAAAGTCATACATGTTTGTGCTAGCTGAAAGAACTTATATCCATGAAATTTCGCTTCACTGTAAGCTAACTTGTTACAAATTAACTCGTGTTAATGTTCCAGTAACCGCACTGACATTTTTTAAAACACTGGCCTGTCCTACATATCTAGCAGTAGCCACCTGTACAGGAGTCATACCTGTGTGCACACCTGTGTGTACATACATTATTACTACTCTTTTCATTCTCTGATCTTCTCACATATAAATACTCCTTCATCTACTCATGCGTGCGTGCACACATTTCTAAACGCACATACATGAACACCCATGCACACAAGCACGCTTCCGCACAAAGAGGGGTCCACACGTCTGCAAACCCACGTATACAGGGACATGTGACATGTAGGTGCATACAAAGATACATTAACGAAAGCACGCACATTGTCGTGCACATTATAACTTATCAAATAACATATATAAACTCACGCATGGTTAAAAACACAGGCGCGCTCTTATACTCCCAGAGAATTGACTTCTCCCCCAAATCCCGTGGACTCTGCCTCTACGCGCAGAAATGGGGCTGACACTTGCTAATCTCTGCTTGTCAACTCACGTTTTTTTTCTCAGCATCGCTTGTCTGTAAACAACATCATAAATATCTTGCCACCATAAACACTAAGACACAATTATTCTCAGGCTATGAAAATGCCCCCCCCCCACCCAACACACACACACACACACAGACTGCACCACCTACCGTGCAGCTTTCATTTCATCCTCGTTTTCGTCACGGGATTCATCTGCCCATGTATCGTCACCTTCATCACGGGCATATACACAACCGGCCGAAAGGTTTACAAAAACGAAATTGAAAGCAAACATTCTAGGGAAAAACGTGATCAGTTTTCTGTTCTCGTCCATACTCTTCAAGCATGAACTACTGACAAAGTCTCATGAATTTTCCATTCCCCCCACCGCCACCAAACAGAGCCGACTGTAAAGTTGAGTTCTCCACTGTGTTGTTGTTGTTGTTGTTGTTGTTGTTGTTGTTGTTGTTGTTGTTGTTGGTGGTGGTGGTGGTGGTGGTGGTGGTGGTGGTGGTGACGACAGCAGCGACAACTAATAAAAACTGGGGGAATGCCATGTCCAGCTAGAATAGTTATGATTAGCGTTATGATAAATTACGAAATGAAAACAGCACGCAAATGTTGCTTTCATAAACTTGCTTGTTGCACCTCCGCAATCTCCCAACTCCCCAACTCCCCTGCGCCTCAGTCCCGTGATCACTCAGTTCAACGCTTGCCGTTTTCCAGGTACAGTCAGGTATCTACCCGTAAATTTTCTTTCGCCTTCACAAACCTAGCGTGGGTTGAGGACGTTGCTGATGTCACGATGACAAAAGTACGAACACATGCAAAAACCCTCCTCGGTCGCAAATAGATAGGAGACACCCCTCCCGCCCGTGTAGGTGTCAGCATCTGGCCGCCATTTTGTATTTCTGTCATGATCTACTATATTTGCTGTTTCGTTTCAAGGGCTAACATGCAACGGTCACCTGGACTCAGTGAGCAAAACACTTTAAAGCTACATTTATTTTTAAAAGACCAAATGCTTCGTGCATCAACGCTATAGATATATATATATATAAATACACACACCCATATATTATAGTCATAGATATTGTCTTATAGGACTCACTGTTGTTCAACTTTCAATTTTCGTCGCAAACTTAAAAACCACTGATGTAACATGACCCAGCCTTTAAACAGTTGTTTTCAAAGTTGATTCTATCCAACTCTCGCATGAAAAAGTAGGAAATATGAATTTGCCTTACGCAAAAGAAAACAGATTTTTTTCAAGCAAAGCTATCGACTTTATTGCCTGCTACGCACTAGAGCAGAGAAAAGTAGTTGCAGGGGCCCGCGATCACTCCGTGTAACCTATTTCAATGAAAGTGCATGCTGGTTGCAAATTTAGCTAGCCATGCAACCGTCGTCAGACAGGAGAGTCAATACGCGACAGTGGCCAGTGGGTACACTCCAGGAGTGTCAAATGACGTATTGGAGGAGATTGAGCGCGTACAGTGTGCTGTAGGGTCAGGTGACACGCCACTGCAGCGGACAGGTGTACCAGAAGAGCTCCAGGTCACTGCCTTTCGCCTACGACTTTCGCTCCTGTTTCTGCAGTATCCTTGTTTCTCGTAAGCGGCGGTATGTCGCTGAAAACAGGCGCCTTGAATAAAATGAACGCCCATGCGCGCGCACCCACCCACCCACGCACGCAAGCACACACACACACACACGCACGGCCCATACATGTACATGCGTTTTATCTTCTTGTCTTCAAATGCCTTCGCCACAAGCCTGCATAATTTGGAGTCTGAAAGAAAAGACGCTGATTCAACTGCATGTTGTTGTTCTTGTTTCGTATTTTACTTTGTCTTGTTCTCACCAACACATACTTGATACAGAGAGGGTCGTTGGTTCGAATCCCGTAGCTGGTACATGTACTTCAGGTATTTCATTATGGAGCGACGGGTCAACACAGGCGGTCTTTACAGTAATGGCCGGGATCCTCTGATAAGCCTGTGGCCGCTGCCTCCCGCTCACCCGTCACATTCACTGCGTTCTGCAACGTCACACAGAGACCTGACGTAAGCAGTAACCCACTGACTGTGATGGACTGTCCTGAAAAACAAATCCCCAGTCCTCGGTTGCCGAGAAGCTGCCGCAAAACCGGTTCCCAGCCCCCCTGCCCGTCTTCTGTTCAGTCATGCGCAACAAACCGCATCGGCTACACGTAGTGTGCTGTAGCCATGTGCTTCTACGTATAACTACGCCAGATGTAAACACAGCTTGGCAGGGAGTCATGCAGACATTGCGCAGCGATCGCCTGACCCAGACTGCACGGGATGAGTGTGCGGTTTGTCTCTAGCGAGTCTAAGTACACAGCGACCCATTAGACATACTTACGGGTAGCGTTCACCTGACGCTGACTGGCATTTCGTAAGAGGGGGAAATACAGAGGGGGAGCGCGCTGTTAGTACCGGCGCTTTGTCGTCAGAAGCAGCAGGCAGTAGTAACAATACTGGGGGTGATACTAGTGGCGGTGATGTGGCGGTGATGGTTGTGCTGGTGAGGATGGTGGTGATTGTGGTGGTGGCCGTTGTAGTGGTGGTGGCAGTAGTAATGGTACTACTAGTGGTAGCAGCGGTGAGCCACTGCCTGAAGATCTACCTTCGCTCAAAGACGTAACACACACTGGCGTAACGCACACTGGCGTAACGCACACTGGGGTAACACACACTGGCGTAACACACACTGGCGTAACACACACTGGCTTCCAATATCGGGCGCATGCCGAATCCGTTGGGGGCATCGGACATGCGAGGCACAGTGCGTGACCGCAAGCGTCCATATGCCCGATCGGCAGAGAAGATCGAATCTTCCGCCCCACCCCCAACCCTCTGCATCCTTAGTACGCACGCACCAAGTGCGCGTCTGACCTTGATGCGTACGTGTACCTACAGTAGATCCCCGCAACTCAGCCCGTTCTTTCATAAACACAGTTCACCTAAAAGTCAGTTTTGCTCACTTGACACTTACATTTCACCGACGTCTCAGATGACTGAACATGGTCTCCGTAAACTCTATTTACAGATATTAATCGCTTTTTAATTAATTAATTATTTATTTGTTTATTTTTGGGATTTCACAGTTGCGGCAACCCAATTCCTGATCATGAACAGTTGAACTCGATTTATCTTAAGTTTTTGTATACATGTTAGACAGATTCTCTAAAACGATCGAAGATTGAGACTGCCTGATCTGGTTTGGGGGTAGGTGAAGGTTCCCCGAGTTAAAAACAACCCTAAGGACTGAATTCGGAGGGCCCCCATGGGAGGGCGGTACTGTCACGGATCACACTAATACTTCTTGTTGTTCCACAGATCAGAATAAGCCAGAAAAAAATTCACAAATCACAGGAAGAGATAATCGCGGATCATAGCAGCTTTGAGGGATTACAGATCACAGTAATAGGGGCATGGTTGGGGGGGGGGGGGCGGGGCTCAATTTTTATCACATTCTTCTCTGTAAATGCTGGCTACACAAACCACTGGTCTTAAAAGGCTTAGAACATAGATCTGTATTCTAAGCATCTTTCTCTGAAATTGACAGCTATTTTTTTCTTTTATCGTTGTTCTTCCTTCTGCTGACTTTAACATGATCTCTGTCACTGCATTATACAATATTGTCAATGCTATAATCACAATCATCACGAAGACAATACTTTCTGGACTAAGTATGTGCTATACTCATAAAAAGAATTGGATTATATGAATGTGCCACGTCTCCTTTTCCTACATTTAACTGATCATTTGACGCACTTCGTGTGAAATTTATGGACGGGTATGTGGGTATGGAAAAAATATCAAACCACATAAGCAAGACTAGTCAACGAAACAACTTCACGTGAATTCTGTTAGTGTCGATAGACTATACTGTCTTAGCACACCATTGCTCTGCACACAGTTTCTTTATATTTCAATCTATAATTTAATGGAGAATTTTCTTTGAAATCTTGTCAATCTTGTCGTAACCTAGAACTTTTCGGATAGCAAAATAAAATTGCATCTTTTGGCAGATATTTTATTATATCTGGCAGTTAGTCATTCCTCGAATGAGCGACTATATCACAAGAAAGTTGATTTGATTTCTACCTGAACAGTGCTTGTGATTAAAATTAAAAGGTCGTATAAGCGAATCCCACATATGTTTATCATCTCGTGAAATCGTCTACCAGCCCAGGGAGACCAGCTAGCTTCAACTTTATAAAAAAAGGTTCCCTGCACCACACAATATTTAAAGGTGTCACATTCTAAGAATGCTAGATTTAAAGTCCATGTATGTTTTATATTCGACCGGTAAATCTCAGTTTGAAAAATGTCTTCAATGTTTCAAAAGGGAGGCAGGTGCACCACGGTGTGAGCGTGGGAATACAAAGTATTGCAGATGACCGATAACAGCTCTCTGGAGTACATTGGACACCCCCCCACCCAGCCCACTGACCACCCACCTCCTGTATTACGCATGTGAGTCCCACATAAGCCAAACCTTGATCCCATGTGAAATCGGAAGTACCCCAGTTTCACTTTGATGCAGGACAACAGATCGAGTTTGTGTGGAAGGACTCGAGAACTCAATCGAAGAGCAATTAGCCTTTCCTCACCAGATGCGTGAGTAGTGAGCATGCCTCGGGGACACCAAAACTTACCAGAGTACACGGCTGTAACCAGTCAATGTAACTGCCCAATTTTCAGCATTATAGACTTGCGCATGCGTGTTAGTATCGTTACGGTCGTTTCACACACTCCCCTCGAGCCACAAGTAGAGAAAGAGAGAGATAAGAGGGACAGACGGAAATGTCATAGAGAGAGTCGATGCCGTTTCACACCTCCGTGATTTTTTTCTCCTCTTTCCAATTCGACGAGAGTATTTTGTCAATTTGTTGCTGTTGCCTTGGCTAGCAGGTGCGATATTACCGAACACTGTAATTGGTGGGCCTGTACCGTGTAATTTCCCTCTGCTGCCATGCGCGGCGCGCGTGCGCGGTCGATATGGAACTGAAAGCTCTGCCGAGAACGCGTGCCCAAATGAGGCCAAACATTGTCGAGTTGTCTGCTGCTAATTTCTATTGGTCTTTCCACCGACACGGGATTATTCGATATGGTGTTTACAAGCTTCAATGGCTTGTCTTTGTGTGGTTGGTTGGCCGGCGTGAGGGGAGTTTAACGAAGACTGACTTTAAAAACAAAGAAAATTACCACAAGCGCAGGTTGCCTTCCAAAGAAAGTTAAAGGCAGACAAAACGAATGAAAGGAGAGAGGAAACTATAGAGCAATAACGGAAAGAACTGTTGAATATATTGATGAAAAGAAGTATGGAGAAAATATTGTAAAAACAAATTAATTCTAAAAAAATACAGAAATGGAAAGGAAAAAGAAACAGAGAAATATAGAAACAAACAAAAAAGAAGGAAAAGAAAAGAAGAGGTGAAAAGAAAAAGAAAAGGATATGAAGAGAAAAAATGTCAGTTTTTCGTATTGTTTTCTGCAGAAGAAGCACTTATTTCTCTGTTTCTGTTTCATTCGCTTTAACTTTCCTTGGAAGGCAACCTGTGCTTGCGGTAATTTTTTTGTTGTTGTTTTTAAAGTCAGTCTTCGTTAAACTCCCCTCACGCCGGCCCAGTCTGTGCCTATTTTTGGATGAGTAAGCATAACATGGATGACTTTTAATATATTATGTAGCCAATTTTATTTTGCGTCAAAAGTGTGGGAGGGACAGTTGGTGGTTTAGTACCCTGGTTGGGAGGGAAAATGTTTCCACTTTTAGTGATTTCCCCAAAGATGGAGTCCTATTATTAAACTAAGCACTGAAACACCCACCAAACTGATAGCTGCAGTAATGTGGCCAGTGCGGACCTATTTAATGTTCGGGAGATGGTCAACTATGCAGTCTGAGTAATGTTTAAGTCCAGAATATAATTCTTGCCAGCGGCTGGATTCGTACCATTAACCTTCGACACGTGAGTTCGACTGGTTGACCACTGAGCTATCGAGAGATTCGTAAGTATAACGTGAATCGGGTGTGATCATCTGCCTACACCTGTAATCCGGTCTGCATCAATTCTGTGGTTAAACAAACATGCCTTCGAGGAGGATTGAGATAAGGATAAACTACGGACTTGAAGGAGTGTGATGCGTGATAAAAATGACAACTGGGATTGGTCATTGGTAACATGCGATAACAAAGAAACGAAAGGATAGAGGAAAAGAAACGAAAAATACGGAAAAGTAAAGAATAAAATACGGAAATAGAAACAAAAAGAAAGAAAAGAAAAAAGCAAGAAAAGAACACCCAAAAGAAACAAAAAGAAAAGGGAAAGAAATAAAGACAAGAAAAGAAAAGACGAGAAAAGAAAAGACAAGAAAAGAAAAACGAAGCAATCCATTGCTCTGTACTGCCTCAATTCCTTTTTGCTCCTTTCCTCGTCTGCTCTCAACAGCGTCCTAATAGAGCTAATTCAAGCTGGCATTCTCTTCAAACAACAATCGCAGATATTGCAAAGAGGCTGCTGAGTAGCGTTCACGACTGCAGCTGAGACCACGGCGCGTGGCTGATGAGGAGTGAGCTCCCTTCGTCCCCTTGTTGCCTCAGACCAGTTTGGGTCTAATGGGCTAATTATGAACCTTATTACATGGAATTAAATACACAGATATATACGTTTGAAAATAAGCATATTCGGTGTCTGCATGGAGATATACAACGTACCCTTATATAAGTAGTCCATAAAAATATGTCTAATGCATGAAGTATAATGTATCCTTTCTGAAGTGTTGTATTTCTTGTGTAATAAGGAATACGTGTGTATGAATATACGTCTAATATGGTACAAAGTACATGTGTATTTCCCACACCAAACGAACAGATGTGGACTATAGGTTATAAAATATAGATTGTAGGCAATAGAACATATAGAAAAGACTTTATTGTGTATTCTGTATATCGCCAATACGCATAGGAGATTTTATGTTATATGTTACGTTATGCTATATGCTACATACTAAATATAGTGGAATATAAACGGTATACATAATGCCACGTATTACATACTCGACGTTGTAAACGACAGCCTGTGTATGCTACAGTACATGCTACAGGTTATTAAATACTTATAATTCAATATATACCGACAGCAAGAAGCGATAGAAGCGACAAAGATGGATGATTGGATGTTTCAAGATGATTGACAGCTCGAGAAACTTTCCCCCATGACTCCCCACGCTGACTTTCACGTTCTGCGCACAGCCCCATTACCTGTCTGCCCACCTTCTTACATTTGTGTCTCTGTACCCGGTAATCTCACCTGCGCCTGAACTCAAAGTCCTTTGTGTTCCCGAATGACCAGCAAGCAGCTTAGCACGTAACATGGCAAGACGAAACGCACTTGAGATCAATCCAGTCTTTTGTCAGATCACGAGAAGCTTAGAGTCTTATTGTCTAATTTCGTCCAGTTTTTCTGTCATACCTTACCTTCCCCTTCTCCCCCTCCCAGTCTTTTTTCTTTCTCCCGCCTCCTCAGAGCTAGCCGAGACAAACGCTTTCTAGACAGGCAGATGAATGAGTCACATCTGTTTGCGCTGCAAGATTGGGATAGGAACTGCGTTCAGTGCATTGTGGAAACGTACTTGAGAAGGGTTTGTAGTTTTGTGTTTGAAACCTCCGAATTTTTTTGTGAAGGTGGAAGGGAAAGGGGGTCTGGCCGCCAAGGGGTGGGGATGGCTAACCTCGACTTTAGAAGAACTGAACGCAGTGACATCACCAGCGGGTGCGATTGACACACGAAGCATCTGTCAAGGTAATGGAGCAGCAATTGAAACGGAACTTGAAAGTTTCTGAAGATGCTTAAATTGTGCACGTGTTGACGGCCAAAAGAAAGAATGCGAGCCCCTGTTGTCTTACCTGAAACGGGCATCTGTCGTACGGCCTGAAACCCTTTAACTACGTCATCAGATCTGTACGTGCACACACGCGCCTTCTTTCTTATTAAAAAGAAAAATGCGTCTGATGCTTTGCCTGGAGTGCTTCAGTCCTGCTTTGCCGGAGTGAGACATCTGTCGACTCTTGACTCTACACTAGCTAGCAGGTAAAGATCCCAGAACAGCGTCATGCAATGTTCTCCAGCGTATCAGACCACAAAATAAGCTTAATTTCGCTTAGCAAACACAAGGAATATGTCACAATTTACTGAGTCATTGTAAGTGAGGTTTCAGTCCTGGGCTAGGTTGCACGAAAGTTCGTGTCGCAGGTTCATAAGTAAAGGTGCAAAAAAGCGCGCCGGACGGATGGGCCTTAGGATCGGTCCTATGACCGAACTGCAGATGCGAACGCTCATGCAAGCGACCCATGGGCTGCCAGGGTAATGGGTCGCGTTACAAGTCGTCTGTTTCTCCGATTGTTTAAAGACTGCACGACTCCTGCTCTATTTCTTACCACTTCCGTGTACGCTTGGAGATTAAACTGCTGTCTTCCGGATTTACCTCCCTCATCAAACTCTGTCACCATTTCAGAGGTTTACTCCAATCAGTTTTCAATCCTGGTGTTGATTGTATGACCTTTAGTATCTCCTGTCCACACATAAATGTGGACATAAATACACAGAGCAAACGGGCTAGAGGTCTTTCTTATGACCGACAGGAAAGATATAAACGTTCATGCTTCCCAGCACTGATAATTGTTATTTATTTAGTTATTTTCAGCTTTCTGTACTGCCTGTAAAACCCATTCACGAGATGAGGAAATAGGTTTATTACGCCCTAATGGCGCTCTCTCCCTCTGGTCTATTCTCGGTGTGTGCGTGTGTGTTCTTTTCTTCCTCCCTCATTCTCTCTGTGCACGCGTGCGAGTGCGTGCATGCCTGTATGTGAGTGTATTGTGTAATAGTACCCTTTCTCTTGTTTCTGCAGGCGGTCTATTGAGCAATGGTAATCAGAGGGCGGCATGACTGTAGCGGTACAATGACGCCGGTGTGTAGACGTCTCGCGACATGGCGAACGCAGTCCAGGGATTAGGATAATGCGGGAGACACACCAGGCCATTGCCTTCTGCTTCTCGAGCTCAGCAGTCGAGGCAAAAGTATCACCGGCATGAACACAGCGGTAGGCCGGGACTTTGTTTCACTGACAGCGCCGATCCAGAGTTTTAATGTCCCAGTTAACAGTGCGATTGAGCGATGGAACGTTAGAAGAGAGAAATGTATTTTGGGGGAGAATGGGATAGGGGGTGACGGGCAGGAGAGAGACAGGGTGAGGGATAGAAACAGAGAGAACAAACAACGGGGGCCGAGAAGGAAGGAAAGAAAAAGGAGAGAGAGAGAGGGTAGATACACTCTCCCTCACACACACACACTCATGCACGTACACATGCACCCACGCACGCGCGCACACACACACACACGTTTTCTGTGCGACGCACCATGCCACATAGAATAAATGGAAAAAGCACTCGTTTAACCTGGCCGACATAACACAACAAAAAAGTAGTATGGGCCTTGAGTATCAGGCGCAGAGCGCGCTGTTCAAGTGGTGCAGGACGCATGCGCGATTGAGAAACTGCTGGAAGTCACCGAAAGGTGAAAAGCACTCCAGGTCAGCTGACCTCTCTGTAATGGTTCTCCTCAGAGGGAAAGTGTTGCGCCGACGAATGGGGGAAAAAAAAAGCGCTTGACCTAAATTTCGCAAGTGACACGTCCTTTCTTGCCCCTGCTTTCTCTAACGCTTCTAATTACGTTTTGATGCAGCAGAAAGGAACCCACAGGTCTGTCGCATTTGTCGGTTAATATACCTTCTCGTGAAAGACCCTCCCGGGATCAGAGGAACAGGACCGAACGCTTCCAAGTTGTCAATAGCGCGCTAAGCGGCGGCTTTGGTAGTTTGAATGGTCGCAGAAAGATTGCGAAACGAAGAGGCAGCGAAACGACCAAAGTTGTTAAGATGAAAGAATGCCAGAAGGGAGGCATTTGGCAAAGATGAAGGGTTTCGGGTGAGGGGGAAGGAGAAAAGGGAGACAGACAATAAGACTAACTCCACCAATCGGTGAGTTCGGGTTTCGACGCAAGAATTAAGCCGATCACCAAACATTCTTATCACCTGTCCGTTCGTAAAGGCTCACATAAAATCCAACGCCGAATGGGCCTCATGATCGCTGTTATGACTGAAAGGTCAAATAATAACTTTTAGGATATAAGCCAGACAAGAACTATAATCGCACAGATGAAATCGCCCCTACAGTTTTCACTGTTAATCGCTTAAACCATGCTGAAGTGATACGCATGATCTGTTCATAATACTTCTAATGAGAGATCGCGTTAAACATTCGCTTGAAAAGTATATCTCCTTCCTTGGTTCTTCCAAGTCCAAGTTTGTTTATTTGTTTGGGGAAAAAATTAACTCACGAAAGCATCGGTTCTTAGTACTGTCGCTAATTACAGTTATCTTTGATTTGTTGGTATTTGACTGTACTGCAAACTACTACAGGGGAAAATTTTAATTCCGTGACTTAGGTGTGATAATCCTTTTGTTTTGCGAGTCGCAAAGATTGTGATTGCGCTAGAGGAAACCATTTCTACAAATCCAGAACAGCCTGTTGACGTCAGAGCCGGCGTGTAACCCGATGCTGAGGTATCACTTTCGTCAAAAATATTGCGTTGTGCATAATTCATGATGGAGGGCGAGCTAATGACTAGCGAAAGAATACGGTCACGCCTGACTGACTACGAAAGATGTCGCAGAATCTCCGCATTTTGGTACGGTTGGTTGGCCAGGTGTCTGTGCGCCGGTAGCAGAAACAGCGCATCCAGGTGGCGCAACGGTGGAACCGACAGTGTTGAATGGATTAACCCTACTGGGGATCAGAACGGCAGTTTCAATGACTCGCGAACACAATATGGAGAATTTAGATCAGGGTGCCATATCGTTTGCTGTGGGAAAACTGTTCTTAGTGCAGGCGTCAATACATTGATATGTTTGTTGGAGGTGTTTGAGCTTTTCATGATTTGATAAGTAATAATCGTCAGGAGAGAAAGACAATGCGTTCTCAAAATGTAATGCACAAATAATGATAACTAAATTGATATGGAAGTAATCAACTCTGTGCAATCCTTTTCGTCAGCGGAACGTCTCTGTCTGTCTGTCTGTCTGTCTGTCTGTCTGTCTGTCTGTCTGTCTGTCTGTCTGTCTGTCTGTCTGTCTGTCTGTCTGTCTGTCTGTCTGTCTGTCTGTCTGTCTGCGATTGAGGCAAGATACGATACAGAGTTAACCACTTTCACTATATAAGCCCCCCAAAAATGGAGAATGGAAACTTCAAGTAATCTTTCTGACTTTCTCGGCTTTTCACATCCTGTTTTCCTTGGGATTTTATTAAAACTGTGTTTATCAAAATTCGAATTAACGCGAACAGTACCGATGTCCGGGGTAGAACTCTCAAGACGCTGATACCCTTCTAGCCTACCTACCCATTAGCAGGTCTAGCTGTTTACCGATTTATAACCTTTTCCTTTCACGTCGTGCAAATGTCGTCATTGTAGACAGACGCTAAGCCCAGAAGGACAGCGAGGCACGAGCGAGACATGTCAACCTGCCCATCTAGGCCATCAAAGGCGCCCAGGTCGCCAATGGGGTTTTTTTTCGGGGGGAGGGGCGGGGGCACGTCAGTAACATCACCCGGTCTGCTAGCTACCTGTGCGTCTGATCGCAGGCGGTGGACGTGCGGCAAGGTAGGTACACCACCCGACTGTCGGTTCTCGCACTCAAAGTTCTCATCCGAACGGGATGCGGACGCACCAGCGGCCCTTCGAAGTGGACGTCAGGAAAAATCCTCCCCCCCCCCACCTCACGTTCGTGCGTAGTCACGGAGGCCGGCGGACATGCGCTCAGAGTACGAGGAGGGGGGGGGGGCTTTTCTGTCGGCATTCCACCCACACTTGGAGACAAATTTAGACTTACATGTACACAACGTGACGGGACTGCGATCTGCCAAGGCAGGTCACCCTTAGTGCAGGACCAGAACCCGGCAGGTTGACAGCCATGTATGTTCAACAGCCAGGGTTATTTTTGCTGGATGGCTTTGACGGCCAAAAGAAAAAAGACAAAGGACGAAATCTGTTTACTGTGATGAACTTGAACTTTGGAGGGTATGGGAGGACCATGCATATTAAACATATATATATATAAAATAATACTGACAAGCAACAAAATATAATTGTTATGTTAAATCAAAAAACGAGAACCAAAAATACTCAGATTCTTTGCAATAGAGACACCATCCATTACACTTTCTTTATTTCATACTTTCTTTTTATTATTATTTGTTTGTTTTTCTTTTTTCTTGTTTTTTGGTTAAATCTTTTATTTTCTTTCTGTCTTTCCTTTTTCTTCGTTTTTTTTTCATCTATACGGATTTACTCATTCCTTTGTTTTAATGGGGGAGGTTCAGAAAGAGACGAGGGAGAACAGAATGAGAGAAAATTATTTTCATTAAAGTTGTTCGAGTTATATCAGCGCAGATTTGTACTTGTTGCTTGAAATGGATGCTCAGTCAAACTGTGATGGAACCAAGCGTGAACAAGAGACAGGCACCAGGAAGAAACGGAGAGATAGAGGCTGAATACATCCCTCCCCGCGCTGCCCCAGCACCCCCCCCCCCGTCCACCTTCCCCTCACCTTTATCGTCACGCTGACCTGCAACCGAACGCTCCTTGGCGTGGGTTCAGCCAGTGGGGTGGCCCAGCCGTAAGCATGAAGCAACACAAGGTACCCGGGGTGGCCTCATTAGGGCCGTCTTGTGTTTGCTGCCTGCAAGCCGCGCATCTCTTCGTACCAGTGGAAGACTGTCGCCAGGGGCTCAGATAGCAGCCCGCGTGGGGGCGCTGACAACACTGGTTCACCGTCTGCCTGTACCACGTGACTCGCTTTCTTTCGCTCTTTCTGCACGCGTGTCTTGTCTGTCTGTCTGTCTGTCTGTCTGTCTGTCTGTCTGTCTGTCTGTCTGTCTGTCTGTCTGTCTGTCTGTCTGTCTGTCTGCTTGGTAGTCTTCACTTCTTTCTATTTTTCGTTCCTTTTCCCCTCCTTCATTCAATTCTTGAGCAGATAAGATGACAATATACGACAGATACACGCAAAAGGAGAGACAAGAGTAAAGAGAAAAAGGACGAAAGAAACGGACAGACAGATAGACATACACACAAACAAACAGACAGACAGACTGATTGACTAAACAACAGACAGGCAGGCAGAGGAACATACAGAAAGACAGACACAAGGACTGTCGGCCGGACGGACAAACCGTTGGTTTACGTAAGTATAAAGCTTTTGTTAAATGGTTATGATTATTTTTTAGAAAGCGCTGGCAGCGTGTCAGATGACAAAGCACAAAATAGACGAAATTTGTGCCTAGAAATCTCCCTCACTCTAATATTTAATAGCAGTCCTTCTTCCGCAGGTTTGTCACATTCAGCTATGAAGGTTCTTCGGTCTCTGAACTACATCTCTCCTATCTACATCTCTCCTATCTGCATCTCTCCTATCTACATCTCTCCTATCTACATTTCTCCTATCTGCATCTCTCCTATCTACATCTCTCCTATCTACATCTCTCCTATCTGCATCTCTCCTATCTACATCTCTCCTATCTGCATCTCTCCTATCTGCATCTCTCCTATCTGCATCTCTCCTATCTGCATCTCTCCTATCTGCATCTCTCCTATCTACATCTCTCATATCTACATCTCTCCTATCTACATCTCTCCTATCTATATCTCTCCTATCTACATCTCTCCTATCTGCATCTCTCCTATCTGCATCTCTCCTATCTGCATCTCTCCTATCTGCATCTCTCCTATCTACATCTCTCCTATCTGCATCTCTCCTATCTGCATCTCTAATATCTGCATCTCTCCTATCTACATCTCTCCTATCTACATCTCTCCTATCTGCATCTCTCCTATCTGCATCTCTCCTATCTACATCTCTCCTATGTACATCTCTCCTATCTACATCTCTCCTATCTGCTGTATGGATTCACTGACTGTTCACTACCGTGGTGAAGAAAAAAATGAATTACAATCAAAAAATATAAAAAAGAGACTGGGGGTGGGAGAAATAAAATATTTTATGACTTTAATAGAAAAAATACCACCAGTAGTGAGTAGACTTTCAGCTTGCTAATTTTTTTGTCATCTGCTTTTACTGCTAAGAGGTTGTTTCAGGGTTAAATAAACGTGATAATTATGAAAGACGGGCTGGATGGAACATTTAGGAGCACATGTGATATCAATTCTTTCTAGTTATGTTATTTCGACGGCCCGTGCCCACAAGGGAGACACGTATTGCGTAACGCGATGGCAGTGTTCATATTACGACTATCTCCTGTTATACTGCCCGTAGCTTTGGTTTAATCAATGGGTTCTAGAATTTTCAGACTACGCAAGAAAACGTGCTGTGGATGGATACTAAATACGAAACACGATTTTCTGGATTATTGTATCATCGGTGCTTGTCACAAGAAAATATGTGCAATGCCCCAGAATATTTGCCTCCCTTGCTGGTTGTGGAACTGGTCGATGCTTCGTGACCAACAGCCGTCACTTTCAGACCATCTGTTGGTTTGGTTGGTATGTTACTTTAGAGAAATAATGCTTTCTCCTGCCAGCGATTTCGCAGAGTGGTGTGTGTGTGTGTGGGGGGTGGGTGGGGCGGGGAGGGAGTTAAGGTCCTATTATTTTAAGCTATGCACTGAAAAAACCAGCAGACTGATAGCTACAGTAAGACGCCACGTACGGAGAGGGATTAATATTCGGGGTGGGGGGGGGGACAGAGCCTGCACAATGTTCAACTCCAGGATGTTATCTCTGCCCAATGCTTCTCAGGCTGAAATACTCCATCTCCATCTCTTCTTTCTGGACGCATTAATTCTAGTTGTTATTGGGTATATATACATACAAATATACTCATACATATGTATTGTTCTGTACCGTATTGTATCACCAAGAAAACTTCTACATGCCCCTTTGGTCAAGAACGAACTTAATAAAATCTTGAAATCTTGAAACCACTGGATTCGAGCCCATAGCTTTCGACGCACAAACGCACAAGTCAGATGCTCTTAACACCGAACTATCCAGCTTTCTTTGGACCATCGAAAGTCGTTCGACATCACTATGTGTACTTGGTATGCAGCAGTATAGCACGAGAAAGGGGTTGCATGAGCGGTTGAGTCGTCTTCCCAGAACCAGAAGTGTTCGCAGAATACACAGGATGAATAGGTTTTACTCGGGGGCTGGGAACAGGGATCAGAACGCTGTCCCATAAAAAGACATGTGTTACAGAAAGTTGCTCAAGATATTTAGAATGCTCACACTGTATGGGAAGCTTGAGGCGGGAGACTGCAAGTAGCACCGGTGCTGGTCGAAGCCACATGGAAACCAGCGTGAGACCAAGTCTTTAACATGGGGACAAGCCACGGAAGAACCGAAGTCTGCCAGTCTTAGCATGGGAAGTGGATAGCAGACAGCTCGGAACCGGAAGAAATGGCAAAGTCTTGTGTAAGGATTTTGAATGATGTGTGTGTGTGTGTGCGCGTGAGTGAGTGTGTGTGTGAGAGAGAGAGAGGAAGTATCATTTTTAATCAAACAGCCAAAACACAAAGTATATGTGGTCTAAACATCCCCAAACGTCTACTAAACACATTTCTGCTTTCCCAGAAGATCTGAAGACGCCAAGATCCAGTGACGCTGGTCAAGACAAGTTTTTGATCTCTTCTACAGACCGACGTGAGGTGGGAGGGGGGACTGGAAAGTTGCGATGCACCTGGTTGCAAAAGAACAACGTGACTGAAAGCGAAAAGAGGAAGTTGGGACAAGGAAGGCGGACTGGTGACATGAGACGATGCAGAAGGACGAGGACAAACGCCTTGTTAGGACAGCGGATGAATCTCACACACATGCGCATGAAGAGGTAGTCCGCAAACTTTGACGACGATGAGATGAGGGGTGGACAGATTGGGTGGCGGGGTGGAGGGGAAGGGGGTGAAGGAATGGGCGGATAAAGACAACTTGGGGGACTGAGTGGAGGCGAGAAGGCTGTTGATGGAGGAGGTAGAGGGAGATAGCCGACGAGGTATTTGTGAAGCAGATTGAGAGGATGTGACACGCTGCACGCGCAAGGCTGCGCGAGACCTTATTGTTTGCCTTTTGCGGCCCACTTCCAAAAAACTTTAATGTTTGAAGTAAGCACAGCAAAAGAAGGAGAGATTTCCTCCCTTCTCTGTACCCCAAAGTCTTGTCTACACAAGCACGTGCTAGAACTGCTGACACTGCTAAAAATAGATTCTTTCAACACACAACGCAAATCTGAAGTATTCTGCAAAAACAGTTTTGAAAAAATCCTTACTGTTAAATTAGATTCTATTCCAGGTAGCCGGATGCCATGCAGTGTCGAGAGCCAGGTGTCCGGACTCAAATAATACCCGCTTGGATCGGCCTGTTTGCAGATTCATGGGCTACGCGTTGAGTACTGATGCACCTACAATGTTGGTAATAAACAATTCCTCATAAGAAAAGGAACAAGGAAAAAAACAGATCAGCCAATCAAAATCCATGCACACAGCACTTCTCTGTTTAAAATGCAGTCTGTAGTAGATAGCCTGGTCTTCTCTAGGGTGTTTTATGATAACTAATTCGAACCTGCTGAAATATGGCGCAATCCAGTAAAGATGCTGAGGGTAAAATAGGCTAAAATGTCCTTAGAACACATTGTGAATATAGGTCGGTATTAGCACTGATATAAACAATATAGTGTAGATCGTGATTTTTAAATATTGGGAATGGCAGGGTGATGTATTTCTCTATGTTATGTTTGCCATTCCTTACAGACACGTAGTGTCAAGAGTGGGCGTGAAGGTATATACATTAACGGATGTATCCAAATGTTCGAATCTGTTCTGCGCATGCCGAAGGCCCGCGAGTCTGTGTGTGTGTGTGGCTGGTTGGGTTGTGGAATTGGTGGCAAATTGTCAGCCACCATCAGAGCGTAGGTGTGTACGTGGGCAAATTTCGCACATATATTTGTTGAAAATTGTACAGAACAAGTGTTTACTGTTGCGTTTTAGATCACATCGAGGACTTAAGCCGATGAATCCCAGTTGCGCAGACAGCAGCGAGAGTACAGTGGTGTCATGGGATGACGTCAGCTCCTCTGACGGAGAAACATTGAGCTTAAAAAAAACTAATACAAAAAACTACACTCGCCATTGTCCCCGCTTTTCTCTCCCCCCAGGTTAAAAATTGCTATCATTGTAACGTGTTTTTAGCCGGACCCATTCCACAGTTCTACGTTGGTCCCAGCGCTGGATCCGAGGGACAGTTGAATCCGTTTCTACAAACAGACTTTCCCGCGCGCAAAAGGTCACACAGAACACCTCGTGTACTCGGCAAACAAGGAGCATAGGTGAAAGTTAAGTACGTGAAACTAGAGACGAGCTTACGTGCACAATTCCAAACCACCCTCCCTTTCTACCATCTCCCCCCCCCCCCGCTCTGTTGCCACAAACACATGGGCAAGCCGCAGTGTGCGCACCCGATCGCGCCAGCGTAATTGCACGTGCAGAATCAGGTACGCATGCGCAACCTCGAATAGGTTCATGGGCGCGAGCGCATGTATCTATACACTCACAAGCACCCCTGCGCACTTACACGCGCAGACCCGCGAGTGCTGCAAAGCCTGCAGTATGTGGTCGCAGTGTGTTTCCAGCTCGAAATGTCGGTCTCCCCAAAACGTCAAGATGTCAGGCTGGATGATTGTAACAAGTCATAATTCAGCCACTGTATTGTAGTAAAGTACATTAGGCCTGGCCATGTTGTGACTGTGGGAATTGGCTGTTCGTGACGTGTCGTCTCCATGAAAGGATATTTGAGACCCCATAAATGAAGACAGTAATTCGGATATGAGTCAGGACCTGAGTGGGATCGGAAAGGAAAGGCAGGATGGGGACACACATTCTGGAATCCTCCGCATCATGACAAAAGGGGTGTCACTGACACATAAGGCTAGTTAAGCACAGAATCTGACAAAAGCCCAAGAGGGATAAGACAGCAGGGGAGGCAATTTCTTCCAATGGTCTAATCTTGTCGGTCCGCCATCGGCCGACATCGCCTTGCGTGTGGTAACTCTCCTGGATCCTGACAACCCAGCTGTCATGTCGGAACTCTGATACGATTGCAGGATTAAGGTCCTTGGACTATTCAAATAAATATAAAGAGTTCAACCGTCTTCCAGTTCCGAAAACATTTTGTTTCCTTTTGATCTAGAGACTTCTCTCCTCCACCTCAGTTGTCTGCTTACTGACATTATAACGTGACGTATCTTCGTTATTTCTTAATTAACACTGTCTCCTATTTTGATAATTTGCCTTTTTTAGTATTGTCTGCATCACAGAAAACAGTCACTGCCCATATTCCAATCAGTCCTGTAAGTTAGGCCCCTGGTACATCCCACTGCATGGAGCGCATCAATCCGATTAAAAATCAAAACTCATCATATTTATCAAACCCAGGTAGTGGCCAACAAGAAAATCCGTACCTTGCCTTGCAAAGGTCGTAGATTAGTCAGACGATTCGACGATTGGATGACCTTGACATGTTGACCTGACCGATGGGATTACAAACCCAAACCTGCTAACAGGTGCACTGAGAAAACACGTGCACAAGACAAGTTCCTCTCTGTATTGATTACAAGCATTTAACCCCAGAGTCATCGGACCGCCCTCCAAATTCTCGACAAAAATAAAATCCTATTTTATTGCCAGAGGGCCTAACTGTTCTAACTTGTTAAACTCTGTTTCATTTGGAAACGCTGTCTCGGTTTACCAATTAACAGGACAATGTTGGACGTGGGATTTTGTTTAAAAAGACCCTCTTTTTTTTTAATCTGCGTGCGTCGAAACACCTGCGTACCGTGTCATTCCGTGCACCTCCTTAGTACCCGCGGCCGCGCCGCCCTTTCAAAGTAAGAGCACTGCTCGTAATGTCGGCATCACACACTATGAGAATATACATGAAGGCAGTGGTCAACGAGTCGATTAATTTGCGTAAGTAATGTAGTTTCATATCATCAAAACTAAATCTCATATTTTACTCGACGAACTGTTTTTATTGTGTCATTTAAGAGATGTTATGGAAGAGGTATTTTGATCGAAGATGGATGAAATTTTTTTTTACAAAAGGCGATGGGTCTTGGTTTTCTCAACAGTCCTGACAGTGATTTGATACCAAGAAATAGCCGCAAGGGAAAATAAAAGAACACTCCACCCACATTTTCTTTCTCGAAACAGCAAACCTGCTTCCTTCGTCGCACAGACTTCTGATCGAACGATTCAGCACAATGGCTACCAGAAACAGAAGCTGGATTGGCCAGTTTCACTGCGAGGGTTAAAAACTTAAAAATCGTTCGCCTCTTTTACCCTGCCAGACTGCAACACTTTCGACCAGTCGATGGCTCGCACGAGGAGGAAAGAGCATGTACACACAGCCATAGTTCTGATATGTTATTGTTCCGCGAAACAATAAACGTCGGTTCACCAGCCCAGCCAATCACCAGTCCGCTTTCTTCGCGAGCGGTCCCTTATGCCCGTGAAAATAATGCATGCTTGTGTCTTTTTTTGTTTCACAATTTAACAGGGTTTAAAAATGTGATTGTAAGTAATCCAGATGTTTTTAATTGGCTCTTGAGGATAGAGAATAAATACGAATTAAATAAACAAATAAATAAACGAACGAACACCAAAAGAATAACGAATAAAGGGATATAGAATAAATACAAAATATTAAACAATTAAAAATAATAATAGATAAATAAATAGTAAAGCATCAGAATATAAAGTTCAGGCTGGTGCAGTAACGAGGTTAACCATTACAAAAAGTTCGATTACATAATTTCCTTTCACGGCTAACGTGTTCGCCATAACGTTGTTCTGCTGGCAGACATCCGATACGAAATGCCAAGTGTTTGTTTTCGTCTGCATCCTCTGATATCGAATTCCCGTTATAATAACAAAGGTCTGTTTTCCCTTGTTTTGCGTTCTTTTGTTCTTTCTTTCCCGCTATCTGGCATTCTTGTTTAGCTTATTCTTTTGTGGTCGTCTTCTTCTGGCAATTATTTTCTGTTTTTATATTTTCCGTCTTTTTGTGTGTCTATATAGCTGTTCGCCTGTTATTTACGAATTTTTTCTATCGTATGGGTCGGATTGTTTGTCTTCTGACGTCGCTAACCTCATTTGGCGATCTTCTGGCAGTCATCGTTCCTGTTCTTTCAACCGTTGTTTGAATTTTGACAGTCAATGAACATTCTCAGTTCTTTCTTTACTGTTCTTTATATCTTTATCTCAGTCTTTTTATTTATTTTAGTTCTTGCCCGATTTGGGTGCGAATCTGTATGTCTTTTCTTTTCAAAGAGCAATGGTGCGTGTTGCCCGCCAACCTGTGCACTTTACGTCCGCTTTTGGAAGTATTTGCTTTTATTTGAACATCTATGTTGCCAGCGTTTGTCGGAACACGCGTTACGCATGCTGTATCTACTACTGATTGCATCAGTTATCTCACTTTCCAGTAATTAAATCCACTTTACGTTTAATTATGCCCTAAGATATTTTGCTTCAAATAGTTCTATATGGTCTCAGCAACATGTTCTCTTTCTTCACGGCGGCATGCTTTTAAAAATAACTGTGGATTTACTTTCGGAATAACTTATCATAACGAACGAACGAACGAACGAACGCACGCACGCACGTAGAAAATAACGAACAATTCGTTTGTTTGTCCGTGTGAGTGAGTAAAAAATAATGAAAGTTTCTTACTTTTGGAGTATATCGTTCAACAAAAAGATGGACAAAATACGTAGAAATTAATTAAAGTCTTCCTGTCCTGCCTGTTTCCCCCCTGACTCACTGCACCCACCCCTCCGCTGTCGTCTCTGTCCCTTGACATCGAGCTTCAGGCTCACCAAGAGCCACAGAGAAGTCGCGGAGGCCCTGTCGCAAAGCGTTCGTGTCTGTCGTCTGCTCTCTGTCGTCTGCTCTCTGTCGTAAACCGTTCATGTCTGTCGTCTGCTCTCTGTCGTAAATCGCTCATGCTTGTCTTCTGCTCTCTGTCACAAAGCGTTCGTGTCTGTCGTCTACTCTGTCATGAACCGCTCGTGTCTGTCGTCTGCTCTCTGTCGTAAGCCGTTCATGTCTGTCCTCTGCTCTCTGTCGTAAACCGTTCATGTCTGTCGTCTGCTCTCGGTCGCAAACCTTTCCCGTGGCGCTACCTGTGCATCAAATGATCTGGGGGTCTTCAGGCAGCGTTAGGATGACGAGGCTACAACAGGCGGGTGGCTGGCAGAAGATGATGCCTGAAATTGCCTTATAGCCACCGTGATGACATCCACATGGGTATCGGTCTCCCGTGCTTCAGAACAGCAGTGGCTCACGTTCTTCATTTCTCGTCGCTTCCTTCCTCACGACCCGATCAACATCCGGACATCGCCGCTAATTTTTCGTCGTAATCGTCTGAGCCTTCTTTACATCCGTCTGTTTAATATGCACGTACACACGCGCACACATATGCACACAAATTCCATCTTCCCGCCCCTCTCCTTTTCTCTGTGTGCGCGTGCGTGCGTGCGAGCGAGCGTGCACACACACGCACGCACACACACACACACCTATGGAACTTATATAACATTAATAAAAACAGAGAGAAACGTGCGTGCGCGAACGCACACACACAGAATTACATCCATGCTGTGACTAATGGTAATCAATGTCTATCTGGTTTCCTGCTGAAGATTCACGGCTCTTTTACTGCCGGTCGTGCTTTGCCGCCGACCTAATACAATGCGTAAAGCACCACATACAGCACGAGGCAGGCCACCGCTAGTGTAGCAAGCAAAAAGTGCGGTTTTCTCCCGAAAAAGATCTTCAGGAACTGCCGTTCTGATCAGACGTTTAGATGCTTATTTTTCCATTTAAAAAAAAAACCCTCGCACGAGATTTCGTAGCTGTTGTGACAACTGCCATGAACGTGGAAAGAAGTGGAACATGGCGCCAGATGACTGTGACCTTATATTTATGGCTGTGACCTTATATTTATGGCGTGGCCAAACCAGAGTTTCACTTTAGCATGCCGATAGTTCTACGTGTTCTGTTACTTTAACTGATTAATTAATTATCAACATACATTGATATTACGAAGCAATAACGGTGTTCAGGCTAGTTCTCTCATTATAAAACAAGGAAGCTAGCCGCGAATATGTTGACATTTTAATTTTAGCTTTTCCCATAAAATCAGGAATCAAGGCAGAAATGGGCAGAGTGAAAAAAAGTGCCTTCACGGTACTTTCCACATCCCCCCCCCCACCGCACAAAAATGTCTCCAAAAATAGTGAAACGTTCTCTTCCTGAAAAAGTTAATTAATTATTTTATAGTAAATACAGTTTGACAGATCCAGGCGTGCTAGCAATATCTGTACACACATACAATACAATAGTTTAATTCAATCACAGATATAGCCTATATATATATATATACGATCCAATGCTTCGCATCAGATCATACAGTCAGACAGACATACACCACACCACACCACACCACACCACACCACACCACACCACACCACACCACACCACACCACACCACACCACACCACACCACACCACACCACACCACACCACACCACACCACACCACACCAACACCGGACGGGGAAACCAGTTCCACAATCGACCATCCAGAAATTCACCAGGAGAAAAAATAAACGAGGCGGATATTAACGTCCAAGCGCTGTACCCACATACCCGTTCCCCTACTGTCCCATGGACTATGTAGCAAGCAGTTCATTGTAGACACAGAACTGACTATATGAAAGAAAGAAAGAACATAAGCTGACCCCCCCCCCCACAAAAACATTCACAAATGTACACTGATAGCTCACATGCGCCAACTATCCACGCAGCAAGTATATAGGACTGTATGCTCCTATA
>SMGT01016485.1:46225-58705 GCA_004794575.1 Lanistes nyassanus | reverse complement strand
GGGGGGGGGGGGGTTATATACTGACCCACAGACAGATCTTATAAACGGTGAAGACAGGTTAGAATTTTGAACACATCCCAGGATAACACCCCTCCCCGCCCAAAAAATAAATAAATAAAAAACGAGGACGTGTGTCGTTAGAGACTGCACTAAACAGTCATGGAGAAGGATTTAGCAGATTAAAATATACAGAGATTAAGTGGGGAGAATGGTAATTGCACAAAAGAAAAGGAACCCCACGAATAAAGGGAATTCAGTTTTCCGTGTTTCTTACTCTTCCAGTAAAAGACAGAGACGCAGCCCATATCGAGAAATCCAGGTCACACTTCTAGTCATGCAGACGACCTCTGAACCCGTGCTGACGACATGCGCACACCAACGTCAATGATTGCCGCCTCGAGAATCTGCCGGGAAATTGCGAAGTTATAAAACTGGAGACGGCAGCCGGGTTGAACTAAAGGTTATAACGTAGGTTTTTTTTCATATTCTGCTTGCTTTTTCCTTCCTGTTATGCCGCCTGCACGCCTGCGGGCCCATGCGCACCTGCACGTAGAAAATGAAAATGCATGCATGCACGGGAACACTTACGCGCGCACAGATTCGCACGTACACATGCGCCATCTTCCTCGCACTTTAACAGGACGCACAGGTGTGATCTAAGGCATGTCGCAAATGGTGTTTCTGGGTCATGTGTCACCCCAGACTGTCGTCAACGTGACCTCATTACGTGGTTCGATGGGGTGGGGAGGGGGAAGCGAAAGTGAGGAAGGAGTAGATAAGCAAGATAAAATGACGAGGAAAGTTGTTAAACAGGCACCTCACAGGATACTGCTACCAAGAGACCGATATTTGATCATGAGTTTCTGAACAGAACTATCTCCCGCGATACGGAGAAATCTCCGTGGTCCTGTTGTTCGCAACGCGGCAATAAAACTAACCATATCTTCATTACGTGATGGTCACAAGAAATGTTCAATCAAAGGATAAAAGAGAAAAGAAACAAAGAGAAAAAAAAACGAATTTTCATTTTAATCTCTAGGCACTGCAAGTCAATCCTTCCAGGTATCCAAACCTGGCGTTGGCGGCTTCAACAAACTTTTGTGGACGTGCCTATCTGTGAAATCCTTGCTCCTCGTGTCCCAAGGAATGACTATGTATATATTTACCTTATTTAAGTTTAGATTGTTCTTCAACCTACACACGATCTCGACAAATGCCTTACGTCGATGAAATATCGTGCTGCAGGCATGCAAGACTATTTTTGCTTGCTTACGAGTAGCTAGAGAGCTCACATGACTGGAGTCGTTTTTTTTAAAACCAGCATGCTATAAGCCTGAATTCACGAAGAGGACGCTAAGCCAAGATTACACAGCTCGACAAAGTGGGATGAAAGCAGTGTGAACTAATCCAGCCGCGTGCGTTTAAAGACTTTGTCTCATTCCGCAGTAGAATTTCTGTCCAAAGAACTTCTTTTCGTCTAGATTTTAGTGAAAATCTACATTTTAAAGAATATTCGATACACTTAAAAAAGTCTTTATATTTTCCTGCAAACAAATGGGCTAGTGTCTTATAAGTGTTTTCTCTCCACTTCGTCGAACCGTATAAACTCCCCATAATACTGAAGACGTTTTCTGAATGTCTTTTCGTCCTATTGTCTATCCGTCCTTTCGTGCATGAGTTAGTTGTTTATCTGTACATCGTGTCGTCACGATACAAATACAACAAACACATGATCGCGACAGCTAGCTGTCGGTGACACGCCAGGCTAATTAAATTTGAATGTCTAATATCTCCTTGCATAAAAGCTCGCTGGTGCTGTTCTCAAACTCACATTGCTTTCCTCACAAGGCGTAATTTCATGGTGTGTTGCGAAAGATAAAACACCTTATTCCATTCTGCAACTATAGCTTGTGAGCTAAATAACACACGCTATTTCAGGACTTGGTAAAACTTGTTGCATGGGCTGAGACGGTTTTCTTGTCCGATAAGTAGTATTTCTGACAGCTTGCCCAACCAGAGAAGTAAACATGTTTCGATATTATCGATCTTTTTGTATACTAAATATTTTTGTCAGGCAAGGAAGGCACAACTGAACAAATACATTCCGGAACTACTTGAGAATATAGTTAAAGACAGTTCCTGTAGATGTTTTGAAATAAAAGATGGGTTGGGTTGCATGGCTGTTCGTATCTGCTCTCCCGGTCATAAGAATTCCCGTAAGACCTATTCATTCTGTGTAGTTTACGTGAAACCTTACGATCAAGAAATAATGGCCGCCAATGTAACCTTGCCCTGAAGTTGTTAGCACCTAGGACTTTGTTTCTCGTTCAAATATCGTCGCTGTGTAAACAATGACTAACCATTATTTTGCTTTTAATGCCTCGTCCCACAAGTGCATCAGAAAGGTACTGCACGGCACACAATGCGTAACAGATCTGAAAGGGGATTTAAAATGTCGACCAAACTGTTTGAAGTAATGGAAAACGGATATGGCGGACACGAGAACAATACTTAGCGCATTGAAGCAAGGCAACAGTGACGACAATACTTTTATTTCTTATTGTCGGTCAGGCGCCCATGGCCTCTGTTTCTTGTGGCTCAGCCACCCATGGCATGTGCTTATTGTCGGTCAGCCACCATGGCATGTGCTCGTGCATGAGTCAGCCGCCTGTGCCATGCATTTATTGTCGGTCATCGTCTCAGGCATGTGCTCATTGTCGGTCATCCGTCCATGGCATGTGATAGTGGGGATGAGCGGCACATACCTCTCCTTGTCTTCCTGCCCAGGCAGCGCACGAGTGTCTATTGTAAACTTCATCGTTGTTTAAAATACACGTACAGGTGTGACATTCTATTTGCCCGTTTGAAGAACTCAATCATTTCTCTATGTAATATAGTTAATTAATATTATTCAAATCCATATATATCTATAAAAATTCAAAATATATTCAAGAGTGGTTTCCTCTCTCTTTCTCTCTCTCCACAAACACACACACACACACGCACGCACGCAGTGTGTGAGTTGTTTGTGCAGAAGTAACTGAATGAGAATAAACATTCCTTGTTGTCCTTGGTGGATATTGAGCAGCAAACGGGCACAACACGATGTATCTTTACGTTCTTCGAAATTCATTCATTCAGTCGCTTGCTTCGGGTGCAAAGAACTTTGAAGTTCGGATCATTTTCTTAGAACCCTAAGCACGCCTGTCCCCTAAAGTCTTTAAGACTGCTTACGTCATCATCGCCTTAGCGCGCGTCTCGAAAAGGGCTTCCAGCACTTCATGCATGTCAACAAGACTCGGGCCTTTGCAGCCGTGACGGGAAATCCTTCACTTCCGCTGTTATTGTGCTTGGGACACCTGTACCGGGAAAGGCTGTGGATTGAGGTATAAAAGATTGGCTGTGCGCGCGTGAATGCATATGTGTGTGTGGTTGTGTGTGGAAGCGCGCGCGCCTATGTGTGTATGTGTGTGTGCGTGCGAAAGTTGCAGTTTACGGTAGGGAGAGGACTGGGGTGAATGTGGCTAACCTCCCCCTTCCCAGGCAAATCACCACCCCAATAAATAAAGTATTATTGACAACCCTGGTGCAGCCACAGCGCTGCCGTGACGTCAGAGGGCTACCGCTAAACCAGGCCTGAAAGCGAGGAGGGGTGTCACATTGCACCCCGGGCTGTTGGTGTCAAAACGTCAGAAGGTTTCTATTGTGGGTGTCGGGTGCATGCACGCATGACGCAGGTGATGGTTACTGCCCCTGTTTATCCTTAAACCCAAGCCGTAAACATAATTATTTTTCATTTCAACGCATACAGTTTAATTCTAGATGAATGACGCACATGCACTCACACGCAGGAGTGCACATCTTCAAAAAGCGCATCCCAAGTGCACATAGTCGGAAAAGCGTGTGAGAAACAGTGAAGGAAAAGTCCCACCCCTAACCTCGACTTCGCCTTTCCCTTCTTAGTGTGTATGGAAGGAGTTTGGATGAGTTCGCAAGCTTGTGTGTGACTTTCTCAAACAGGTCATTTGCATTTTCCATTCCGCCTTGAAATACGCGTGTGTACACGAATGGGTTTCTAAAGCTTAATTATGCTTCAGACATCAGACTATGGTAAGGCAATAGAAAATAAACTTGAAATTTTCCTTGTTTTGGATTGCACCCTTTACTGACGTATATGTTCTGGACGGGATGATGACGTGAACCAAGCCAAACCAAAATTAAAACAAACACGAACAAACAAAATTGCTGAAGACCACAACCAAGGAAAAGCAGTAAGGATGTTCGCCATATTGGCAGAGCGATGTGGACAAAAATGTGAGGATCGCTGGAACATTTATCAAGTGCAGAAAGGGGCCAAACAGATACAGATCTCTTAGGAGAGGTCTCAGACTTTGGAGATCAAACCGCCGGCTCCATGGACACTAAGTGCTGCTGCTTTGATATTAACACATGGTCGCACCTGCCAAGCTTGTTAAATTCATATTATGGCAACGACCGTACGCCCAGGGGGCAGATAGTGGCAAGTAACTCCAAAACATATGTACCTGACGGAATCACCTGCTGTTTGGACTAGCCCCTCTCTCGCACCCCCTTGCCGACCCTCCGCTCTCCTAGACACGATGGCACTGCGTCAAAGGCTTTCTGTACAAGTGATCTCAACCCTTCGCAGAGGGATATCGGAGAAGGATTTCAATATTGATACACGACGTCTACAGTTTCACCGACGGCGCCGAAGTGAGCTGACAACCACATACCGCGGATCTGATGAGCTGAAATTCTACGCAGACCTGTCGATGCACAGCTTTCATGCAAATTTCAACTTTCAAATTTCATGCATTGATTTCAGAGAATAAGCAGAAGCAAATAGGAACCTTCGTTCATGCGAAGAAAACTACTTCCGACTTCTCAAGACACCGAATCCAGAACTGTGTCCGTGTGAAGGATCTTTCAATCCGTTCACGTCACTTAATGAAGTTGTTTTCCTCTGGATGGCATGAGTGCAGAGAAGTCGAACTACGCAGAAAGAGTAGAAGATGACTTTGAACACAGGAACTGAATATTTTTTCTGAACATTCACATTGTAAGAAAGCGGTGCGTTTATTGCACTGGAAATAAATACGACGATCTCCCCTCCCCCATGGTCCGCTCTCTAATGTTTATCTCCTTTATTCCTCACTCTCTCGCTCTCCTCACCCAAACTCATCCCCTCCCACCCACCCCAATCACCCCCTTCACCCCCAACTCAGAGAGAGAGAGAGAGAGAGAGAGGGATGTATCAAAGGGAGAGAGAGAGGGAAGAGAGAGAGGGATTAAATTACAAACTGAAAAAAATCACAGAACTCTTCATATAGGTCGTTGCTGGCTTGTGCTCAGACCGAAATACACACCGCTGGCGATAGCGAGATCCGATAGAGGGCGTGCAGGTGTGTTCGGGACGTCACAACGACATGCGGCGTCAAACCTCACACCCACAAAAGGTGACCGGAAGTGCGTGGGACGCACTTTTACCTTGCAAACCTGTGTAGAACTTTATTGTGTGACAAAAAAATTCTCGGCAGCCCTCCCTGATGCCGCTCCCCAACTGGCTATGGGATCAGTTGGTTTTTGTTTTTTGTCTAAAAATGCCTCCTCAACCAGGTTGGTAGAGTAATGAAAGTGCCACATGCATGTGTATCTGACCGTGTCAGTGTAACTGTCTGTTAATCTCACTAATTAATTAAACTCAGAACAGTCAATGTCAAGAAGTCAACGTGGTACTGCAATACATTAATACTGAAGACATTTATAAAGTTAGAAAATCTGGTATAAAGAAACGAGAATTACATTTACGATATTGTGAAGTAAACATTTCAGGTACAGACTAACTTTGGAAATTTCGCCTCAGTGAGCAGCCAGAGAAGATGTAAAGCACGTACGAACGCATGTATGCACTTACGCGGTACGCACGTAAGCGAACGAGTGACCAAGCTAGCAATCGAACGAACGGACGAAAGGACTAATGAAGGAAAGGAAAAAGGAAAGAAAGGAAGAGAAGAAGAGAGAGAGAAAGAGAGAAAAAATAAAGAAAGAACTAATGAACAAGAGAATGAACAAAAAAAATGCAGTTCACGTCCGCTTTCTACGACCCCTCCCTCCCACACACTTTCCGCACCCACCCGTATGTTTGGTAAACCTACTTCGCCTTTTATCTTCGGTAACCCTATCTTTTGTCAACCAGCAGTGGAAGCGCCAACAATTTAAATCGCACGTTGGAGTGGTGGCAGTCAATTGATTGCCTAGTCAGCCGGGCTTCTGTCGAGATAGACTCCGTACTGGTGCCACTGGCTGGCGTGCCAACGACCTGTTGTCTCTGTTGCGTGGGCGACACAGGGACGTCATACCACTTCGGCCGAAGTAAGAGATCCGTTGTGTCTATCCCATTTCCCACTCAAAAAAAAAGGGTGGGCGGTGAAGTGGAAAGCAAGAAAGAAAGAAAAAAAGAAAGGAAGAAATGAGGAAAAGAAAGAAAAGATTAAAGGAGAGAAGGAAAACGTGTGTAGAACATCTGACAGAGAAAGCGACCAAGTTAAAAATGTGGTTTTCTCTTTAAGCTCATCATAGATAAGGAACCGGACAAAAATATTCGCTCACTAAAAAGAGAGAAAAAAAAACGATGCACAAAGATTACAAACTTTCCAACACGTAGACCAACGCAAACAGGAACACTGCAGCTGACGTCACGGTGCTTCCGGGCAGACAACTCTTTTTCATCGCGCTCTTTAACCTTCGCTTTCCACAGAGAAGTTTCGTCTTTATGAAAACCGTCTGTAGCCCAAACACCAGCAGGTACGTTAGAGACTTTGGCAACACAACGAGAAAAAAGCAACATAAATTAACTGATTTTCTTTTTTTAAGGAGACGTTTGCTGTGATCATACGTTAGCGGGGTCTGGCTCATATAAACTTCAGAATCGTGTCGCTGTCTGGTATCTTTCAGGTGAAAGCAGAACCCAATCCCATGGTTGACTAAAAAACCACAACTTTGTGAACACTGGACAGAAGTGACAGCGTTTAGGGAATAGAGAAATGCACTATATATCTTACCCTTGATTATTAAAAGCCAGACGAAAGTCAGTTTGAGATCTGCACCAAATCAGTGTCTGCACATTAGTGTCCCAAAATAAATGACAAATAAATCCGTCCGTATGTACGAAAATATTTCCAGACCCCATCCCTTTATTTAGGCTCTATGCGTGATTGGCCGGGCTTATCTTTTTTATTGTTCATGCCACTCCAGGTAACTAATAAAGTCTGTCCCCGTTGCCTGTGTGATGTAAGTCTAGATAAATTTAGTTCCCAAACAACCAAAAATGACAAGGTGCTTTTTTGAGTTTGCGGGTCTCCCCTCCCGTCTTGAGTACCCCTGTGACGATTTGCCCCCCTTTTGATTTCGAAAGGCATCAGGGTGCCTAGACAGCTGTCGCAACACCAGGGTGGCTTTGTTATCGTGTGTTCAGCCTGGCCGATCTTAAGTGAGCGAAAATCTAGCGTAAGCTTGCTTTTTAGTTTTGTTTGGACTCGGTTACAGAGAAATGAATACCGTTGCTAATAATAGATACAGACAAGCAAAGTACATATCTCTGCGGATGGATGGATGGATGGATGGATGGATGGATGGATGGATGGATGGATGGATGGATGGATGGATGGATGGATGGATGGATGGATGGATGGATGGATGGATGGATGGGCTAACGGAGGACGGACGGGTGGATAGAAAGATAAATGAGGGAGACGGAAAAAGACTGTGTGCGCCTGAACTCGCCTATGTGTCTGTGTGTGTGTGGTGTATGCGTGTGTTTGAGCGCGGGTGTGCGTGTGCGTGTGCGTGTTCGAGCAAGCGAACGAGCGTGGGTTGTGTTAGTGGGGACGATGTGGCGGGGGCAATAGCAGCGATAATGAGTCTTCCCTCTCCATGACGACCATATATCATGACGATGAAAACAGGGGGCACCCAGGAAAGTTTATGTTTAAACCTACACCTCATCGTCCAGGTATGTTACGTGTATATCGTCAATCACGAGATCAAAGGTGCCGTCCAGAGTCCCCGTTGGAAGAATGAAGTCACGTGACTGTTCGTTATCTGTTTCTCGGATCTTCCGTTAATCGCCGTGTTTTGCTGGGAAATCCTTACTAGGAATGCCTCGTGTACTCGAGCTGTGTGCTCCCTGCATGCCTTCACAGCACACCCTAACACAAGCTGTGATATGTTGCTAGTGCATGTAGCAGCAACCAACCTTCCACGCAGTTGTAGACAAGCTTACTTTATGGCCCGGGTTGCATAAGTGGTCGTATCTACCTTCTGCTCGTGAAATCGCCTGCAAGATCCGTAGAATCGACACGCCTTATGGCAGTTATGAGCAATTAACTAAACACGCAACCCGGATATGAGCACTTATGCAACCCAGCTCTAGAATTTTCCACGGCAGATTATATCTCTGACCATTTGCTTTCGGTAATTCCTAGGCAGCTGGTCTTTGTCGGACTGACAGAGAGAGCGAAAGGGGTAGAGAGAAGAAGGGAGGAAGGAAAGGAGGGAGGAAGCAATGAAGGAAGGAAGGAAAAAGTGGACGGTATAGTGGAAGGGGAGGAGGTCGTGTAGGGAAAAATAAGTGGGGGAAAGCAGACTGGAGAGGGGGGCGGAGACAGAGAGAAAAAGATTGAAAACATTATGACTCTCCCGCTCATGTCTGCATATCCCAGCGGCCCAGTCTCTCTGGCCCCGCCAGAGATCCGTTCAGTCGGCATTCAATCTGTTGCAACGACCTACTTCAACGTCTTCTCGCTGTCGCGCGTCGTTCTTTACGGCCCACACTGTTAACACAAATCAATACCGACCCAAACCTTTTTTTTATGAGGCACCTGTTGCTTCGGAAAGCACACTGCCGATAGACGACTGATCACGTGACCTACAGGAAGGTTCTTTGCTTTACCTGGCAGTATCGGCTTGCCCCAGCAAAGAGGAGATTTGTCATCGTATCAGGACCTATAAAATGTCTTTATTATGAGAACGCTGTGTAAATGCTATCTGGTGCCATGCTGTGCTATGTGCAGTATGCAGTTCTCTAAAAGAAATGTTTGGGTGCATGCAAGAGTTCGGCCCTACTCACGCGTTGACAAGCATCCACACATCGCCTGAAACCTCGCACATGTAGTCATGCGGCTGTGATTGTCGTCCCGCCAATGGTAGTCCCTCCATCTTCTTTTCACCTCCCTCTCTTTTTCCTTTTTTCGATGTCTCCTCGTCTCTGTAGTCTCTCCCGCCACACTACCACCCCCATCCCCACTCCATTTCTCTCTTCAGTTTCTTCATTCGTTCCTTATTCTGTCTCCTATATCAAATCCTCACCCCACCCCCATTAGAAGCGGCCACATGAAGAGCTATAATCTACGTACGCACTCACGCACACGAAAACATACACGCGCGCATAGTTTGCTCCTGTTCTATACTGATCCTCCAACCAATTAACTAACTCGTACCAGAAACCGTCGGGGCAACCACGTGCAGTAAACGTTTGTCAGGTTATGCAAAAGAATGTTACACAAGCAAGCAGAGGATGAGAAAGCGACAAAGAAACAGACACAGAGAGAGAAGAGGGTGAGTGTGGGGGGAATAGAGGGAAGAAAGAGAGAGGAGAAAGACACCTGCAGGGTTTGTTAGGTATAATATTTACCTGCTTTGCTGTCGCACAAAGGAGACCGCACGAGAAGCGTAGGTAAGCAAAGACATTCACAGCCTCTTGAGCGATCAGTCACGCGGTGGTTCAGTCTCCTGTGCTCAGTACTACTCACTTCACAAAGGTGCTCAGCTCTGGGTGCGTTCTCAGGTGTGTGCGTGTAAAAAAGTAACAGAGGGGAGAGAATATGTAAGAGAAAGAGAGAGAGGGACAGAAAACAAAGGATGAGAACCCAGACAGCTCGTGACAAAAGAGAAATAAAATTCTTCCAGACATGATGGCTAATAATAATAATAATGTTTTATTTTGAAATCAGCAATACAAAACAGAATGTATAATTTTAAAAAGTCTGTCTGTCTGCCTGCCTCCCTGCTTGCCTGTCTGTGTGTTTATCCCCTCAACCCTCCTCATCACTACCACCACAAAGAAAAGAAAGTTTTTATCTAGGCAGACGGGTTGCACGACGGCTAGCGCTTGTCCAAAGACACGGAGTTTGGGTTCAGATCTCGTCTTCGGCACACGTATTTTCCCGGCATGTAATCCTTGCTTGCAGGGCCGGGTGTTTACTGTGATAATATAGCCTGAGTTACTGGGCCCAAACATTTAAAAACCAATAATAACAACAACAATAACAACAATTCTCTGGTATAGCGCAACTTCCGCGTAGGACCCAAGATGTTTTATACAAACAAACAACTACAATACAAATAAGAACCACTCACACACCAGCCTCGCTCACTCACTCACTCAATTAGAAGATAGTGCATCGTGGAGCATGGATCGTGGATCGCGGATCATGGATTATAGATTATGGATCATGGATCATGGATCAACGTTACCAGCAAGCTCAGTGAAATCAGTGAAAGGCGAGATGAAAAAGGTTTTGTGCTGTGTTCTGTAACAAGCAAAGAGGCATTCCGAAGTTTAGCAGGCAGAGAGTTCCAGACATTAGGAACAGCAAAACTAAGAGAATGATGACCAAACGCTTTGAGGTTGGGTTTCTGTTTATTTTCAACTTGAATGGTCTTATCTCAGGCTCACTTCACACATTCCTACATGCTCCGCGTAGCAAACGCTCAAATCATTCTTTCCTCCACGTACGATCTCGTTTGTAATAGCAGATTGCATTCCGGGCACACACGTACACGCACATGAATTACTCGGGAGGAAATTAGATCAAGCGGTGGGACAGCTGCCGAACGACAGGTGTTACTGCGGTAAAGGTGCAAAGAAGGGGAGTGCGGAGGGGAGAATGAAGGCGAAATTTGATTGCAGGATGGGAATGCGTGAAGCAGCAAGCTCAAGCAAGCCTATAGACCGGCGCGGTTCGCGGCACCATGCCTTTTGTCCTCTGCAACGGCCTTTGTTGTGTTGTGGTGAGCAGTTTCCTCTTGGAGACTGAACCCCTGTTTTTGATGCACTTCCTCGGCCAGAAAGTATGTCAAAACATGTTGACTGACTGCGCGCCGTCAGTGCATGCCGGGAAACACCGCGAATTGTTCGAAAGCTCAAGGTCGGACGCCTGGGTTGATCCCGGGGCGCCCTCTAGCGTTTACGGACCACCGCCTCCCGAGCTCGCTGCTTACGTCATAGAGTGGCTGGCTGTTGGCGCGACGGCGACAACTGCGCCTCAGCGGTTTCGCTGCGCTACATTTTTTGTAGAAAAAAAAATATCCCAGCTCCGGGCGCCGTTGTCACAGCAAACACTTGCACACAAATATGGCACCAGACGGCGCTACGCACCACGTCACAGGTATGCGTCTGCTGCTAACCATAACACTACCAAGGGCAAGATAAACAAAGCAAACGTCTGCACTGTCTGTTGACAGCCTGTCCAGTGTAAACGTTGCCTGTCTGCCTGTCTGGGGATCTCACGGTGATATGGCGATATGTCTATCACGTTTCTATCCTTTATCCCTGTGCTATTTCCTTCAACAGATGCTTTATACTGTCAGTAGTGCATTCTAACTTCATCAGTTTTAATGCCAATATCCGATTTAGATTAAAGGTACTAGTTCATACACGGTTCATTCATATTTCCTTCAGTAACAATTAGTGTTTGTGGGAATTATTCACTATTTTACTTTCCTTCGTATAAAGACCACACCGAAATAAGTTAGAGTCCCTCGGCTCTGTCTATTTGCCTGCCTGCCTGCCTGCCTGCCTGTCTGCCTGTCTGCACTCGTGAGCGTCTATGCATATCGTCATCATCATCTTCTATCCCCACCCCAACCCTGTTTTTTCCCCCGTCCCTTCTCTTCTTACAGTTCGCACGGCCCGTCACTCAACATCCTTAAAAACTGCAGTGTTCACACCTATAAGCCCTAGGCGTCGTGTTACCATGTTTTCCATTCCTTAACTCAAGCGTGACGACCTGAGACGGATGTTTACTATTGTTTACGGCGCTGTCTTTCAACATTGCCCAATGCCGGAGATCATAACAAACTGAAAGAAGGTGCAAAAGACGAGGTGACACCAGGTGACACAGAAATGGGACGTGGTAACACAAAAAAAGACCGTGAACCAAGCCAAGCGGAGCGGAACTGGATTTACTTGGTTAAGTAATGCTAGTTTTGACGGTATATTTATGATAAATAAGCAAAATCCATAACCTGGTGATATAAGGGAATAAAGGATGATAAGGAGTCTGACGTTTGGGATTTTTTTAATAGTGAGTCAGTAGTATATGATGCCAGTATATGATGCTAGTCCTATATGATGCCAGTATATAATGCCAGTCCTGTATGATGCCAGTCCTATATGAT
>SMGT01016485.1:2194-45982 GCA_004794575.1 Lanistes nyassanus | reverse complement strand
GCCAGTATATGATGCCAGTCCTATATGATGCCAGTCCTATATGATGCCAGTATATGATGCCAGTATATGATGCCAGTCCTATATGATGCCAGTCTTATATGATGCCAGTATATGATGCCAGTCCTATATGATGCCAGTCCTATATGATGCCAGTATATGATGCCAGTCCTATATGATGCCAGTCTTATATGATGCCAGTATATGATGCCAGTCCTATATGATGCCAGCAGTTGTACTCAGAAAGGATAACTACATACAGAACCGGAGGTGGGGTGGATACCAGCGATCTTCGACTCTCACTGTTTTGGTCGTAGATAGCTATTTAACCACAGAATCACTATTGAAAGAAAGAAAGACAGACAGAAAAGAAAGAAAGATGATGATGATGATGATGATGATGATGATGATGATGATGATGATGATGATGATGATGATGATGATGATGATGATGATGATTAAAAGTGTTTGACCTCGTCTTGACGAACTTCAGGCAGAGAGAGAGAGAGAATGCTGCTTGGTTTAGCGATGAAATGTCAAGACGAAACAGCGACGAATGCAAGCAGCGACAAAGACAATAAGGAAGAACGCACACTGCACTATAGGCATCGATTGTCAGCTTGAAGCGCGATGAAACCAGCGACGACCCAACAACGCAGTCGTGCTACCGCACCGCTGGAAGCCGTGGTTGTCCCAGGCGTCGTGATATGTCACTGGAGCTGCTGACCGCCGGCATGATTGTAGGTGGCGCTCGAGGATCGACTGGATGCCGAGGCACTTGTAGAGGAAGCGATGCCTGTCACTGTGCACTTGGGGGAGGGGGTGGGGGTGGGCTGGGAGAGGAATTTCTGGGGTCGGCATCACGTGGTTCGACTAAGTCGAGTCTAAACAGTGGGCTATCCCGCCACGGGTTATCCTAGCAACGGGTTTACCGATTTCTCGCAAAAGATTCGTCCACATTTCGACGAAACTGAATCACAGTTTTGTTGCAAAGGAATGGTCTAGTTCTTCGCTGTTTTCGACTGGCTAAGTCAAACCATGTGGACCGGCTTTATGCTAATAATTTTTACAACAATTACTCATTTTTGTAGATGGCTTTTTATACCAAACAAGTAATCTTAACAATGTCTATAAATCAATTCTTATTTACGAAATACAGGAACCAATTTAAAACAATTTTGTTTATTTCATCAAAGCCTTGCAGAATGATTCTGTGTTTAAAACAAGTTTTTAAAAAATCATAACGCATTACTGTCTATTTATGAGTGATAATGCGAGCTTGTCCGATATATGCTGTGGTAAACATCAATTTTCATTGCTTAAAAAAGTATAGAAACTGAAACAAAAAAAAACGTAGGGCTTAAACGGATTATAAAGAAGCAAAACAGATTAATGTTTAGCAAACCTGTCACATTCTTCTGGACGTAAACAAATGCTCCTCTCACCTCCATCCCCATGAGGGCCTATTCTAGCATCTTTGCCGCTACCACAATATTTTGAACGTTACAAACAAGTTCTAATCATATAAACAAGTTTTAACCTATAAACAAGTAAGCCGTAGGGATTGTTTGGCAATTTTTATGCTGACGTGACCACTGTTTTGCTTGGTGTGCGGGTAAACACAAATCAAAACATACGTTATGCTGATTCCACACCCTGGGTCTATATCAGCGTCTTGAAGGGTGGCGTAACGCTACGCAATAAGACCTTGAGAAGAGACTGTCGCCAACACAGGAACTAAGCCTTGCGTGTAAACATATACGTTATTTCTTATTACCACCTTGGGGGCATTCGACTTGCTAGCTATTTCAGGTGTCTAGCTATTTCAGGTGTCTAGCTATTTCAGGTGTCTAGCTATTTGCTGACAAGTAGCCAGCGAATATTGCGAAAAAAGGGAATAGATGTGCGTTGAACCTTCTAATGATAAATGCTATATAATGCTAAATGCTATACGTGCGAATGATTGTTGCAATGCACTATAGTGTTATCAACCTTTTACTGCTCAAAGATGCTGCAAGCTTACCTGTATGGTGGGTTGAAAACAAACAAAACAAAAACAAACAAACAAATGAGTATCAGGTTACACGGTGCAGACATCTCGAATGAAACACCGTGGTATCAAACCGTGTGCAACAAGGATTTTCTCTCAGGTTCAGAGAGTTTCTTCGTCACTTTTCCTAAAAGAGAATATGTTACAAAGACTGTCTACAGAAAAATACTAAAGTAAATCAGATGGTTGCTGCAGACAGACGAGTTCTTTGTCAGTCTTTTTCGTCCTGCTTGCGGCACAGTGTGATTCTGGCGTGAACATTGCATATGTCGCCACCAATAATCCTACCCGCTTCTTGTGCAGTTTTCACAGAGTGCGACTAAATAAAATGTTGATGAACTGTAGTTTGGATTTAGTCTGCACCAAACATTTTATCTAATTTTGATAGATATAATCCGTAACTTCTCTTCAGGCTATGGCTGTATTTTGTGTTGGCAAGGACTATCCGACAAGTGTCGATGGGATTAAATTATTTTGTATAGTAGTCTGTGGGATTGATTTCTCTGTTTTCGTCCGACTTCGTCAAGCCGTGTAATCCAGGCTTTCGGCGTAGATTTTTAGCGGCTGTGTCCACATCAGTGCAGGTTAGTACGCTAAGGTGAGCCAGATGGTTTGTTAAAAGGCTTTGTTCAGGAAAGGTGTCTAGACACAGGTAAACTGATAAAAGAGATTAGAGATACTTTTAAAAGTCACACACAGAAAGTGAGATCGGTCAAGTGGGGAAAGACTGCTCTAGGCCGAGGGAACCCGCGCTGTGCTTTCCACTCCAGTTCAGAAATGCTGACCACATTCATAGCGAAAGATAAAGAGAGTATGCATATCATCTAAACAGATTAGTCTGGAATCACTGCAAAACGCCTTTTATCGTTCAGTAAATAAGTCCCCGTGCTCACGTATGAAAATAGCCTATCGCTCACACCATCAACGAAATGTAGTTCGGGTTGGTACAACACATAATCTACGTGTATCTGTGAACGTATACATGACACGCATACTTGGGGAAGTCCGTCATCACGGAAAAGATCTTTATATTTTTTAGAATTCTCTTTTTAGAATTTCTTTAATAGACAGCTGTAGCATAAATATGTGTAATCCTGTTTATAATATATAAGGATGTTTTCCATACGTAACAAACATGCTGATTAAAATCAGTGTACGTAGAAAGTAAAGCATGCAACTAGCAATGCTGAGTTTCCTGACTTGTAACTGATACATTTAAACATGAAGGGAACCGGATGATCGAGCGGTTAGAACGCTGGCCTCCAAACCCGAAGGCACTGTTTCGATATCCTTGGGACGCACCGTCTTTACCCTAGTCGACCCGCTGCAAATGGGTACCTGACCCATGGGTCACGGAAGATAATGCAGAGCGAGAGATGGGGACTGCCCTCACGATGCTGTCCCACAGAAAAGCAAGGGCTCTTACACCCCCACTCCCATACGACCTAAAAGCAGGTCACGGGACATTTACCTTTCCCTTTACTTAAAATGCGACTGTTTAGGGGTTAGGGTTAGGGGTAAGGGATTGGAATCCAGAAATGGCAAACGATTATATTCTAGAGATAAACATTGTGCAGACATAATCAGTGGCCATCCCCCGAACGTTAAGCTGGCTCCAACAAGAAGTACTGGAGTTATCATTCGATAATTTAAAGCGCTCGGCCCTCATTTGTTCTTTATTAATTAAGCCGGCTCTTCGCTCTTATTATCTAACTGAAACTATATGGATTTGTTGTGTGTTTCAGTGTAAAATTTACTAGTAGAACCTCACCTCCTCTACAATAGCGTGAAATCACCGCGAGATGTAAACACTTTGTTTGTAATATTAACAGCCAGCCAACTTGCTGGCACACAGACAGCCACGTGTAGACAGTCAATTCTCTGCTCTCGCCCCTCGTCACCCTACTACAACTCCGGCATAATCGTCACCTGCATGAACCCCTTAGAAAAAGTTTACTTATGTGCACTCAATTTTTCATTCACTAGCCTGTCTTGCACTGCTATTCAGTATTATCTTTCTGAATCGCTCCCGCAAAAATTGAAAAAAAAGCGTTACAGGCAGGTGTCATCTTAACCTCACTTTACCCTCAAACGATAGTAGAATAAAGCACCAAGATATATGGACTTTAACTCAGTGTCAGTGATCGATCACCTAATCGATAATCGCTACTACAAAATGAAAGGCTCTTACTAGCCCCTCAGCTCGCCCACCGCCACTCCCGTCTGTATTGATTCCTATTTTTAGAAACCGTGCGTACGTAAAGGTTTTACTACGTTGCGGTCGAGTGTGCGAGGGTTGTGAGTCATGTTCGCCTCACTGACCTAAAACTAGTGTTTTGGCACCCGATGCGGCGTGTGTTTGGGTGACTTTACAGCACTCTGCATCAAATTTCCACAATAGTATGTAGGTTGTCGTTCTTTTTATTTGTATCCTTCGTTTTAAACAAACAAAAACAGACCGAAAAAACATGCGGGCGGGCGGGCCAGCCGGGTCACATCCACTGAATACGAGATATTGCAGTCGTTTCTGCTTTTTCAGCACGGGCTCTAGCATGCTAACATGCAGCCTGCAATGCTAAATCACCTACTGCGTTAGGAACAAAGCTAGCAAGTACCTAACCCCCTCCCTAACCCGCCCCTAACCCCCATCCACACAACGAACAACGAAAGAAAAATTTCGCGACCGAGATTTGAACGTCTAATTTTCAGTTCCTGAAACCGATGCTTTAACCATTCAGCTACAGAGCATTTCGCCCGATGCTCTTCGTTGTAACTATAAATAGCTGCAGGAGCAGAGACGTCTGATCGCTACAATGGACACAACCTGTCGATGTGGTCCGTAGGCGAATGGTTAAAGCGTTCGGTCATTGACTGAAGATACAATTTCCGATTTTCGCATCTTCCGTTTAACTTTCCAGTTCTTCTTTTTCTTTTCTGTCGAAGTTTATGTGTTTGTTGTCAGACGGATCCTTATTCAGTAGGTGATTTAGCATTGCAACCTGCCCTGTAGCATGCTAGAGCCCCAGCGCCTAGGAGGCAGCAATGAATGCAATATCGCGTATTCAGTAGATGCGAACCGGGATCACTAGCAGACAGACAGACAGACAGACAGACAGACAGACAGACAGACAGACAGACAGACAGACAGACAGACAGACAGACAGACAGACAGACAGACAGACAGACAGACAGACAGACAGACGGGTGAAGGCAGCCCCTTTCTACTTTCACACCTAACTATAAATCATTCATCTGCATACCAGTGGTCCTTCGCCTTTAAATAAAATTAAATACATGTATCATGACTATTTACTTTTCTTTTCTCCATATTAAAGTACCCATAATTTTCAGAGGATGAACAAGGCCTACAGGGACATCCAGGTGTGGATAGAATATACGATCGTTCACGAAACTCGGCCCGTAGGTCCGTAAACAATCTCTTTTCAAACGTCAAAGCGTCCTTATGGATCTTACACTTTTCTATAAAAAAAGAAATTGTGGCCCGCAGGAACACTCGCGCAAACATGTCCTGTATCTCAGCCACACAAGAAAATTAACTCTTTAAAATGAACTGTTCTTTACAAACATATTTACGGCCCAAAGTTTATGAAAGGAACAGTACGTCTCTTCAAATCATGTCACCATATTTGGGTATTTGATCTCCGCTTTGATGTTCTCCAGGATCAAGGCATTAACACAAACAGGCTCGAAACCGGAATGTAAACCTGTAGAATCCTCCTTTAATTTAACCTAATGCCTATAGAGTGCATGCTCATCTGATTCACACCAGGTGGCGTTAAATTCACAGGAACGTGAAATACCCCACGTGACTAGGCTGTTGCGCTCGCCTGCCACTTATTTGCGTTTGTTTCCCGAGTGACTGTCAATCAGTAGCAACGACCGTAAACACGGCTTGTTACTTGCCAGTCACGTGACGCGACTTGTGCGAAGTAATTAATATCGGTGCAGCTGACTGCAGTGTATTTTTTTTTTCTTTAAAAGATCTAGAAGTAGTCACTCGCAAACAATTTTATCGCGAACAAATATGCTGTCTGTGCATCAAGTGAAGGCATCGGATTGTCTGCACGTTTACTACCGATTTCAGCTTAACTGTTTCTAGATACTTATAATTGTGCTTGTAGCTTCATAGCTTTCTGTATGTACCAGACAATGAAACACGTATTTCTTAAGTACACTTGTGACTGGCTCCTAACTTCAAACTTCCTAACTGGATTCTGGCTTCAAAGGTCTCGTAGGGGTCGATTTTCATGGTCGATAGCATCTTGTTTAAATAATAATTATTTTAAAACAGCAAATGGTAAGCTCTTTGGTTTGGATAATAAAGTTCTGAGTACTTTCCCTCGAATAAAATAATGTGTTGTTCATTTAATTATGTGTGAGTGCAGACTGTAGCTCCCTGACCTTAGCGGGGTCTGACGAAAACAAGACACTCTATTATCGAAAGTCTGTGTTACTGCTTAAGGGTAAACACTTATTTGGTTTGAGTGCGGGATGAGGATAAGTCCAGTACGACTTTAGCTGATTTCACTTGAACGACATCTTCAACGGTCCAATATTGTTGGATCGGTATATAGGTCGGCGTGTCTCAACATGACGGTAGACTTTTTCTTTTCTTTCCGGCGTGAGGACAGCTAAACATTGCATAAATACCCCCCAATCAAGCGTTCCCCGCTACGTGAACATCCCAAGTTGCTTTCTCCCATCGTAAAGCTTCGAGTACCAATAGCTGCCTGTGTAGTTAGGGAAAGTTGGCTCTGCCTGTTAATCCGCAGTGGGTTTTGCGGTCCATTTTAATAAAACAGATAAAAGATCGTTGCGTCTTGGTGATATGACAACGCCTAGCAAGTGTGTGAGCGCCGTCAGCTCCAGCTTCTCAAGTTGACGACAGTGCCTTGACTGCGACCTGGATAACTTTTTTAAAATAAATCTCCCGAGGGTAAACTCCCGAAGTCTGCACAGTCGCTTCTTCCCTACCCCCCCCCCACTCCTCCACCCTTTGTGACCTTCTGTGTCCCTCTCTGTGTCACTCTTCGAAAATCTCCCTTCAGTTATCTACCCTTTTATCTTTTTCTTTTTCTCTCCTCCTCCCTTCCCCTCGAGTTTGTTTTAAATCTGATTATAATATTGTTCGGATTCCTCAAATATTCTCCCTGTTTCTACATAAAACTGTTTCAGTTCGTCTCTCTCCTCTTTCGGTCTGCTCCCATCTCCCATCTCTCTCTCCCCCTCCATTTTTCCATCCCTCCATCTCAGTTTCGACACCTGTGTCTTTCCGCTTGTCGGCCTGTCTGCCCGCTGTCTGTCTGTCTGTCCACCTGCCTCCATGTCTACCTGACTACATCCCTGCCTGCCTGCTTGTCTCCTTATGAGTATGGGGGGGGGGGAATAGAGAGAGTGGAGAGAAAAATAGACAGAAATTTCCTTATGTCCATCCTCACTAATTGCAGCATCAAACAACAGGTTGTCAGAGGATGGAACAAAATCGCCTGGACGCATGGTTCCTATTGGCAACTGCAAAAGTCGGGCAATCGGGTGACGTTGCCTTCTGACGCTATCGTAGCACGCCATTCACTGATATGATAATGACCCACTGACCAGTATCCTGAAATGCAGACTTTCATCTTCATTGTCATGACGCCCCTTCTGTTTGTTCACAAAAGCTGCGCGCCCACTCTGTCATAATTAACGCAGTTTGTGTTCGACATATCCGCCTGACCCAAACACAAGTTGCGCAATATATTTCACGTGGACTCGACATCTCTCCCTTGACGTACCTGGTACATTTTACTGGCTAATGAAATCAGTTACTAACGTAAACATCTCACACTTGCGTCGCAATATTCAAGTAAAAGAAACATGCCCGTCCTTTCTGTCTATCAGTCAACCATTCTAATGTTTGTTAGCTCGTTTGTTCCTTCGTGTTGTACACCCAACACACTTTTGTTTGGGTGTCAGAGATTGTGATAGATAGTACTGGTTTTAGTCTATTGCTGTCAGTATCCCTACTGTTCTGTTGCTGTTCGTTGTACCTTCCTACCACCCCACCCCTCTGTCCAACCTTGATAATGATCCAGGCCACATCAACAAACGATCTCGTATCTCGTATCTGGTCTGTCTGCCTGCCTGCCTGCCTGCCTGTCTGTCTGTCTGTCTCCACGCTGCTACACTTGCGACTTCGCAAGCAGCTGAGCATGATTCAGGCGTCGGTTTCCAGAAATAGAGCCGAGGAACCCAGACTTCCTCTCAATGAAGCACGGTTCGTTATTTTTCATTTCGTTAAAAGCTGCTTCTGTTTTCATTATTGACATACCATTCACAGGAACTTACGCATAATTATGAAAGTAAACATTAACCAGATTCCACAATGCATTGTGTGTCGTAACGATGTTTACAAAGGAAATTTGTTTTCATGCAGAACATCGAAATACCAGCGCAATAATTAATGTACTTTTGGTTAGGAGAAAATTACATGTGTGATTACCAGACCTGCTCCTCCTTTTCTTCATTCTCCTCCTCGTCTTGTATCGCTGCTGGGACAAAGGCTGCCTACGAGAGTCCTCCAAGAGTCTCGGTCCTGAGCCAGTCTCCCTACCTGTCCCCAGGTGTGGCTCATCCTCTTGATATCTACCTCAAAGTCATGGCGCCATGTAATTCTTGTTCAGTCTCTTTTCCTTGTAGGTTTCATGTGATGGATTGGCTTGTGGTGCTGAAAGCTGATGGTTTGAGAAGGGTGCAGCCTGCGTGCTGCTGTCTTGTTCGCTGTCACAGTTCTTGGCTGCTGATGGGATCAGGCCAGACAATCTTCACGATCCCTCTCTGAAAGGTGTTGATGAAACCCTGAAGTTTCTTGGTGGCGGTGACAGCAGTCCTCCACGACTCAGCTCAATAGAACAGAACTGATTTAACCTTGATGTTGAATAGCCTGATCTTGGTGTTGACAGAGATGTTTCTGGATGCCCATGTATATGTTCTTCAGGTGGAGAAAAGCTGCCTTTGCTTTGCCAATCTTTACTTTTGCATTGGCACCTGCCCTACCCATACCTTTCTGTCGACGATGCTCTCAAGGCAGGTGAAGGTTTCTAATTCTACCTCCTTTAGTGCATTGCCTTCCGGCATGATTGGGGCTTGGTTGGTGGTGTTGACCTTCATGAGATTGTCTTCCCTCTGTGGATGTTGAGGCCACAGCGAGCAGAGTTCACCGCAAAGATGCTGGTTGCTGCCAGGTCGTCAGGGAAGTCGAAGGGTTGGGGGAGGGGGTGTTTGTTGCTTTACGTCCGGCAGCAAACGAGGCGCGTATCAGGACAGTATCGGCAAAGTCGAGGTCACCTGTCTGTGTCCAGAGTGATCACTGGTTATCGTTTTTCTTTGTGCTGTGGATGTTTTATGATGCAGTCTATGGGCAGGAGGAACAAGGAAGGTGACAGTAAGAAGCCCTGCCTCACCCCTGTCCGCATCTAAGAGCCCTCAGTGACCTGATGGCCATGGATCACTCTGCGGGTCATTCCTACATAAAAGTTCCGGATGACGTTGTTGATCTTCTCCAGCACTCCCTTGTGTCTCAGCAGCTTCCAAAGTGAATTCCTGTCAAAGCCTCAAACGCCTTCTCGTAGTCAATGAAGATAAATTATACAGTGGTGAGTTCCACTCCAGTGACTGCTCCGGGATGATACGCAGCCTTGCGATCTGTTCTGTGCAGGATCTATCCATGCAAATATCAGTCTACTGATCTCGTAGCTTCTAAAATCACTACCTACATCTCCTTCTGCCAAACACTAATTCTAATCTCTGGTTGGCCAGACGGGTTCTATAATTACTAATTCTAATCTCTCCTTCTCAGGGGCATTCTGCGAAACGATAATTCTAGGCGCCTTTGGCATAAAGTGTCTGCCTTTAGGTCCAAAACTGTTTGTTTGTCTATGGGTTTGGTTAGCCGATTTATTTTCATAACCTATTAGTTTTTTTTCGAGTTTTTAATCTTTGAAAATCCGTGATCGCTGCATACTTTTTCTACCACATGCTTCAGGAAAGTTGCCAGCTTTACATTCTCGTGGCTCCATGCTCTCACTTCTTTGCTTGTTTTAAACTGCTGGATAATCATTCTACAAGTTAAGTCACAGGGTCACGTGACTCAGAACATCCTTCAGCGCTGCGGACAAACCCCCAAGAAATACTTCCGCGCAATTTACATAATAAAACTAACTTTTTTGGTACACTTCGACTTTATTAACTTGTACTGAGACACAAGTGAGCCAGGTTCTGTAAAATAACATTTCATGGGCTTCTCGACAGTTGTGAGTTTAAACTGCATTTTAGACATAAAGGTTTGCTACTGAGGCACGTGAACAGAATACTCGGGGAAATGAAAGCGTTTTAATAGTTTTGCGACCCAGACAGTGATATTAGCAGCCAAACAAAGTTTCAAATTTTCTTGAACAAAAAGTTATGTATAGACACAGTAAGCCAGTTAATATGGGGAGTATAATGATGCACTCATACTAGGCTAGCTGTAATGCTGGAGCAGTTTTTCAGGATACCATCTAAGGATTACTGCCAAAGCATTCCGCTTGCCCAATTTATTTTCAAGTACAGTGCTAATATTATTGAAGATAGAGCAGAAATGCTACATCGGTTTTATGGTCTTAACAGTGTTTCTATCGGCTAACTGGTCGTAGAACTGAATTCTGGTGGTGGTACAAACGACACGGTGCAGTCATGTCGTTTTCTTTCTCTCTCCCTCGCACGCGCAGAGGAAATTGTGTCAAGAACACGGAATATATATGCACGTGCTCAATCGAAAGCAGTGCGTTTGCAATCAGCTCAAGCTTGGCAGAAAAAGGACTATGTGCGGTGCTCTGTCTACACCAGGCTGAAGTGGGAGGGGCAAGCGAGTTGATCGAGAGAGAGAGAGGGGTGAGGCGGGGGAGAAGTGAGGGCTGTCGCCTGGAAGTAGAAGAGGGAGGGAACAAAGCAGTGGAAGCGTGGGGAGCGTTAGAGCTGGGGGTGGTTGTGGGTGGAAAGAGAAACATACCAGAAGGACGCAGTAACAGCAAGGGAGGGGTGGGGTGGGGTGGGGTGGGGAGAAGCTTAAAAAGTACGCCCACGCCGTGTCGCCGCTCAAGGCATTCCAGCGCTGTGCAGCATGGCCTCACACACCAGTCAGCGAGCTGTATGTTTACTTTATCAACTAGGTTATGGGGAAGAATAGGGGTAGGAGCTGGTAGAAAGGTGTGGAGGTGGGGGGTGGCGGATTGGATAAGAGGAGGGGAGGAGAAAAGCGGGGAGGGAGGACAGAAATAACGGAGGGCCTGGAAGTGACCAGACCTCGCATGACTCAAGTGTCAGGAGGAAAATAAGCAAGAGAGGAGAGAGATGGACAGAAAGAGGGGAACTAGGGTGGGGAGTGGATACGGCTTCAGATTAAACTTGTAATAGTGGTACACTTTGCAGCTACTCCATCAACAAGAGGAGGCCACGGGGAGGGGAGAACACGGAGGCCAAAAAAAAAGGTGGGGGAGAGGAGGGGGCTGTGAACAGTGACAAATGGGGCAGTTAGGGGTGGGGGGGGGAAGTTGTGGCTGCATGTCTTTAGAGGCTTGTCAGACCTGTTTGACCTGTTGAGTGCCACCTCGCCGGCACAGCGGGTAACCTGCAGTTTATCGTTCAAAGAAACCGCAAGTGTTGGCCTACGTGTGTGTCGCAAGGTTTGGCGAAAGGGGGCCGTCCGCTGTTTTTGTCGGTTTCCGTCCAAAAATACTCACACTTTCAATCCCTTTCTTCCAGACTGGCGCTGGTCATGAATTAAAGGTCAGTGGAGCGAGAAAAATACGGCAGCAAGGAACCGAGGATTGGAGTTACGACACCAGTGAAAGAGTGCACAAGGATGGAAAGTACGTAGTGGTGATGGGGGGTGGTGGTGGTGGTGGTGGTGGTGGTGGTGGTGGTGGTGGTGGTGGGGCAATAGGAGACAGGCTGACGACGCCAACAACGACGACTGGAGGGAAGGATGGAGGGAGAGAAAGAGATGCTGTGTAGGAATGCGTGAGAAAAAGATAAGTACGTACAGAGGACTGTCAAACACTACTGCAGCCTAGTCTAACTGTGTCTGCAGGTTAGGGTAGGCTTTCAGACATCAGTCTAGGGCCACGCATGGAACATTTTGTTTCTTCTTTTTTGCTTTTTTCTTTCGTGTGTGTGTTTTTTTTTTGGCTTCTGTCTGACTTTCTGTCTTGTTTTCCTCCCTTTGCTTTGATCGTTCCTCGTTTCCTTCCTAATTTCGGTAGTATTCAGTTCGAATCAGTCTGTCTTTGGTTTTCCTTCTGTCTGTCTATCCCCCACCACGCCAGCCTACCCAAAATTCAGTCCTCTAGCCGCTCTGTCGTCAGGTGTCAGCCTGCTGGTGTCAACTCTCGGTAACATGAAAAACATGAACATCCTCGATCTCGATCAGGAGTCTCAAAGAAGCGAAACGTGAAGAGCAAAACAAAGCCATGCCATTCCCTTCTCGCGAGAATCGATCGGATCCACGCCGTACCCTTCCTCCAACTCCCCTTACAATGTCCCCCCCCCCCCCCCGCAACAACACCACCAGTAAGTCACTGCTAGCAGGGTAGCGCATGGACTGCTGCTTTGGGTGAACAAGCCTGTCAACACACACACCATCCCATCGTGGTCGTGCACACGTTTCGCCAGCGGAGCTAACTGTTGATGACCAAACGAGGCTGCATTCTCTTTACCATCCCCTCCCCCCCCCACTTCAACTCCTGTGAGGGTTAAGTGTTCGCTGAGCTGGACCTGACGGGTAGGACAGTAGAGCAACTGCCAGAAAACACTGGTTAATCTAAAGCCCTCCACATACCCTCGTATCCCTTACAACAATTTTGTGAAATTTATTATACATAAATGCGCAAAACGCGTGTTCACGAAAAGCGTCATGCGTACTTGTAATGCGTGCACACTGAACATTTTTGGAAGGATTGAAACCTACCTGGGTAACACGTGCATGCCGGAAGCCTTTGTTTATGTAAGGCTTAAACAGATTTTATTGCGGATAGCAACAGACAGTGGCCCAAGCTAAGGAACGAAGACATTACCCATTAATTAGCCCCTGAACAAAAACAACCAAAATTTAAATACAGATACGAAAGAAATCACATTGAAATTTTTTTTAAAAATTCATTTAATGTCGGAAACGTTTAACGGCACGGCGATGACAAATGTTTCTAAATAATAGTGACCGAAAGTACTTGTGTACACACACCATACTTTTTCATGGGGAGTGCCGAAATTTCGGCAAGGCAGAGTATGTTTCGTTTAATGCAACTGGTTGACAACAGCATGGGTAGGAGGAGCGCCAGGTGCCTCCGCTAAACGTTCCAGACAGATCATTTGTGGCGATAAAGTCCCCCCGAACAAATTCGGTAGCTCTTCAGACTAGGATTCAAATATTCGAACTGTTACACGCTATAAATTAATATAGCCCTCCGGCCCTGTGACGAAGAACATCCCGCTACAATCTTTTCAGATATCATCTTGTTTTATTCCCGATCAGTTCATCTGCATTCCTGGCCTCCTCCAGCAGTACTGCATTCCTTTTGAACTTCAGTGGAAACGCGTGTCTTCATAATTAAAATTGTTCGTGCAATAGTTCATGTTCACACATACACGCGCCCGTGGCGGAATACAAAGAAAGATTGTGCGCGAGAATTTTGTTTGATAGTTGTACGCATTTGTGTATAGATCTGAAAGTTCGAAAGGACCACAGAAAAGTACTTTCCTTTTTATTGTAAGGCAAGATACTGATTCAGTTCTGCACAGATCCATCAGCCCAGGGTCGTGCTGCATGGGCGTTCTTATCATCTGAGCACAGGCACGGATGCCTGTGACATACACAAAGCAAATAGGCCGCATGGCCACTCTTACGCCCGGAAGGGCAGACCCAAACACTCATGCGACCCAACCCAGCACTCTAAACCATGTGATCATGATCCAAAAGGTTTTTCTTGTTATCACAGTCGAACTTCGTTCACCCACCTACAAGTCATCGACAAGCATTAAAAGTATTATGGGATCAGTCTAACATTCAGTGCTGATGGGACCACCTAGGGGAGACGAGAAGATACTTTTAACACATTTCAAGCACTTTTATAGACGCCCAACGGACGTACAGCTTTTGTAGCAGAAAGAATGTTTATTTAGCTCTCAGATTATCGAATTTTAAACAGATGCTGAATAGTTTAGATCGGAATTTAATCCCCGATGGCCCTTCTTGCCCTTAGGAACGTATGTACATGACTGAAATCAATCTTCCATCTAATTTTTTTTTACCCTGCTTAGCAGATGTGCTAATAACGTGAGCAGTGTAACGACACTGCTGTGCAGAAAACGCTGTGCTGTACATGACATACAAAGTCTCACTAAAATCCACTGACAAGTCAAAACAACCAAATGCAATTGCAACCTCGAAGCGTGTTATTATTAAATAATGTATTTTCTGCCGTTGATTTTGTGAGACTGCAGTACTCCAGTTTGCTGCACGGGAACTTGAAGAGGGCAGTCGTACAGCTGTGCAGTTTAGTGAGAATAGCAACTGCAAGCAAAAACGTCTGGATCCAGAGGCAAAATATATTCGAAAAACCGCTGTTCAACCTAAAATTGTGTGAAGAAAACAAACCGACATAAGGTACACTGTGCTTGTTGATAAAAGGCTGATCGGCGTCAGGGCGGACACATTCACCTCAGATGAATAAAATAAACATCAGATCCACGACACAATAAACATCAGATTGACACAATAAACATCAGATACCTGGCACAATAAACATCAGATGCATGGCACAATACACATCAGATGCATGGCACAATAAACATCAGATGCATGGCACAATAAACATCAGATGAGAACAGTAGCCACGAGATGGAAACTCAACGAACAAAGAACTTAAAATAGTATAGACAACTTGGAAATAAACAGATTGTTGCAAATCCTGCAGCAAAGTTGCTATAAATTAGAAAATGTTTAAAAATAGTAATACAAACTTTGACGTAAAACGCTTCTTGAAGTAAGTGTCCCCTCTAAAAATGTGTTGGGCATTCTGCACAGATGAAAAACTCAGGGTTTGCTCCTCCAGCCTAACGATGTGTAAAGATAAAAAGTAAAGGATGTCCCTTGACCTTAAGGTCGTAGAGGGGTGGGGGCGTATGAGACCACTAGCTTTCTGCGGGCCAGCTAATATAATACATATATATAGTGAGGGCGGGGCCCATCTCCTCTCCCTCCCTACCTTACCTTCCCTGACCCATGGGTCAGGCACCCATTCACAGCTGGGTGAACTGAGGAAAGTGTATTGCGGCACACGGGTTTCGAACCAGCCTGTGGCCGCGCCTTCAGGCTTTTGAGGCTTACGCTCTAACCACTCTCTCTAACCCGCTTCCCCTGCTGTGTACTTTAAGTCAACAGACGGGGGAGAGGGGCAGATAGGCAGAGGGGGAAAGGGGGTGGGAGACGCGAAGGAGTGGGATGTGAGAGGGAGGGATAGTGAGGGAGAAAGGTAACCGAGTGTTTTATATGGGCACAGATTTAATTAGCTCAGATCACGGAACAATAAGATTGCAATACAAATAACTTTAAGCTGCAGACTGTTTAAACCTGGAGGTCAAAGGGAATACAAGATTATTTCTAAAAAGGAGCCTTACATATCACGTTTCGAACAGGGGCACGAGATGTTCCTAATTTGTTCTCCCAGGTAGGACCGAAGGTGAAGGGTGCGACAGATTTAAGCTTTGTGCTCAACTGTGGTAGGGGCTATTGCATGGCTGGAGCGAGTCGTACATTTTTTTTCATCCATTGCACCTACACCACTCTGTCCCATCCCCTTCTCCAGGTCTACCACATATGCATACTCCCTCCCCCACCATCAGCCTCGGAAGTGACGCGCCAGGAGCTATTTTTACTGCAGTGCAGTCACGATTCTAGCCCCGGCAACCATGGTGCACCCGACTCATCCTGTGATCTTGACCGGCTTCTCTCAGGTACCCATTTAGCTGCTTCGCTCTCCCCACCCGCGATCCCTTCCAAGTTGACGTCAAAACCCGACGGTTTGACGGGACAAAAATGTCGTATTGTACAGCAGCTCTTTCTCGCCCTCCAGGTACCCGTTTCTCAGTGTGAGATGCAGAGTGAGTATGAGTGATTTAGCGAGTGGACAAGACAAAGCAGGAAATAAAGGAGGAAAAAGAAAGAAAAGGGCGAGAAAAATGAAATATGTGGTTGTATGGGTGTGCATCGGGAAGGAGGGAGAGAATTCTTTCGCAATCGGATTACGTGCCTTGAATCATCATCCGCCGGTATATTGCTAGCCAGAACATCGTTCAAGGGGAAAAAATGACTATTAATCACCACATTACAGAACAGAGTCACACGTCCGTGACATGCGCGTGTTTTTAGATGGGCTTCTTTTGTCGATGTTTTTATTTGCAAACGTTGTGGTTGCTTACTGATGGGCTACATATTTACAACCATACTTGAGATGGGCCCTTTCGCGCGCGGTGTGTGTGTCCCTCTGTGACTTCATGCGTGCGAGCATACGTGAGTCTCTCTCTCTCTCACACACACACACACTCGCACGGGGGAAGGGGGAGGGGTTGTCCCACTAAATCAGATCCTATCCTCTGTTCAGACGACAAATGGGGAGTGGGGAAGGGACTTTGCAGGTGGTGAGGCCGAAACTAGCCTGGACTGTAACTTATCTTCGGGTGGCTTTATGCTGCAGACTAAGATAACTCGGGGCTGGAGTTTCAGTGTGGTTATTTCCTGCAAACAGGAAGTAGCATCCTTCCATCTGTATCATGTATATTCCACCACAGATACAATAATTTCCGCGCTGTCGTTCGATGTTAAAGAAGAATCTTCCGGATGTTCAGCAATAACAACATCTCTCTTCTCTTCCTCTCTCCCCCACCACCAATACATTTCCTTTCCACAGTCAGTCAGTCAGTCAGTCAGTTAGTCAGCTAGTCAGCCAATCAGTCAGTCAGCCAGCCAGCCAGCCAGCCAGCCAGCCAGCCAGTCAGTCAGTCAGTCAGTCCTCGCTCCTCCTTCTCTCTCTTTCTTCTTTTCTCAGAATCTATAAATAGCTGAGACACACACACACACACACACAAAAACCCGTTTTCCATTTTTATGTTGAAGATCATAAGGTTCGCACGCTGGCAGCTTTAATCATCAAAGTACACACATTTCAGTACAAGTATTATTCAAGGGTTCCCCAAGTTCTCACTTGCACGCAGACAAGAAATCCTGCGCGAACATTAATCATGCATTTCATTTTATACAAACCACCTTTACCCACCTACGTCCTATCAGTCGGGAGAGCTGGCAATGTTACACAGACACAACACATAGTAACGCGGGCTTTCAATCACAGCAATCTACGTTGTGCTTCTAAGGCACGCGCTAATTGGCCTGGCGTCACGGTGGGAACAGCTTGAGCTCAGCGTGACCTCGGGCAAAGTATATATGCTTGCTGTTGGAAACTGCGGCGCTGTTAAGAAAGAAAGAAAGAAAAAGGGTTATGGTGACGTGTCAAAAGTATTAGCATTATCGTATCCTGTTCTCTCCTTTTAACCAGTAACGGACAGTTCGCATCTCTATCCGGATGCCGCTTGCTGCACGTCCTGATCGCAAACTGCTGAGTTCTCCGCGGCCAGCCGGGAACAGTCCCGTTCCTAGGTGTCAGTGCCCTCACCTAACCCTCTCACCTGCTGTCTCGGTCCGTTTGATCCCTTCATCTTCTGCTCCTATGTCCTCCCATCCCTGCCTCGCTCCCAGGTTTTCCGCAGTCGGGAGGTCTGTCCGGGAGACGGCTGGCGTTTGTCGTGCTTGATCCCAGCCTCGATGTCAAGCAGACCGCGTGCGTGGCGTGGACAGACGGACTGTGGTCATCGACAGGTGCGCTGTGACGTCGGCTGATGACGTACGCATTTCCTGGCTGATGATGACGCGTCGACCTTTGTGGGACGCTAGTCTGTGCGCGTGTTATGAACCGACGCGTGCCACAGGTACAAGTATGCGGACAGACAGAATGGGCAGGTAGCAGGCCAGTAGATTGTTTACATTGCTTTAAATGGGTGTATAGTTTTCTCCAGAATTGTCTGCTGGCAATAAAAGAAAGTGAGTCTCTTCTGCAGCACATAGAACACTTCTTAACGCGCTTGCATATCCGGCGGAAACAATCTGGCAAAGAAACTTGAAATAATTTTATTTTTGTAATGAATAGTCTCATAACGAGACCTGTCTCTTTGGTTAACAAAGACCGCGTAAAAGAGGATAGGTAGAAATAACTTCCCATCCTGCAGTACCATCGCTTACAGACCGTCGAGGAGGGGAGTAGTGGATAATTTATCGGCGGAGGAAGGAAAAGGCATCAGCAGAATTATATTCATTCCTTTCGCACGCTAGCCGTTTTCTGTACCGCACGGCTTTTGTTTACTCCTGGCTTGCCCTGAGCGGAAATGCTCCGAACTTCAGTACTTATGGGAGATACACGCGTAAGCGAACATTTTCGACTAGTGTTGCTTAGATCTACCCTAGTTAACGAGTCGGGGGTGGTTCGTTATCCGGGTCTCTGTGTTGTCAACCAACTCCGGAAGTGTATTGTTCTCTCTCTCTCTCTGTTTTTGTTTCTTTTTATCCAACGGCAGTATCTCTGCGAAACTTCCCCTCCCCCTCGTCCAGAGAACAAACCCAACAGACTGCTTGCATTCGTAGCAAATTCATTCATTCTTCTAGTTTATCCTCCCCACCCCACCACCACCACCACCGTTTCGTGCTTTTTCTTTTTAAAAAAAAACGATAGTGCATCGTTTCCACCACCCGCTGACACCCGCCATAATTCTAGACAAAAGAACAAAAAGCTCTCCCTGCGCTTATCCCCCCAACCCCTCTCTTTCGTGCTGTGCGTCTCTCCTGCTCTTATTTCGAAAGGTTGAAAAGGAAAACTGCGCGAAACGACGAAGGAAAACTTTTTTTTTTAAATCGCGTACAAGAAGGACAATAGACAGGAGAGCGGGATAGATTGGCAAGCAAACATCCGTTTGTCGGGAGAAGTTATCTGCCCATTGTCTATGCCAGGCTCGAATGGGGCGCCTACTTACAAAGACATCGAAAAGCTGGCACAAGGGAGGCGATACACAGGCAGCAAGACGGAAAATTGATACCAACAAACTCTGAAATCTGGAGAATTGACGATGAAAGTTTAAACAAATCGCTATACCCAACAGAGACGGGAGCGGAACTGTCGATTGGCCCTACACAGAGACGCCCGGTAGAGCCATTGCGCGTTGGTTTGCACAGGCTTTGTTCTAATAAAGTGTCTCTTTCAGCCGATAGCCATTTTTACAGGACTTGGGACGTGCAACTGATTTCGTTTGTTTGGGTCCAATCTTCGGCGTTTCTTTATTTTCGAAGAAGTATTTGGGTTGTGTTAGCTCTCATATTTGGCGAGTTACGAGAAGATAACAACTGTATTCGCAAAGAAAGGAAAGAAAAAGTTTTTTCCTAAAACGTAGTAACCCATAAGTTGCGTCCTTCTTCCTCCTTCCAGGCTGCCATCCGTCAATCTATCGTCTGTCTCCGCGACTCGCATGTCCAGTTGTTTTGAATTTGTTTTTCCTTTAGGAGCAGCCGCACATGATAGATGTCAGAGCTCTGTCCTCGCGGCTTATCAGAATTGTATATTTATTTCGGGCAAACTTACGCGTGCAATAGGGCGTGCCAGAACGCATGCACGTACACTAGACAACTTCGTGAGCTAAAACAAATGAACAAACAAATAAAAGAACGAACGAACGAAAGACAGAAAGAACGAAAGAACGAAAAGAAAAGAAAGATTAAACGTAAGAAAATACGAACAAATATAAACAAATGCACGAAAGAAAGATGCATGGAAGAAGCCATTCCTCCACTCCCTCCTTCCTCGTCCCTACCCCGGATACACTCATCCAGTCTTGTGTGACAACAGCTAGCAGTCTTAAAATATCAGCCAACGCAAACAGCTTCAAGAGCACACATCAGCTCAATGATGAACTCAATATTCTCGGTGTGTGGAACTCACGAACCGTGCTCTGCTCCTGTGTATAGGGACCCGGAACGTTTTTGTTTTTTGTTGCGACACGCTTACTCAGCAACCAATACTTTGTCGCCGCAAACAGTCGGCCCAGAATATAAGGGGCTAGCGGGCCTTTATACAGAAGTCACTGGCCCAGCATAGAGAGGCCACAGGTCTGGTATACAGGTGCTACAGGCAGAGGAAACATGCGCTGTCAACGAGATCTGAACCAGCGACATAAATTCTGATTAAGAATGTCTCGGTGGCAATCCTTTTCACACGTCGTAAATTTACAGCTGCTACTTGTCAAGGAAGCAGAAGGAGAAAGAAAAATAGTTTAGAACTGATTGTTAGAGCCACGGACCTATATCGGGGTTAAAGGTCCGTGGTTAAAGCTAGACACCGTTATATGGGCTGTGGTTACCATCAGTATTTTTGTCTGATTCCTTGGAACAACTCAGTTGACTACAGTAGATTTTTTCATGAGGACCCAAGCACTTTCAGTTTTGCTTTTTACAATATATTGTTGACACTAGTCAAGGAAGTGTATTTTTGTTTACAAAGTAACCAACAGTTTTTTCCCCAGAACAAGAAAACAAACGTTTATGCATGCAAGCCTTTAAAATGAATATAATTTCAAAACTAAAATACTTTTGATAACTATTCTGTTAACAAAATGTTAGGGTGAACGACATACGTCCACGCACATGCACTACTTTGGTTTTCAGCATTAATAAAGGCATTAAAGCCTGGTGATAGGAAACGGTGTTTCTTTTCTTCCTTTCTTTGGGGTCAAGAGGGCTACAGGTAACTTCTCGAAACATTTGCGACCGCGAGCAGAATTTTTATATCAATATTTGAGATTTTTGCGCTGCTGCATTAGCATAGGCTCTTACCTATCGCATCTTTTCAGGACTGCCATCGAGCATCCTTCCCACTTCGTTTACGTTATCTATCCGTGGATCTGTCTGTGTGACGCACACGCACGCACGCAACCCACGTACACACACACACACACTCACCCGCCCACCCACTCACACGCACAGGCAAGAAGGCACACACGTTACTTTTCGTTCTTTGCCCCCACCCCCCCACCCCCACACACACACCCAACTTTTCATTTTCTGCTGTTGTCTCTCCACCCGTTCCATCCCTCTCTCCCGCATCTACTTCCCCCCTTCGCCCCACCCCCACCCCTGTGGTCTCCCGCTCTTTTCCTCCCCCTCCCCCAATCCCGCCTTAACATTAGTATTTCGATCACCAGCAGTGTGTGCGTACTGAAGTGGCTGCAGCTTGGAGCTTTGAAGTCAGGACGGCTTCCCTGTTAGCACCGTAAAAACAAACTTACTGCAATCGATTCATCGATCCGCGAAATGTCAGGGCCAAACAGATCAATCCCGCTCTTCACTCCCCTCGTCTCCGACATCCGGTCTCTACCCCACCCCCAATTCCCCTTCATTCTGCAAGCAGCGCTGCGCTCTCCCCAGGACATGCCCGTACTGCACACGGCGACCAAAACTTTGCTGAAATGCTGACAGACATCGACAAAGACGTTTACCTTCACACTTTGGAGTGGCAAGAAACTGCGCGATTTACTGCTCAAAACCACGAGCTGGTCAATATGACGTGATGCGCATTTCGCATTCGCTAGTGGGGGACACGTTTTGCATGCAAACTGGTTAATCATTACACGTACCCGCTGTAGACCTCGTGCATTGTTTGCCTAGAACCAAGTACTCGTATAGTATGCTGACGAAATCTGAGTGCTTTGATGCATTTTCTTGCAACAAGAGCTTTATTGGTCGTTCCAAGGACCAGAATCTGAAACATGAATGGAAACCATGTGCAAAGTTTTAATCAATTACTGCTGATTAAGCCGTTATACTGAGCGAGAAAAGTTTTAATTGCTACCCCAATTACATAAACTTTACCAGCAAGTTTTAGAGCAACCATTTTTGTGGATGTAAATGGGGACAGACAGTGGGAGAAGGGAGAATGCTGAGAAGTAATACCGACGAAATGCCCTGAGCTACTAACCCGAGAAGGGCAAACGTTTTGCTGAGCACAAAATAACAAAGTAACAAAGAGGCTAACAAAGGCAATTGACTTTGTTCAAAAAATGCAGGTAAAAATGGATGCACCCCTAGTGTTAGGGAAAGACCGAGAAAGAAAACAGGAGACGATAAAGCAGTTGCGTGACGACCTTTTTTCATGTTGTACTGTCCTACTTCTCTTTTCTCTTATCATCAAAACGTCGCTCCATCTTTTCCAACACTGGCTGACCAAAGTTTTATTATCACCTCAATGGATATAAACCTGAAGTTGCACATAACTGAAACAAGAATGTGGACTTTATCGCAAAGAGATCCAACTTCCAAGCGGGAGTAATTAACAAAAATACTTTCAAATAATGTTTTTAATTATCAGCGTTAGCTTTAGCAGAAAACACTCATGCAAAAAAATACGTCTGTATTCATAAAATATTTACCAAAAATACTGAGAAAAATCTCTTGCTTCTAGAAACTTTTTAACTACTGTTACTCACATTTGTGCCAGATTCTGCACTTATGGGAATAATTTTAAAAAATCGAACTATGCTCGAAAAAATGCGTTTTGGTCTTGAACGATACACGACAAAATCTGACCAAACGCCCAAAACTTTGGCTTCCAGTATGCTGGTCGGATTTTGTCGTGTATCATTCACCTCCAACACGCATTTTTTTTCGACCAGTGGTGTATATTCGTTTCATTTTTCTTCAGCTTTCCTCCAGTCACTTCAATGCATCCTTTCCTCTATGACATTTTGTTTTCTTTTTGAGTCCCGGGTCAGTATTACCGTTAAATTTATTTCTGCTCTTCCTATAGTCCTTCCGCTTCGTTTTGTTAGGCATCTCTTGTCTGCGAGTTTGCCTCTGCCTCTTGTCTGCAGAACTTGTTTGACAGAAAAGATAGTCTTTGTCGTTGAAACTGTCCTCTGGTGGGAATTTTTGTTGCCATTTCTCTTGTTGGAGGATCTTAACTGATATAGAATGTCGTCTCTTCGTAGTCGAGGACACGGTTTCAGTGATTTATTCTCTGGCACTGGGCGTCCAACCACTTTATCGACTACCCCTTGCCTGGCAGCCTCGCAGAACTCATCAGTCTTTCGCTAGCGAGCTGGCTTTCGCCGGCGTAAACAGTAAGCCTTGCATCTTCTCACAATCGGATGTCGTCACGAAAGGTAAAACAAAATAAGGAAAACAAAAACTGAAGAGAAACATGCTTTCTGATCGCTGAGGACGATTTGACAAGCCGTAAGTTACACTTTTCCGTTGCCCCCTCGGGGGTTCCTTGCCCCCCCATCCCTCTTGCTCTCGAGCCCTACTTCTCCTGTCCCTCCCCCAACCTCTGGCACCATGCAGCCAGCACGCGTTTTGCAAGTGACTCTGGGAAAGTTGGCAAAAAGACGCAACCAATCGATCCTGGTGGCGCGGCGCATACAGGCGGGCGGTTTACATTCGAAGTCGATAAACAAAATGACATGATAAATGTTTTCTCCGCTCTCCAGCAGCGAGCCGAACGGCTCGGAGCCGACGCGCGATGGCCGATTTCAAGAGAAGATAATTAGGGGCAAGCTGGCTGCTGCGGCTCATAGAGGGCGCTTCATTAGCTGTCGTTACGTGGGGCTCCCCTGGCTTCATTATCGATACGCGCTTGCCAGTAATGACGTTGTTTGCAGACAGCCGACGCCCCCCCCCCCCCCCCGAAAAAAAAACTCCTGCTCGCCGGAAACGAAAGGTGGACGAAATAGGGGTAATACCAGTTGATGTTTGATCCCCCGTATGAGAGTTCTCCCCCTTGTTTCCTACCTACCCCTTTAGCCGCATGCGAAGCGGCTATATCTGCTGCGGCAGCGCACGGCCATGCTGGATTTTTTTAATTGGTCATTTGCCCAGACAGTGGCATCTTTTCCCCGTGTTCATTTATGACTTACCGCAACTTGCGACCAGAGATATCCCGCAAGCATCGTTCCCTTGAACGTAGTCATTACAAGAGATTTCTCTGCTGATGTTAAAGCCGATTTGGTTGTGTGTACTTCTGACTTACCGTCGTAGTGAGTCATCCGTCAAGCTTTCTCAGCCTCCATTCAGTGGCGAGGTTGGTGCTTACTGTATTGTGAAACGTAGCTGTCAAAGGAGTATATAACAGGCGATCCGAGCCAAGTTCTTTTGCATTCTAGGGCAAATCGCCAGCTTTACCTCCCTTTGCTTTAGAAATGGCCACGTGCATCCATGCATGCGTGCCTGTAGGTGTGTGTATGGGTGGAGTAAATGTGAGTGTAAGGAGAAAACTAATTTTAAGATTTGGGCTTTTGCGTCCGGCACGCATGTTGACAGTTGATTGTGGTCACGTTGGAATTCATCCATCCTAGTCGGAAATGGCCTGTTTCGAATCGTATAGCTAAGGGCTTTTCTTAACTGACCAAATTAGCCGAACTTAGGGTACGTTGTCCGGTTAAGAAACACCCGTACACGCACGTTATGGTGACCACTGTGGTCGCAATGAGACTGAAGTGGACAATGATGTTTGACGACGTCAGCGATGACAATGATGGATTTCGTAATAGTATTTCTAAATTCCTCTGTCACATCATGAGTGTTAAGTGAAATTATCTTTCAACACCAAACGGAACATTGCTTGATAAATCTACATCTTCATCTAGAAAATGTCCTTTTCCATCTGCTTATCCATGTGCACGTGGATAGTTGCCACACATATTGCGAACATTTCAATTTGCTGGGAGGATACAGACATATTGTTTTTTTCCGAAAAAAATTCCGCCCCCGCGCATAATCTTTGTGAGCCACACGTGCACACGGAAACATAAATTAGTTCAATTATCTGGAGAACCTGTGCAGAATGGCTCCTGCCTGACTTTTGCCCGGACTTTTAATGGTTTGCCCGCTAACGACGACTCAGCGTTGTTTTTCAGCATCCAAAACGAAGGCCTTAATTTGACGCGCGTTTTTGAAACGTGATGACAACTGTCAAGTTGATTAATAAAGAACATGAATGAAAACAGCCTGTCGCTGGGTTTTTGCTGTAATTCACGACAGACAGACGCACGCGCAACGGGTTTCGCTGAGACGTAACTCACCCAGGACGTAATCACGTTTCTAAAGTGACTCTTGATGAATGCTTCCTTCTGCAAATCGTTTAGACTAAATGGCTCATCCCGTTCGCTCATTTTTAAACATGAATTTTCGAGTTCCTTACGCACCAGTGAACTGCTGTTATCTACCGTACACAAATGTAACTCGACCTCATCATAACAAAGAACTGTTTCAATAGTTCATGACATAGTTATCTATAAATTATACTGAATTAATTTTTTTAATTCATGGTAGGGGAGTTTTATAATTTATAATACATAGTTAATCAAGATAATGGTACGTATTTACTACATACGTGGCATAAATAATGATTATTCTACAAAGTCACATAGCTGGAGATTTTAATATTTTCAGTAACTATTTAATCAATTAAAATGGCGGTGCGTTATCACAGTTAGGTTTTTAATTCTTACGGAACATTAACTGTTGAATTAAGATAGTGGTGCGTAATCACATGGCTGAAGATATTAATACTTTACAGTAATTTAGTTAATTAAGATGTTGGTGCATAAAAACGGAACTGGAGATCTTAATACTTTACTGAAAGTAAGTAATTAAGATGTTGGTGCATAATCACGTAACTGGAGATTTAATACTTTACAGAGAGCAATAATTATTTTAATTAAGTCGTTGGTGCATAATCACGTAACTGGAGATTTAATACTTTACAGTAAGCAATTAATTAAGATGTGGGTACATAATCACGTAACTGGAGATTTGAATACTTAATAGTAAGTAATTAATTAAGATGTCGGTTCATAATCACGTAACCGGAGACTTTAATACTTAACAGTAAGTAACTAATTAAGAAGTTGGTGCATAATCACACAAGTGGAGATGTCGTCTCTTTGGGCTTTTACTTTTACAGTGTGTGTCAGTTGGTGCAACCCTTGATCGCCGGCCGATAGTTTCAGACTGTCGCACATCCCCAGACATGCTGGGAAAGTCTGAATAGTGTGTCGTGTCGTGTCGTGTCTTCAAACCAGGGCCTAATTACCATCCATCCCCTCCTCCAACCTCGCCTCTCTTCCTCCTCCTCCTCAAAAAAAAATCAAAGTCAGAGCAGTAACACATCCCAGAAATTAAATACCTATGATAAGTCAAAGGTCCTCTGTGCTTCCTTCTAGCGATTAAGCAAATCATGTTTGGCGACAAAAAACCCGTTACGTTATAAATGTACTGATTCGAAAAATCTTCCGTTACAAAGGTATTGCATCGAACAACAACAACAACAACAACAACAACAACAACGACGACGACGACGACGACGACGACGACCAAGCCCTATGTTTTTTCGTGAGCAATCGCGTCCCACCTCAGTCACTCAGCCGTGCTCTATCACGAGATGAGAGGACCGACAGATTGGACGCTCGACGCAGACAGGTGGTCACCCTCCCCGCTGGCTACATCACTCAGCGTGACGACAGGTAGAGTAAGATACCGGCAGCTTTTAGGTTTGTGTCATCTTAATGATTAGTCACCTTCAAACAGCAGGTATAGCCTTCCTACAGGTGTGTGTGTGTGTGTGTATAACCTTCCTACAGGTCTGTGTGTGTGTGTGTTCGTGTGTGCGCGCGCGTGTGTGTGTGTATGTAAATAAATTAATGAATAAATAAATAAGAAATCCTGTCCAGACGGATGAGTTTAATAACAGACGGTGCTCGACAAAATTCGCTGGAGAACTGGTTTTCGAAAGGATTCAAATCCTAATTTCCTATTTTTAAAATTGTTTTGGCGACAACCGGTTGTCAGAAAAAGCTGTCAAGTATTTTTTTATTTGCCGTAATACCAACACAAACATATAAGACCACAAGTTGTCAAGTATTGTCTGGACTTAAAGGTCAGTTTTTGCGCCCTGAAGTGTCTTGTAAATAAGCTTTGGTTTGCGATGATGAGGGCCGATTGTGAAGGCTCTGGCATAAGTAAAGGTTTTGCCCATGCGCTTTGCAGGAATCGTCGAAAAACATTTTGGGAAACGTGACTAGAAGATAGGACATCGGCGTTTATCTGCTTGGAACGCAACAAGCTGTGAGCGAAACGTATTGTGCGTCCTACCCTTCAAACAGGCTGTTGCATGGCGGAAAGTGCTTATACGTGGTTTAAGTGTCAGATAAACTTACTTCGTGCGAACGCCACGAGAGTCAGATTGCGGCTCTACGAGAATCAGACTTCGACTCGTGTCAGCAGTGGCGCTAGCACTGCTCTCCGTCGCGGAACATAAGACAAAAACACGAGAACTTTTGCTCGACGGGGCGCACGGTTTCGCCAGTTGCGATGCGCAGTTCCCGATCGTCAATGCGGGTCCTGCGTCTCTCGTGTCGGTTCGTATTTCATCGCCCGAAGACGAGACCGTGGCATCGCTAGCGCCGTGCCGCTGACGTCGTGCTGGGACCCACTGCCACTCGCCATTACCAGATTGCTGCTCGGCGGAAGCCTGGCGCGAGCAGCACGACAGTCCTAGCACAGCGCCATCTGGTGATGAAGGGGTTCTTTTTGTAATATGTGCTTCCGCTTTGCAGTGTCAGGGACAGAGAACCAATGGTAGACGCACAATGGTCTTAAATGGTGTGCGATAGTTTGTTAGTTTTTTTTTTGGTACGAAGCATCTGTTTAGAAGCTGGGGTGGGGGGCAGGCATGCAGGCAGGCAGGAGTTCAAAAAAGGATGCAGGCAGACTGACAGAAGGATAGACGGAAAGATAGACACAACAAAGAAAACAATTAAAGGCTAAAGGTTAATTGAGATTTACCTATCCCACAGATGGGTAGAGTGGCGGACTTGAGAAAGAAAACAATATTGAGATTATAGAATATGCATCCACTTCCAGAAAGAAAAAAAGAAAGAAAGGAAGAAAGACAGACAGACAGAAAAAATACAAAAATAGAGAAAGAAAGAAAAAAGACAGACCGAAAGAAAGAAGCATTTTCAACATTTGAAAATGATACATGTATATAACCTCTTCGCGCATAAGCACAGTCTCTGACTGCCACTGAGATATCGCCATGGCACACGGTCATCGCAGACCCAAGTCTGTTGCTGTTCGCGCACTGCCAGCAGTCTGATGTCAGCAAACCCGGGACTTCTGGCTTTGAATAATCCGAGGCATTCTGATGCGTTAAAGTCGTTAGGAAGAAAAAATGTCTACGGTTTGAGGTTACAGGCCGCGAAACGTTACTTCGCACGAGCCAGCAAAATATTTCACTTTGACATTTCGTCTCTTTTGTTTGCTTCTTTCTTTCCTTTTCTTCTTTCCTCCATAAACTATTATTCAGTAACCCGCTTGTTAAAACAAGAAACGATGTTCTTTCTTCTGTTTGCTACCCCACATAAGCATCCTCGAAACTGTGTTCCATTAAACAGATCTCACCGATGCGTTACAAGCCTGAAACTGAGAATGTACTTCAAGATTTCTCCACGGCTCTCTCAGGGTTTCTTCATTGCTCCCTCAAGAATTTTTACCTTCCCCACGCTAATCGTGCCTGGGTAACCCTTTCCCGTTTGCCTAACTCGAACCCTCAGAGGCCGCTGCGGCAAGAATCGCACTCATTTTCTGGTCGAATTCTCGCGCCTGATCTCACCGCCAGCGGCATTCCACGAGAAGGTCGTCGAGTCCAATGGCGTACGATCGTTGATCATTATGTGCCACTGGCTCCTAGATGACACTTTCCCAAGTTATTAAGTCCCACGAACCTTTCGGGATCCGAGCATTGCCCCGGCCCCTCACCACAGACTTCTACCTTCCCCCACCCCTACCCCAACCTTGTACTGAACTGGAAAGAAAACTGTACAGTTTCTCAGGTGTACGTGCAGTCAGCGGAGTATAGAAAATACAAGGCTACACCACATAGTGGGAGCGAGTGGCCTCTTTAACGCCGCTTTCATCATCATCATCATCATCATCATCATCATCATCATCATCATCATCATCATCATCATCATCATCATCATCATCATCATCATCTAGTGGCGTACACGACATACTCTATAGCAAAGTAGCCCCGATAGTGAGGTAGGGCTTTGACACTATCCCCCACCCCGCCCTGTAAATCTCTTTAATTAAACAGAGTCTTAATTTGGCCCAGAAAATGTACAGGATTAGATCTTAAACCTCCATTTGCTTGTCCTGGTCCCTTGCCAGTGTTTGGATTTCTTTATGATATAATACACAGTTCTCTCGCCCTCTCTCGGTTAATTTTTGTGTCCAAAATATGCCGCTAAACGTCAGGATAGGGGTCTCTTGTGGTCTCTTGTGGTCTCTTGTGGTCTCGTGTGGTCTCTTGTGGTCTCGTGTGGTCTCTCGTGGTCTCTTGTGGTCACTTGTGGTCTCTCGTGGTCTCTCGTGGTCTCTCGTGGTCTCTCGTGGTCTCTCGTGGTCTCTCGTGGTCTCTCGTGGTCTCTTGTGGTCTCTTGCTTAACACTACACTATCACCCAAAAGTAGCGTAATCGAACTCTTAAAATCTAATAATCACGTGGGTATATGTCAGCTAGCCAAGCTTATCACGAAAGGTTTCAACATTAGAAGCAGCACAGGTTAATACTAAGACCCCCATTAGATGCCGTGCCCAACAATCAACTTATGTGCGTGACAGAGTGCACTGTGTGTGAGTGACAGAGTGCACTGTGTGTGTGAGTGACAGAGTGCACTGTGTGTGTGAGTGACAGAGTGCACTGTATGCGTGTGTGTGAGTGACAGAGAGCACTGTGCGTGTGAGTGACAGAGTGCACTGTGTGTGTGAGTGACAGAGAGCACTGTGTGTGTGTGTGACAGAGGGCACTGTATGCGTGTGTGTGAGTGACAGAGTGCACTGTGTGTGTGTGTGTGTGTTTGTGTGTGTGTGTGTGACAGAGAGCACTGTGTGTGTGAGTGACAGAGTGCACTGTGTGTGTGTGTGTGTGAGACAGAGGGCACTGTATGCGTGTGTGTGAGTGACAGAGAGCACTGTGCGTGTGAGTGACAGAGTGCACTGTGTGTGTGAGTGACAGAGTGCACTGTGTGTGTGTGTGTGTGTGTGACAGAGGGCACTGTATGCGTGTGTGTGAGTGACAGAGTGCACTGTATGTGAGAGAGAGAGAGAGAGTCTGCAGGAGACTATAAAGGAACTGGTTGTATTGTTCGAGAGATACGAAACGGGGAATTAATACCTTTTAATTGTTCTTTTAGTACAGTACGTGAATAATGCCTCTTGTATTTTGTAATTATAATGCTCTGTATGTATCGCCCCTGGTCGTGGGACGAATAAGCTAACGACAAACGCATCTCATGTCATGTCTCTCTCTCGGTTTTGACTGACTGACTGACGGACTGAGATCCTTCGTTCCCAATTTCTCCGTCAAGCAGCGAGATCGAGGTAAGTCTACCTGCCACCGCCGTCTTCCTGAACCGGAGGCAGGCGGAAAAAAGAGGCAAATTTCCCGCAGCATCAACAGCAGCAGCAAGGGACCAAGGGCGACATGCTAATTAAGCGCGTGCAGCGAACAAAGCCATCAGTGCTTTCCGAGGTGAAAGAGCTCGCGCTCGCAAGGGGGGATAAATCACAAGCATGCGCAAGGCTTCGCTGCGAGAGAAAGAGAGAGTGTAAGTAAAGAGATTATAGGTCTTTCCGGGGGTGCGGGGCGGAGGGGGTAATGGGGCTTCTTTTTCATCTTTGCACACACATTCATGAAGCTATAACCAGAATTATACTTAATCACCCACTCAATTAGTTGTGTCTGTAGCGCGCGTGAATACTGTTCATTATATATATATATATCCACACACACAAAAACTGTGCACACACGCATGCATCCACACACACACACACCTGTGCACGCATTAAAGCAAATTCAAACACTTGTATACGCACACACATGGATCTAAACACGTGCAAACTCCACTATTTGTACATATGTACACGTGCACACACATCTGCATCCAGCGACATGCAAACACCAGCGCACACGCGCGTGGTTGCAAGCACATTCAAACACCTGTGCACACACGCATGTATTCGCACACTCAAACGAACAGACACACAAAGCACGCATGCACAGACAGAGGTGAGCGCTCTGCCCACGCGCTGAAAGTCTCCCCGACACGGTCGTTTTAATCTTCACAGACTGTTGACACTGAACACCTTTTCACGTGTGCTTGACGGGATTAGCTGCCCTTGAAGTAAGCTACACCGAGCCGGGATGCTCTCGATCTGGATGTTGAACTGCCAAGTCTTTCTGTCAGTAACGTGCTCTTTCTTTATATTTTATTATCTCTGTGTTCTCTATTTGTAAATCCCGTCTCTACGTCCGTCCGTCCGAGTCTATAACTCTATATACCTTTATCTATACCTGCATATGCCTGCGTCCTAAAAATTATTTGCGGCGCTGAATATGGGGTTTGTTTATTCCTGCCGCTGTGCGCATGTTCACGCACGTGCGTTTTGTGATGAATGCACGTGCGGTGTGTAGTGCAGCGAACACCGACGCGTGGACAAAACAGAGTAAAGCTGATGTGCATGGGCGTTCGTATGTCCTCTCCAGACGAAAAGGTGCACGTAAAATTATACAGGGCGAAGGGAGCTTACGAACAGTCTTATGACCGGAAGAGCAGATACGAAGAATCATGCGATCCGAACCTGTTCTACCTGTATAGAAAGGAAGCGCGCGTTTAAGAAACGTGCAGTCTTTTACGATTGACACAGACAAAACAGGACAGGACAGAACAGGACAGACAGACAGACAGACAGACAGACAGACAGACAGACAGACAGACAGACAGACAGACAGACAGATGTAACAGTTTGTTGGTGAGACAGAAGCGTGGTGGTATTTGCAGTGAAACGGTTCAACAAACGAATCGCTATGCATTTGCTGCAATATTGCTGAATTCAGCTCACGAGGACTCCCACAGCCGCCACCTGACCACACACATTATACCATCCGTAGATACGCGGTAGATGTTGACGTTCCTTGAATGAGGCGCAGCTGCCCATACTTAGCAATCTCCCCAACTTGACGCCGGTTCAGGACAGCTCTGAGTGAGAGCTCTGGCGCATTCCGCCTCTAGGTCGCCTGGTGCAATCTCACCTGCGAGTCGTGTCGGCCGATAGTCCACAACAGTAGGCCCGCTGTCTTCCGATAGTCCGCGGACAATAATCAGACTATCAGGTAACATCGCCTTGCATTCTTAGCTAGCTTCAAACACGATCGTGCGGCTGACGCCTGTGTCATATGACAGGCAAAAAAAAACCCATAACACAGCAAAACTATGGTGCTAGAATTTAAGTGAAAATGTCTGTGTGCGTGCGTGGTCGTTGTAACGAAAAGCTGTCCCCAGACGGGCGAGACCCCCTTACCCCACCCCATCTCTGATCTATCCCGTGTGGCTAGCGTACTCAGCGGCCCGGTATCGTGGTTGTCCTTGCAGATCTGTCGCCTGTCACAGCGTGTTTAACACAAGTTACAGACGTGGGGGGGGGGGACGCTCGCTTGGATGGATGGATCAGGTTGAGGACAATAGCATCATACCTTCTGTCAGTATTCTATCAGTCTATCAGTAGCTTTTGCACGTCCCTAACCCTTCCATACCCTTCACGTCACAGATTTCGAAATGTCTGTAGGAAGTGACTAACGAGCGATTGTGTGTTGTCTGTTTCCATTAATACTCTGCGCTGTACCAGCCTTTGGGGTTGCTGCAGTCGCATATGTCGCAATACATCCGTTTCCGAGTACACTTTGGCCAATGGAATGTCGACACTCGCTTCTTCTAAAACTAAAGCCTGTTAGTGTCATAATCGAAGTGACTTCCGCGCACTTCACGAGCACTGTGTATCCGTCAGGCCAGACTGTATGTGAGGTCAAGCAAAACTTACGCCACGCCAGAGGCACGATGGAATGACGAACCAAAGGGCGGTTACTCAATTGTTTTGGCTAGATTACCCACCTTCTCACGCCCTCTTGGTCTTAACTTCATCGCCTGCACTGTCCAGGGAAAAAAAGGCGGGAGACCCCTCTCCCCTCCAAACAATTCTGTGAATTTAAAGTCATTAATAAAGAAAGCTTTCTTTCATAAATCTGTCATGAATGTACGAATCACGCTTGATTATAAAGAAGAAAAACACGCACCGATAAAACTGAACATTTCAAAATATACTGAAGTTCTGTAGTAGCTTACGTTTTTATTTTAGCAGTTATAATTTATGTAGCTGGGTTGGCCTGATGCCCAGAAGTCATCCACACTCTCCTTGTAAGCTGGAGCATGGGTTTCCATGGAAGATAAACAGGTGAACACCATAGCTGACCAATAACGATTGTAAACATCTTCTTTGTACAAATTAACACAGGCGCATGCACACGCACACGCGCGCACACACACACACACAATCTCTCTCACACACACAAACAGGTGCGATCGCGAAGCGCAATTGCCACAACTTCCAGCAGTCAAATAAATTGTAGGCAAGAGGGCTGCACTTCACTACAGGTAAGTACTGTGTCCCTCAGTCCTGCTCACGCTGCTTGACAGAATTTGGTGGCCGAGTGTGAGATCTTTGTTCTGTAGCAGTTGTTTACCCCGACATGCCCATTTATTTAAAAAAATTATTTACTCGCAATAGGAGAAGCAACAGCCGTGATAGAAAAGCAGGTGACAGACTGTTTTTTACGTGCAAACGCGCAGTTTACACGAAAGACGATGGACTCACTGAAAGGACAAACTCCCGAAACTGTTTCCCTTCAGTTCGTTTTATTTCATCTGAAATCTTTGCGTTGTTTTCAGTTTATTATTTCAGTTTAGTCGGTAGTTACGCGACTTAAACTTCAACAGGTGGGACCTGGCCACAGCACACGGCTTAAGAAAACATCCAATAAAGAACAAATGAGGACCGAGCGCTTAAATTATCGAAAGATAACTCCAACCAAGGTACTGGCAGCGCTCAAACATAGCCGTAGGCAGACGTATGTGCCCAAGGGAGCTTACCGTACCCAAACATGTAGCAAAGAGAGGGCCGAAAGAAAGGAACTTGGCAGATCTGCCATCCCTTTCTTTATAACGGCGCTATTTTTCACACAGCTCGCCCTCGGTGCACAACATGTGCATACAGAGAATCCATGTTAATGTAGTCAGCCCGCTCACTAAGCGTGTGTTGACAACTAGGATTCAAAGACGAACACAACATAGGACAAATACATGAAATCCTCAAGGTGCAAATTATAATTAATAAAGAACACATGAGGACCGAGCGCTTAAATTATCGAAAGATAACTCCAACAAAGATACTGGCAGCGCTTACACATAGCCGTAAGCAGACGTGTGTGCCCAAGGGAGCTTACCGTACCCAAACATGTAGCAAAGAGAGGGCCGAAAGAAAGGAACTTGGCAGATCCTCAAAAAGATCTGCCATCCCTTCAGCGATATTCAGCGATACGGAGGCTTACATCAGCGCGGCTACCAGACCAGAACATGGCAGTAAACTTCTTTTTTCATCTGCTCCTTCATTTGTATCTTTATTTCGTTTCGTCCCTCCTTCCCTCCGTCCTAGTAAACCTTAACCCTAATACGTCTTTCTCAACAGATTAATATGCTTCAATATTTTATTATTGTTGCGACAGACCAATAACTTTTGTTCGTTCTTTACGGGTGAACTACTTTCTGTCCTTCCTTTTGGATCTCCTTCCTTCTTTTCTTAGTTCATGCTCCCCCCTCCCCTTTTTTTCTGCTTCGTCTTACTCTAGACATGTCCAGCTGAAAAACGACAATGGTCTAAAAGTTGCCTGCACACAGCCACTTGCATGTGTGATTGTACTTACAGATGCGTGAGTGAACGCGTCCGTGGGCTTGTGTGTGTCAGCCTGGATTCTGTCAACGCGGGCAACAATCCATCATCCCTAACAAAGTGTGTGAGCTCGCTGCTTGTTCAAGCGATGTCGACTGAGCGTGCTTCAAGACGACCTCACGTGGTTCAACCAAGTCTAAAGAAAATGACGTTGAAAGCTAGCCCCATTGTCTGCAGCAACAGAGTTTCCACACTTGCCTCCAAACTGTTTCGCTCAAAACAATGAAGTCTGCAAAGGGACAGACAATAAGAAAATATTTCTGCAGTATGCAGTGTGAATCCAGCTTCACAACCATTCCTTACATACCTCTGTGCGTGCGTGGGTGAGACGGTGGGCGAGTAGGTGGCGCTGGGCTTGTGAAAACGCCAAAGTGGTAGAAAAGTATTGCGTAAGTCCTTGGGGTTTGCTGGTGTGAAATAAAATTGTCAGCCTTATTACACTGACGCTTTTAAATTAAAATGTTTTTAAAAAGTGTCTCTTGTGATTAACGTTGCATTTCGAAAGTGTTTTCGGGTTTTTGTGTATGTGTGTGTGTGTCGGGAGGGAGGGGGGTTGTGGGGTTTGTCATACATTTCTCTTCACTTCTACAGGCGTACAACAAATTCTTTAAATGTTTTTATGCTCTGTGACGTTAGAGAGTTGACGAAAAATGGTGCAGCTGTCACCGCAACTCCGAAGTATGGTCTACATTTTTTTAAAAAAAACTTCAGAAGGGTACAATCGTATGTGACAGGGGTTCACCTGTAGGGTAACGTAACAAGAAAAATTTCTAAATTCTTGGGAAGAAAACTGCATGAGCTGGTTGCATGACCAGAGGGACCGCTGAACTGAGCAGCAAAGATCTGCGTGGATGAAATTTCACACCAGATGAGGAGTGTTACTGCGTGAGCATTGTGCAAACTGGACATAATATTGCATTAAGAGGTGTTTAAGAAAAAAGGGAAGAACATAACAAAGAGAAAGAGAAATAAATCCTCTGAATCTGTCCTCGAAAATCGTGTATCTTAAGCCAAATACCAGTCAACCACAACACGTGGTACTGCTCCAACCCTCTCCATTCTGCTTCACCCCCCCCCCACCTTGGCGCCCACGTACGTTGGTTGTAGATTGCGTTCCACCTGGTAAGCATACCTAGTGCACCCAGTGAGTGTAAACAACTGGGTTAAGCCTGGACGACCTAACTGTTCTCTGGCCGTCGCGACAATATCCCCCCACCCATCTGCTCGCCCACATTTTACCAGGTGTGTCGTTGCCGTCTGCTTCACTCATGTGGTTGCATGCATGTACGCGTGACTGCGCATGTGTTTGCGTATGTGACTGAGCGACTGAGAAGGGGGAAGAGAGAGAGAAAAAAAGAGGGATGGAGCTCTTCTCGCGAGCGACAGAACGAGACAGAAAGGAGAAGGAGTGTCGAGTGAGAGAGAAAGTGAGAGAAAGCAAGAATGAAAGCAGAGTGCCTGTTCGCAGTCTCCGGCAGAGAATTAGCATGTCTGCAAAACGCTGTTTTTGAGTCAAGTGTATGCAACCGTCTTTTCTTCTACTTCAATTTCACCACGCTTAAGCAGAGCTGGTCGTAAAGATCTAGCACACAATTTTATGTTTAAACTCAAATAAACGACCATTGTCATGGCAGGAAATCCTAGCGTTACTTGTTCTCGGATTACGTATATTGAGCATAAAAATTGCTCTTTTGACGACTTTTTCTTTATGTTTTGCCTGCATGATTAAACGGTGGAACCCCGCTTCTTCCACGCGTTGGAGGCTTAACTTACAGAGGGGTTTGACTTCGTTTAGGTTCTGCTTACCGCGACCATGAGGTTACAACTCAGCTATCGATCACCGCTACAAGCAACCCAGGGATCCAGCCTTGCTGATTACAGCGGAATCGGTGAGTGGTCAGATGGGGGAGGGGGTTAAAAGGAAGCGCGTAGACCTCTCACGAACCTTTCTTGCAGACGTTAGATTGCGGCTTTTATTTCCCCCAAGCTTTCAGAGTTGGGAACAAAAGACTGCAAGTTTATCCTTTCATATTAGTCTGACACATATAGGTGGGTCTACCTGCGGTTGTCTGAAGCAGAAAAGCTTTAAATAAAATTAAAAGGCAGCACTCAAGCGCGTGGAGATGGGGCAGCGATGTGAGAGTGAAAGGATATCGGGGCAGGCTAGACTGCAAGTTCACTAGCGTTATGGTTCATAAAGTCTTGTGTTCAGGTAAACACTCTCTTACTTTACCTTGCTCTCCTAGACCCTCCCCCCGCTTGGCCTCCACCCCCCCCAACCACCCCCACCACCATAAAAAAAGTTTTGAAACGTCTGTACAAACACAAAGTTATAAGCTATACTCGTGGCATTGACCAACTGTGTCCTTGCACTGTACTGAACTACCCGCGTGAAACTCGCCCATTGTGTTGTGGAAGTGATACGATAGGGAAAGGTTGTTCTAAACTACAACCACTGCACACGCACATTTCATGTGAGACTGTGGCTAGGGATCGAATCCCTTTCTGCACGCACATTTCATGTGAGACTGTGGCTAGGGATCGAATCCCTTTCTGCACGCACATTTCATGTGAGACTGTGGCTAAGGATCGAATCCCTATCGGCACGCACATTTCATGTGAGACTGTGGCTAGGGATCGAATCCCTTTCTGCACGCACATTTCATGTGAGACTGTGGCTAGGGATCGAATCCCTTTCGGCACGCACATTTCATGTGAGACTGTGGCTAGGGATCGAATCCCTTTCTGCACGCACATTTCGTGTGAGACTGTGGCTCGAAGCCCTTTCTGCGACAAAAATTAAACTTTGATGTCTGCCCCTTCTACCCACTCCGTCGCAACTTGCCAAAGACTGATGAACGCAGCACACTGCTGTTACAGTCGGCGCTGTCCTTAATCTTGGAACGTGTCCATTCAGACAGGCTATAAATACTTATGTTCCTTTCATCTCAGCCTCTGTGAATCACAGCCGCAGAACCCACAGCGCTTTTACTACAGTCCACAAAAATCTGGTCTTGCGATTTCCTGGCCTGCGCTGGGGCTGGTTTTCATTAACGACTTCAGCTCTGGGTATTGAACCCAGCGCTTTCTCCTGTTACCCCCTCCCCCCGCCCCCAGTTTCCTTTACAGACAGGTTCAAGGCCAGTACGTCTCAGCTTTGTCTTAATGAAAACCTTCCAGAAATGACTTTGGATGACATCACAGTTCCACTGAGTCACGATCGGGTCATCGGGCTGGACGGAAACCGACATCACAGTATTTGACTTTTTTAAAAAGATATACGCGTCTGTTGCAAGCGATTAGTATCGATTATAACCGGGTTCAGACGTATCCTTCAGGTGTGGTCTGTGTCCTTTTCGCAAGTGCACCTCTTTTACAAAAACCTGGGAGCGACCGTTATTTATTTGATATATTTCTTTGTTATTTCTATACATTTCTATATATTTTAAAAATAAATTTCTATGTTTCTTTGTTCGTTGAAGCGTAACGGAGCTCTATCGCATATGTTTTGAGAGATTCTGATATTCTGCTGAATGTTGGTTTGTCAATGTCTATGTTAAGAATTAATGACATTCTTTTCATTCCAAATAGCAAATTATGCTTGGTTCGTGGAAGGCACGCGTCCTAGTGATTTCCGCAATTTTAAGAAACTTCCTTACGTTATCGCGCACTGTTATTTTTTAAATGCTTGGTTTACTGCGTCATTGCTTACTCAAACAACACTTACAACCAGAGTTACAAGAAAAATTCGAAGAGAAGTACGTGCTATTTGGTCCAATATACGACAAGCGTTAGGAGGACAAAAATGAAACAGTTATTACAACAAGAACGAAATACCATAAAGAATAAAGTGCTCTGTATAAGAGGAAAACAATTATTTTAAACTAGCAAAGTGTTGTTCATGACAGCAAAAAGAATTTATTGCAAACGTAAAGAGTTTGCGCACGAAAAGGGCAAAGCTGGACAATGAGGAAGAAACTGCTCCATAATTGGAGGTCTAGTATGAGAAAGAAGGAAGGTTTCGCAAAACAAACAAGGAAGTGTTCGTAGGACAAATAAGAAAGCCTGATTTTGACAAAAAAGGGGCAAAACTGTTAATACAATACAGAAAGACGAGAAACGTTATTGCAAAGAATGGATGTTATTTCGCAGAACAAACAAGGAAGTGTTCGTAGGACAAACAAGAAAGTGTGATTTTGACAAAGAAGCGGCAAAACTGTTAGTACAATACAGAAAGACGAGAAACGTTAATACAAAGGACAGGTGTTAATATACCACAAAGAGAAAAAAGGGGGGTTCGTAGGATGAGAAAAGAAGTGGTTAAACAAGGAACAGACATTTTCTCGGATCTGGGAAGGTCGTTCCTATGTGACGACAACATCGGAAACTACAGCCGCCAATACAGTCTAGGGGTCAGGGGTAACGCGAGTCAAATATTTCTGTTCTGGGTGTTGTTGTTTTTTTCTTGGAGGATAGCGGTGCAAAAGAGTTGCTAATAGTTTCATCCCAAAGAACTGTCGCTATATCGCTGAATCGATGAAATGAGGACGGGGGAATGAAGGGGGAAGCTATTGGCTCAATTACAGGTCCTTCCCGTTCCATGCACGCAGCAAGAATTCTTTCATGATTTGTTAGAACTATAAAGAAAAATCATCTCTTCGGGTGACTGCATAGGTTACTTCACTATTTTTGGCCACTTCAACCCCACCCCACCCCCACCCCCAGAACTGTCATCTGTTTGTTTAATGTTGTCGAATATCATCCACCTTTTTCTGATGGGGTTGCCCCTATCGTAGCGGTAAAGTTTGCTTGCCACTAATACAAAGCGTCGTAGGTTTGGATCCACGTGCTTTCCATGCATGTGGCAACTGTTTACAGTGGAGGGGGGGGTCTCCCCGGGCACCCTCTCCCTTCCTCATCCACCCCTCCCCTTCACCACCTTTTCCCCTCCTTACCCGCTCCTTACCTCGTCATGACCCCGCCATGACAGACTTCATTGCCGACTTGACGCTAAACAATAAACAACAACCTGCCTTTTTTGCTGTCATTTTCTATTTAATTCCTTGCTGCCATCCAAAGTTTCAAGCACTGGCAGGTCGCGCGCACACTAAAGGCGATGGAGACTGGTTCCAACAAGTACAGGATTAGCAATGGGGTGGGGGGTGGATAGTTTTATAAGGATAATTTTCTCAGTGCAGATTCAAGACAGTCGGCCAGGCAATACCAGTCCCACCACCCGCCTACCCACCCCACCCCACCCCACCACCAGTCGCCGATAGCGCACTCTGTTAGCCCAGCGCAGTCCAGAGTAGGCCCACACACGGCCGATGTTGGGGTTACAAAGACGTGCCAGCTGCAAGGGTGCGCCACGAGCAGTTCAGACGATTAGGAGGCTAATAGGATGTCACAAGCCAGCTCCGGCAGATAGCTTTTTCGAGAATAATAGTAAAAGAATGTGTGTGACACTGATCACGTTATACGAATCATTAATGCCAATTCAAAAACACGACGTCAAGAATCTACGCTCTGAGATATGGAGATCACACGCTCCAGCACTCCCATCCTACAGTTGTCTCCCTGTGATGCTCATAAGGCCCGCTCTAATTCTCATCGTTGGTGGCAGATCAAGAAATGAAGACGCAAAGAATGGCTTTTTTAAAAAAAAAGAAACAAACCTGCCGTGGCGTTAAACAGTTAAAAACACTTCCCATAATAGTTCCGCACTTGTTCCGACCCTTAAGCCTCCTATAAAAGAGACGCAACGTTTCTACAGATCTCAGCTGTGTCCTGCCAAGAACGCGATGAGTGGAGCTTTTTTTCTTTAAATCTCGACACACGGCGAGCTCATGAATCAAAGACCAAAACTTTTTTTCTCGACAGATGTTCAGGTGTGTTTGCATAGAAAGGCAACACGTTCTTCAATGGAACAGGGGAGCTAATCCAGAAACAAAAATTTTCCCCTTGAGTTTCCTGTGATAGCAATTGATTTTGTAACGCTTTCTAACAGTAGCTCATGCCAGCGTAATCGGTTCAAAAATCTAACGTCAATAATTTTCTCGCACAAAACTCATCCGGTCGGCAAGCATATTCTCCCCTTGACGAGGCAGACTGCGTCATTAAGCTCGCGCGCGTTGCACGTGCCGTGTTTGCCGGACGTGCGACAAGTAGAAGAGCCGTTATGTACCGAATTACGGAAACAAACTTCGACTTTGCTAACAGGCGGACGGGGGTGGGATGGGGGGAAGAAGGAAGAAGAAGGGGAAAAAAGTCAGCGTCTGCTCTCATGACAACATCGAATTCGGATAATCCTAATACAAAAGATCTTGCAGTCTGTAACTGGCGAAGATTTCTGCGATGCATCTTTCGTTTTCTTCCTTTTTCTGCGATAATTTTCTTTGTGGGGGGTGGGGAGCGGAGAGAAGATGAATAGATTTACCCTTCTCTTTTTCTTTTTGTCGTGTCTTTTAGTTTCTCCGTTCCCCCACCCCACCCCACTCACGCACACACACACACACTCCCACACACACTCTTTCTCACACGTTCTAGGCTTGAACGGGATCAACCAGAGGCGAGGGATGTGTTCACTGTAACTCCTCCCACTTCGTTCACTTTCCCGCCCGTTCTCTCCTATCCGCGGCCACCGCCAGCCCCGATGAGCTTACCCCCACCCTCCCACTACCACTCCGACAACAGGAAAAAAAATCACCTCCACCCGGCTTCACCTGGGAGGAGAAAGAAATGTTAAAAGTGCAACTGATGATATGTTGGGCTGATAAAGCAGGGCGCGCTAATGAGCGAGGAACGAGCAGGCAGTGCTTTGGTGACAGAAATGACGGTGTGATCGATACCTGGCTAAGTTCACTTCAGTCCATTTCTTTGCGTGTTTAATAATGAATGCATCTAGCAAACAAGGTCCGTTTTCCAACATCAGGAAACATGTCCTCCTATTGCCGCACTTTCCGTCCCTACCTGTCACAACCAGGGAGATTTCTTTTTGCTCTTGACGGGTCGTCTGCTCTGCTCGCTCTCACGACCACCGTCAAGAGTGTGACATATGCGTAGGTGGAACTATCACTGTATTACTAACGTTAATTAATATGATTTCTTAATCATATGGCCGAGCCCCCACCACCTACAGTCTCCCATAAAGAACAACAAAAGACCGTAATACAGTGAACACAAAAAAGAAGAATGTATTGTTGATATAAACAGCGAGTATTTACAATCAAGACAATATATGTTACAACTCGTTTCAACTCTAGGGGTCCCGCAATTTCCTTCTGTTCGAGCTAGGTCTACTATAACATCTAATACCACCCTACATCACCCGCCTCGGCATTAAACACAACGACAAACCACGTACCTCAATCTCGCCTTTGCTTACGAGAAAAGAATGACCACGTGATGCACAACACTCACAGAACACAACACTCGTTCCCGAATGCTTCTTACAGTCCGCACGACAGTCTGTACGTTGGAGCGCTTCTTCCTTGGATATGTTCACCAGTAGATACCCTGAAGACCTCTTGAACACTTTCACGTAACAGCAGACTTCGATGCTGACGTTCACACACGCCACAGAGGATATGACGTTTTCCAAAGGCTGACGCACACCCCCTTGAACTCACCCCAAGAGCTCGGTTACAGGCAGCCTCCTTGTAAGGCTGGACCTTCGCCCCCTGCTTCAGACGGTTGTCTGTCCGCGGTCTTCGGTCTCCCTCCTTTACGTTCTGCAGTCATCTTCCGCCCGGTCAGCGTAGAGGTATCCCATCCTCACAGAGTCCCTTACGTTATGCAACTGGTCTACTCAAGCCACGTGCCGTTGCTACTAGACTTCCACACGTCCAGTACAACGAGACACCTCAGTTCTGCAACTGAATCCTTCAGCCTCCAGCAGACTTCTACCACAAGACACGTTCGTCTCCCCACAGCAGCTCTTCTTCACAGGAGTTCAGGCTAACGTTGCCCTCACTGTAGATTTCGCTGAAGATGCTCTCTTGGGCGGAAGATGCCCTCTCGCAGGATAGTTTGGCGGAAGATTTGGGCGGAAGACGATTTGACGTGGTGGTGGTGGTGATTTAGAGGGACAGTGCTTCCACCTCGTGCTGATTTCGCACCATGGGGGATGGGGTCCTATTACTAAACTATGCACTGAAAGAACCACCAGACTGATGGCTGCAGTAAGATGGCAAGTGCGGACACGCAGTTTAATGTGCGGGGGGATGGCCGAATGGAGTTTGCACAATGTTTAACTCCAGGAAATAATCCTTGGCCACACCAGGGTTCGAACCAGCAACCTCCATCTGCTAGTCCGCAGCTCTACCAACTGAGCTATCCATGCCCCTTAAGACGATTTGACGGTCTAAGCCAGTCCTTTTATTCTCAACTTTCGCCCATAGATTCTTTCATTCACACGCACGTGGTCAACAAGGCGGTTACATGTATCAACCAATCAGGCCAGAGACAGCAGAAGCCACACCCTGTGTCAACTAGTAGAACACGCCCCTAAGTGGACACCTAGAGTGGACATAGCTACCCCCTCACCTTCCTGGTTGTTTACATCTCTCGGCTACATCAAAGCCCCTGGTGCTCGATACTAGGCATCAGCAGCTTCCTCCAGATACGTAATCCTTCCCTGTCCGAGTAACCCGCACCTG
>SMGT01016484.1:484053-494292 GCA_004794575.1 Lanistes nyassanus | reverse complement strand
AGCGCGCACTACCCGTTCGGGGTGGTGGTCTGTAGCCCGTGGAGAGTGGTTCGCCCCACCTCGCACTCAGCCGGCTACCTTCCCCCCTACACCGCGTTCTCCAGCTGTTTTGGCGAGCCAATCGGGTCGCCCGTAACAGTTTGTTCTACCCCCTGATTGGTTAGGGCAACTAGACGCCTGAAACTCGCAACATAAATGATATATTCACATTTTTAACATTCTTTTATTGTGCATAGTTAAGTGTACATCTTGGTGGGGTGACAAAATAAATCAGTTTTTGTAAAATATGTCAAAACTGCCAGAACTGTCAAGAACATGCAACACAATAGTGCATCATGTAAAGAGATAAAGACAAACTCATGCTAGGTTTTTTCCCTGCTCCTGACCTGCACCTGCCCTGTTTTCATTTTGCCATGACACTAATGTCCTGTTCCCCATTTTGTCTCTAACCTACCATGCAGGTTGTTCTGTTAGATCTGGAAGTCCTGTCTGAGATCTCCTCCAACCCAGCAGGGCTCGGCTCGTGTGCTGATCAGCATGGCGAAGGAGACAAAGGAGGGGGCATGGTCCACTCACTCCCAAGCCCGGTGAGGCAGATTGTGGAGACCAGACAGGGACTGAACCCATATTTTACACGCTTCATGATGGAGTTGATGGTCTTGTTTAAGCGAGAGAGACAGCTGCTGGATGACAGAGGCTCGTTCATCATCAGGTAAATGATGAAGAGATTTTATCTCTTGATAGCCAACTGGTGAACAGCCATTGGTGTTGTGGCTCTGTCTGGAGAGGTGGGTGGGGGAAGGAGGGGGCTGCAGCAGAGGTTCGGTTCAAGTTTTTATTTGTTGCTGAAATGTTGTGCATAAATGCCTGTGTTTGCTGTCTAGGGAACATAAAGCACAACAAAAAAAAAAAAAAAACCAAAGAAAGACTTCTGCTAGGAGCAAGGGTTCTCTTTTAATATTTCCTCGAAATGGTTAAGGCCAATAAGTTTATGGCAGATTTTGAAGTCATAAATTCCTTCATTTGTTCTACAGACAGCTGTCTGTGTACCTGAGTGCAGATGCCATATTCCACACACTGGCAGAAATTCTCATATCAGAGACAGATGTTGAGTTTGCATGCACCATGGTGCAGACACTCAACACCATACTGCTGACTTCTACAGAATTGTATGACCTGCGCTCTCAGCTCAAAGACTTAAAGACAGAGGTCAGAACATAAAAACAATCTCTAGTTTGGTGTTTTGGATTAAATGTTGGTCTAAAAGATCTTGACCTTTTTTTTTTTTTTTTGACTTTGTCTACATTAGCGGTTTGCAGCATGTTTAATCAGTTTTACCTTTAGACTAATGCCCAATAAAATTCAGGCTTCAGAAAGTTGTGGAAACAGTTAAAGTAAAATGGGAATGTCAACTAATTTGTTAGCAGCCTAAACTTGAGCTTAATACATTAATTGTCAAGTTAATGTAAACAAACATCCTGCTGCTTGTTTCCAGTTCATCTTTTCCAAAGTTCTTTTATTTAGTCCATGCTGAAATCAGATTGGTAAAACCATTGCAGTGGAAAGTGCCATATTAAAAACATGGCATTTAACATACAAGATACAACAAGACACAACATACAACATATAGCAAGACATAACATACAACATATAATATGTAACAAGAAAACAGCCTCTCGTGCTTCCATCATTTGGAATTCCTTGGCATCATTGGCAAGTTCAGTACTAGATGTTTTGTTTTGTTTTGATGTGACAGGAGAGCTGCATGTTGTTCTCCTGTCTGTATCGCTGCTGGTGTCACAGCCCCATAGCCACCATGTCGCTGTGCTATCTTACGCAGAACTACGCCCATGCCTGCCTTCTGCTACAGTCATTGTATCCTTGCATTTTCTTACACTTGCATTTACATTTGAAATTGTGAAATGTTTTTAAAATAATTATTTTGAATAAGCGATCAAATTAACTTTCCAGGATGGGTGTGTCTACTTAAATCTAGATACGGAAGCTTTACCATCTTCCCCCCACCCACCCCTCTTTCCTCACCTCCTAGAAAAAAGCCCATCCTGTATTAAATAAGCAGAAGCAGCGGTCTTTTATCGCCTTTTTGTAAGGTAGCCTTACGCGCTTAGATATGCAAATGATTGGCTGAAATACTTTCTTCTCCTTTGGGCAGAATCTGCATATGAGTGCATATGTGTAACTGCAGGAGAAAATAAATAGAGGGGAAGGGATGGGAGTGTAATGTGGGGGAGAAATGAGCTTATCTACAGAGAATACATTTTCTTTTGCCCATTAAAAACCTTAACCTTTGTCTAGTGCTGACCTTGAAGTTACTGTGGATTTTCTTAAAGAAATAGACAAGCTAGTCCAGTTGATAGAGTCGCCCATCTTTGCATGTAAGTGTCTGAATGCCATTTGCTGGTTGTGAGTTATGTATTACTGGCCTTTACTTTTAGCTGGACACTAGTTCTTTATACAGAAGTCAAGAACAGAAAGATGTTGTTGATGCCGTGAAGTTAGTGTAGTGGCCACAGAGAAAACCTGTTACAGTTCGGAGGTTTGTTCACAGACTTGCGTCTCCAGCTGCTTGATGCAGAGAATAACCCTGACCTGATCAAGAGTCTGTATGGGCTGCTGATGTTGCTGCCACAGTCCGAAGCCTTCAAGCTACTGCGATATCGCCTGGAGTGTATTCCACACTTCACATTGTCTCCATCCATGCACATGGGGTTAGTATGGCAGTGTATAACACATTTCATCCTGATCTGTGTGGACAAGAAAGGGTTTGGGGGGGGGGGGAGAGACTGGGTGGATGAATGAAGGATGGAGGGGTAGAGGGAAAGAGAGGCATTTCTTACTTGTTTTTTCTGACTTTTAATTTTTTTAATAGTTAAATAGTCTTAATCATTTAAAATATTTTCTCCGTTCAAGTTGTGCTGCTGTACAAAACATACTGCATATAGACTATGGATACAGATGACACAGTGCTTGGCTTCTTTTGTTCTCAGTGATTCAAAGAAGAAACGAGGTGAAGAGCGTCCGTTGGTTGCAAAGATCAAGTTTGATGAGCTTCTCCAGCATTTCCTGACAGTGCAGGCCAAACACAGAGAAGCCAAACGCACGAAGCTGGCATACAGCATATCAGCCTTCAAAAGTCTAGACTTGAAGTAATGGCAGTACACTGTATTTATTCTTCCAAAAATCTGGATGCTGTTTAGAATTGTAAGGGTGTGCCGAGCTGTGGTGCCTGCAGAGAAAGAGTGTACATGAGTAAATCTGTGTGCATACGGATTTAATAAATGCACATTTTCAGTTATTGGCTAAAATAATTATATTATCCATATCTTAGGCTGGTCCCATTCATCTGTGCTCATCCACCCATGTAAATGCACCTGCAAATACAAAATATATGCACGCAGATGCATATATTTGCATGTTTAACAATTTTTAACAGCATGAAAGCATTTTATTAAAATTGCTCATGTATGTGGTTTTAAGTACCTGTTCTTAACAGTTCTGGGACAGTCTGTTGTCTTTGTACATGTGTGACTAAAATTAATAACATTGTCGGTGCAGATGCAGGAGAGAGAGAGAGAGATGTCTGTGTGATGGGTTTCCAATACACTTTGTATGCATGTGCTGAGAAACACTGCTTTTAATTGGTTTGGTGGTGCTGACTTGAGGATTTGATCTTTCCTCTGTGGACACTGAGGTCCAAGCGAGCAGAGCTGACTGCAGTGATGTTAGTCTTTTCTTGCATCGATTGCTGGATGTGGAAGAGGAGGGGCAGGTCATCGGCAAAGTCAAGGTCATCTAGTTGTGATGTTGGTGACCTTCTCAGCAGTTTCCAGAGTTCCTGTCCAAGCTGTCAAACGCCTTCTCATAGTCAATGAAATTAACATACGAAGGTGAGTTAAACTCCGGCGTCAGCTCCAGGATAATATGCAGCATTGCAATCTGGCCCATGCAGAATCTGTCATGACAACCACCCTGTTGATCTTGAAGCTGTGGATCAACAATGCCCTTCAGCCTTATCAGGAGGATTCTGTTGAACACCTTGGTTTGGAACTGACAAGAATGTTATCCCTCTGTGGTTTGAGCAGGATCATCCTATTTGAGAGGATGGCTGTCAGGTGAGCAACATCCAGATGGATCTGGTTTTCACTGCTCAGCTTCATAGGTCCTCCCCCTGAAGGTCCATCTTCCAGGGCTGGGATGTTCTGAAAGTCTCTCGTCTGCATTTCTATAGGTTAGAGGTATGGACATGAAGTGGTGGCCAACATTTTGCCCAACCCTCTTCCTTTCTCATTCAGGCTTGGGACTGACCATGGCAGGGTTAGTAGTAACACAGCAGATGAGAATTCTCCTCTGTGTTAAGTGAGCTGGACACACCCTAACTGGCTTCGTCTCTTCATGTAGTTAGTGCTGGATGCTGCAGAGTGATTTGAAAAGTGGTTCATTTGTTCACAGTAAGTTCACAAATGCATTCTCGTTCCAGTTGGTTTCATCTGTTCATCTGGTTATTGCTATATGCTGTTGACTTTTTGTTGGAAACCCCACCAGCTAGAGGGACTTGTCCTGTACATATGCTAGTAAATATGTTGGAAACACCTGCATGCTGCCTGTTTAAAAGAAAATGCTACCTGTTTGTCAAAGATGAGTTTTGTATTTATTCATAATCGTTATAAGAAACCGGTAAGGAGTGAGGGATTCTTTCTGTGTGTGTGTCCCCTCAAACCAGTGGATACAGAGGCAGCTGCATCAAGTGCGAGATGTAATTTGATGGTCTGATGAGTGTTTTATTATTTTCAATCAATGTCACGCCAGATGGTTTGCTTTTCCCAGAATCTAAAAGTTAGTGCAGAGTTGAGCAGGAAATGGGAGAAGAAAAATCTGGCTCCAAAGTCTGCTGGCTATGTATCGGGGTTTTATGTAAATGTACTTTGATGTACATCAGGTCACACCTGCATGTAGCAAGCTGTGGTGCAATGAACTGTCACCATGGGGACATTGCACCTCTGTGTAGATTCATTCCTTTGTTATCCGGAAGTGAGAAATGTGTTCTATGCACTGGCCAGGAACTTTTGGCTGTAACAACTGTAAATCCTGACTAAGCAAGTGTCTGTGGGATCTTTCTCAGACTGTGGACTGATTTGTCTGCAGATGCAGTCATGGTACTGCAGAACTGGCAAGTCTTGGGCATAGGGTGTTGCATGCCTCAGGTGTATTCCTTGTGTCAAATGTGTGATGGGCCAGGTGTGTGACATGCCAGGTGTGTGCCATGTATAAGGTGCATGGCATGTGTATGGTGTGTCAGGTGTGTGGCATGTGAGTGGCTGTATTTTATGCTGCAGTGCCTTCAGAATTGCTGCAGAACAGAATTCTTCAAAACTGCAGCATCTCATGGAGCACATGCCAAGTGTCTTTTAAAAGGAGGAACTCTGTAATTGCCAGCTGGTTAGAATCCTTATCAGCAGCTCTGTCTTTTTTAATTTTTGTGGAGGCCAAGACCATGTTATACATCTTTGCAATATGGGGATCTTAATTTCACTTATTGGATTGGTCTTGGAAAAACATCAGGCCATATGAACGCGTGCAGATTTCGTTACATTTAGGCCATGTGCATAGCAAGAAATTGTGCAGCCCTTGTGCTTACTGTGGAAGTGGTGTATGCATGTGTATGTAATCTGAGTGGACATAATGCTGGCTGGCTGTAGACAATAGGGTTTTATGATATTTTATTTTGCACATAATTTGTGCTTAAGACTAACAGTGAAAACTGGCCATAAAATTAGGGGCATGTAAGATTTTGTGTACACCACTTTGTGCATAAATAGAATAAGAGTGGTTGTTCACCACGAGGCATGGCATCTTTATGGCTAAACATGAAAAGGTATCATTAGATTTCATTTCTACTGCTTTTTTTCAGCAGAACATACAGAATACATCTGATGTCTCCATTACATGTTGTATATGGTAGGTTTGAGCATTCTACCTCTCTCATTATTTAAGGGAATATTTGTTACCCCAAAGCATTTAATTACTGGTTCAGCCAAGTGAAGTCTTTTGTGGTTATGTTCAATATATCAAGATCCCAAGTGTGAAAGAGAGCAACTTGTTTGACTACTGTTGTTGATATGCAAGGTTTTTCTTTTCCTTTTTCGTTATGTCATCATTTTGGGGGCATGTTTTGCTAACGTTTGATTTATTTGAACATACTCTCATCTCATGTTTTGCTCATGGAAAGTTCCAAGAAGTTAAAGACATGGAGCTTGTAAGTGGCAGCTGCCTTTTATCAAACTTCTCCTTTGTGCCGTTTGAAGAAAGTGCTTCCTGTAACGCTGCAAAAAAGAAAAATTCACAGTAAAATTAATTTGTTGAGGAAAGATGTTCTGGTTTGTAAAATTCAGGGGTATCAGAACAAGGAGTCGGTGTTATAAGTGTGATCGTATAAATGGCGTCTGTGATATACAAAGCTAGACCAAATGCCAGACAAGGTGTCTTGCTTTTCCTGCTTACGTTTGGCTTTTGTACAGTTGTATTAAAAATCCACTTGGCAAGTGTTTTTGTTTTCTCATCATTCCTTGGTTTGGCAATCAACTGTGTTTAACCTTAACCCTAACTGCAATACGAATTGTGCAAAATCATCTTTTTTCCCACCACATTGGTGACATCTTTTTCTGAAGTTGAAGGTGAAGAATGTAGGCCTGCCAGTTTAATCTTGGAAGTGAATGTTGATTATAACTTGCTAATTGTGATAGTGAAATTTATGATTACTGAGGCTGCATCCAACTGTGTCCCCTTTTCCAGTTTAGATAATTGGTGTTAGTGGGCGTATGATTCTTTTTTACGTGGGCAGCGGACTGCATAAACACGCTCTTCTTTCCATTCGTCTGGACAAGTGTGTGTAGATTTCATACGGCCCAATGGGCAATTCGTAAAATTTATCAGCTATTTATGAACATTTGGCAATGATCATAGAAATGATTATGAGCACCAAGCCAGCAGTCATAAAATCTAACATCTGCCATTATATTCCACTTAAAAGAGAGAGAGAGAGAGATGACAAAAAATTCAGGAATGGTGAGACAACCAGCAAGATTGGGTTTTTTTTTATCTTACCCTGTGAGGATTTTTTCCCAGCAGATGTAAGCTTTCCCTTCAGTAACAATGCTGAGAAGACATTTTTGAGAAACAACACAAGATTCCAGTTCTTTTTTTGTGGGTGTTTTAGAAAGTGAATTACTCCACTGAAGTTGTACGACTTCCTGCTGGTTTGCAAGTCTTTCATGCTCCGCCAGGGAAATAGTGCTCTGTCTGTTGCTGAGACCAAGTTGACAGGGAGGCTTGCTTGAGACCTGCCAAAGGCTTGCAAGAAACAGCAAGTTATATGAGCATTGGTTTAGGGGCTCGTTTGAGCCAGGTCCAAATCATTAAATTGGTGTATCTAATAGGTAAGTAACATGTAGAGCTGTTAACCTCTTACTAACATATATCTCATTGTTTTCGCATGCTGTTCTTGCATGCTCAAGTTCTAGTCATGTGGATAAGGGAGGACGTGTAAATAACCTTTTACAGTTTAATGTATAAGCCAATTCAAGAATATCTACTGTACAACTTGAGTAATGCATGTTAAAGTGAAAGAGTTTGGTGATGGTGTGAGAAGAGGGTTGGGTGATGCAAACAATAACTTTTTTTTAAAAAATAACTCTGCACATAGCATGTACCTAGCGTCATGTCCTTGAGCTTGGAGGAATCTGCAGTGCAATAAGTTTTTAGCTTATGTATATAGCTACAGAGAAGTGTTTAGGACATCTATGCATACATAAACAGTCACTCCCCTATGTACAAACTTTCTAGTTGCAAACTTTTGTACATATAAACAAAGTGGTCCTCAAGTCCAAAAATAGCATGCAAGCCAAACACTATCATAAGACTAAGATCTATGTTATGTGGATCATAAACTTTATTTCATGTACAATACTTGATGGTTGTTCAAAGTGCATGAAAAACAATGAAAAAACAGTATATGTCCAAATCCAGAGCTGCCTGAAATGAAAACATTTATCCACAGGTACCAATACATATGTATGTTACAACTGCAAGGCTTTAGAACAAATGGACCTACAACGGATCAAAATGGAACCCGTTCATAAGTAGAGGACCTACTGTATACAAGTCTTTTGGAAGTTTTTAAAAAAATCATAGTTAAAAAGTTCCTTTTGGAATCTCATTTAAAATACCCACCCTTTCTAATGCAGATCCCAACAACTGTTAAGTGTCCAGAGTTGAAACCTAGCTGCTGATGTTTTAAATTACTCATGTGAAGATTTATACTAAGGTGTCGCAAACAACAAACTGTTTTGCTTCATGTTGCACCATTGTGTTAAAAATGGTGTGCTGTAACAGAAGCACACAGCATCTCCATCTTTATAATTCCCTATTAACTGCTACCATTTGAGATGTTGAGATAGAACAGAATATGTAAAGATGCTGTTAGCAAAGTGCATGTGGTCCTGTGGTGGTGAGAAGAGCTTGCGCTGTGTTAGGATGCCAATACAGTGTAGTGTTTAGTAGTATGAATTGTAATGTTTGTCGATTCACTGTATTTTATTGCACGACTCACGTTACCTGCATGTACCAAGTGGGCACAAAGGATGTAAGATGACGTATGAAGAAAATAAACCACGTCTAAGGTGTATGTTGTTTCAGATATTGTTTCTCAGCTTTAGTCTCATGCTTTCTGTTAATGTCTCGGGTCCATTCATCAGTCTTTTCTATTACATTGAAGAATCTTGATCAATCTTCCAAACCAGTCTCTGAGCTGGTTTTACAGGTGCCATGAGAGGCCCAACCCCATCTGGGTAAAGGTGCTAAAGACCTTTCCAGGCATCAGGGACTAGATAATTTGGCGGACTTCACACGCACACATGACATTTATCACCCACAAGGTCTGTTAGGGTACAATTCAGAAACTACACCCTTTCAGTTATCAGATCATGGCTAGTGCAATATGACATAACAGTGAACAAGTTCACAAAATGCCAAATTCAGCTTTCCAAGCTGGTGTTCATACTTTGTGTAAGCTTGATTAATTTTGGGGGGGAATGGTTTATTCTTGATTTTAAATTTCATTTTGTTCTCAAATGGAGCTTTCGGGATAGACAAATTGGTGAGGCTTAGCAACACAGTCCAAGGAGAACATCACAGCTGGGGAAGTTTTCAGAGAATTCTTACTGTCATTTGAAAAGATGCACATAAGATACCCAGGGCAGCGGTCCTCACGACCGTTGTGACCGGAAGGACAGCTCCTGTAGCCCAGATTCGCGCCTGACAACTGAAGGGCACAATCTAGTTCCAATATCACTGTAACCTCTGCTCCCTGCTGAGACACAATGACCTAAACCGCGCCACCGATCGAGGAACTGGTTTTTCCCAGCTGAGAAAATGAAAAAGGGAAAACAAAATGAATTCCCTAAGGGGCAGCGGACAGCCGAAAGGTTAGGGTGCGGGGGGGGGGGGTGTTTGATCAAAAGAGGCATTCAGACGGTTACACAAATCCACTTAGGTCAACAATTTAACCGTTTTATAGAGTGGGGGGGGGGGTCTGGACCTTCACCTGCTCCCCTCACACCAGAGACTGACCGCGAGACGACGGTCGATCAGGAGGAATGCTTCTTCGGTAAAGTCTTCCAGCACGTATCTGAACTGATGGGAGTTTGATGGCGATCAGCCTTTCAGCTGCATTCATTGTGGTCCAAGCATTTGCCCATTTGTTCACAGACCGTCTCTACCGCTGCCTTTGATTAAATCGACCGTCTTTACGTCTTAGCTGTGTGAACGCACAAACGAGCCTTGGTTTTCGAGTGTAAAACAATTTTAGGTCTGACCACAGCGAAATTTCAGAATGCAGTAAGCAGACTCTAGAAGAAATACCAGAAGATGGCGCCACCAAACCAGGCCCCGGGTGATTATGTTGAGTAGACAGTTTAGGGTGTAACGTATCTACCGATCTCCTACAAAGGACGGATTGCGTTCGTGAATTCAGTATCGAACCTTAGTTTCACTAAAAGGCTCCAAGGAAATGAAGATGCTGCAGACCTTTAAAAAACGGACCAGTGGTGGGTCGGAGAGGCCAGATGATTGGATGATAGATGGATGGACGGAAAAATATTTAGAGACTCAAATTGCATTTAGACCACCAGCGAGCATAACTGCCCCGAACCGAACTGTATATAT
>SMGT01016484.1:369839-470881 GCA_004794575.1 Lanistes nyassanus | reverse complement strand
ACGTTAAACGCTTGATTGAAACAGGTGTGACAAGGAATGTCGCAGGCAGAACATTCTTTGTTGGCTGACCGCTTGCGTGGGCAGAAAGTCAAACTGCACATGCACACCACCTCAAAAACTGGAGAATAAAAAAAGCCAGCGTTTTAGACGAACAACGCGGATTAGAACCGCCTATAGAGGAAAATAATCGACTTCGAGGTCTTCGTTCTAATTATACTATCGCTACATGATATTTTCAACAACAATAATGCGCTATGTAAGCATCGGAGACATAATGGTGTATCAAAGGCGTCAGGCGAAAAGTATTACTTTAAATAACTATGACGTTAGCTGCTTATTTTAAACAGTTCGGGCCTAAAATGCTAACAATGTCGCTAAAATCGATAAGATGGGGTGGGGATGGGGGACAATGGCAGGTTGTCTACGCGACCTGCGCCACCTAAACTTGTCAACGTTCATAAGCCGCTGGAATTCTGCGCCCTGCCTCATAAGGAATGTAGAGCTTGGGCCATGATGTAAACCTCTCATCGCACTACTGTTTCTGCTGCCTGCGCTGTTACTAATAATACCACCACCACCACCACCACCACCACCACCACCACCACCACCACCACCACCACCACCACCACCACCACCACCACCACCACCACAATGACAGACGCATTTTAAACGAAACTCATTGTTCTGCTCTAAATATAGCAACATGAAGGAAAGCCCTCAAGCCGACCTTCTGTAGTCTGTGAGAAAAAGGAAGGACCGTTCAAACATCAAGAGAGTGAAGACCTTGGAATTATTTCTGTAGCACTCGGCTTTCTCGACAAACTGCTCGCCTTGCGCGATGTGGCCCAGAGCTCGACAGTTTGTTTACGATTCTTGGCGTAGGTTGACGATTGAACAAAATTCGAGAGGGAAACGGATGAAATATTTTCCTTCAGCAGAAAACAGATGCAGCCCGGTAAAAAAAAACAACTATAAGAGAGACGAAAGTGGAGGCCATCTTGACCAGGAAGTGAGATTCTGGGAAACACTAATGTGTATTCGGTGCACGTGACCATGATACGCTGCCCCACGCACGGGTCTCAAGCGACCTGCAGAAGTCAAGTGGCACTTGCAGAAGTGCCTCTCTGGAGAGTTACCAGCATTACAATACAATACAATACAGATATTATCTGAAACCTCCTTGCGCCGAGTAAAATGAGACACGCATTTTGCCCAAGTTGAATTTTGTTTTCCACTCTTTGTTTGCCTTCTGTGCTGTCTAGGTGTGTTATTTAAATTCGTCACTGTAAAGTAAGGCCGTTTATATGCGTCATGGTAGAATCGCCTAATTTTTCGTTCTGCATCATTAGAAGATACAGTTAGAAGAGTCACTCAGGACAGACATGCTGAGACAACTGAGACAGACAAGAGACAGGGGACAAGGAATAACAGGGGCCACACTAGTTATAGCTGGGGCAAGTCAGCACGCTGTCCTGGAACAGTGTCCATCCATCGGCGAACGTGCAAAGTAATAAAGCCTCCCAAATTAATAAAGGCGGAAATGACAAAATAGATAAGGAAATCGACACAAAACGAGTGGGCCGCATGTCTGAGTGCCTTGGTATCAAGACGTGTGTGGGACGCCTACACCAGGCTGTGTGCTGAAACCGCTCAATACCACGACGAGTCGAAGCAGGTTTAGCTAAAGGGATACGCCTTGACACAGAAAACGTTTCACCTCTGCTTCCACAACAGTCTCATTTGTAATACATGTTCCTCTAACGTTGTCCACAGCACACGTTTCTCGTTTGGTAATCCAGTTATGTGTTCACACAGGGTTGGACTAATATAAGCTAGCTTATTCCTCAACCCTGCAATCATTTATTCTAAAATACATTATATGAACATGTGAATATTTTTTTAAGTCCAGCTACTTTCACATTTTGAGATATTCCTATGCTTTGCTGCATTTTACATCAGAGAGGGAGGGGGGCGATTTCTAATGTTAGGCGAGGCGAAAGAGCTAAGAAGTGGTTTACCAGTGTATCACCGTCAGACTCTGCAAGCCAAGTGTACCACAGCTTTGCGCGCCACTTCGGATGGTTGGTACATTGTTTTGAGGAATTGTTTCCGAGTAGCCGTCTCCTTTCTCTTCTTTGTCCCAGTCAGATGGGCGCCAGATATAGATTCCTGTTGTCAAAATGGCACACAGGCCACAGTAAAGGGCAGGCTGGCTGCTCAAAAGCAATTACTGTTACAGGACTGACAGAAATTAGCGACACAATAGCTTCTGTATAATTTCATCGCCGTAAACTGTTACAGAGCAGTAAATACTTCCGATATTTCAACACATACTTCACCCAAAGAGAAAGTGCTGATGACAAGAAACTCATGATGTTGGTGGTTGCGGTGGTAGGGGTGTGGGGACGGTGATGACAATTAATAACGAAACGCCCAAACATTCAAGACAGCTGGCGCTGTCCAGCCAGGACCTTTTCGGAGAATTATGACCTTGACCCCTCTCTCGCCATCACCATGCTGTGTCAGAGGTACGGGTTTGTGAATTGCCTCATACTTGTCTGTAATGTTGCTGAACAGGCGGGGCTTAGTGCGAAAAGAAATCGGTGCACACTTTCCGTCCCAATTTATCATTTCATAGTGGTCTATTGTGTCCAAAATTAGATGCATTAAGTATTAGTGGACAATCGTCAGCCATCCTGACCACTTGTACTTCACAAATCTCTCTCTCCCCTCACATCTTTGTGACGAGGTGGTGTGTGTGTGTGTGGAGACATTTCGTCCTATGATGCGAACCCAAACAAACAGTCCTGCACATGATGATAAGGTTACAACTGTCCAAGCACCTTGCTCGACAGCTAGTAAATAAAAGTTCAGCCACGCGAGAAATACAACATAGTCGAAAGCCACCTGTGGACCCCACATTTCCGGTTTTCAGGAAAAGTGAACACAGATGTCGGACGATAACGGGTCGACATTATTAGACTATCGTCCGACATTGTCTTGCATGGAGGTAGCTTATAGGACACACAAATATCCCATCGTAAATCTTCCGCGTGCTTTTTCTTTTTCTTTTTCTTTTTTGGGGTGGGGTGGGGAGGGGGAGAGGGAAGGGGTTTGCGTGTGCAAATACCATAGCTGTTGGCATTAATTAGTTGTGGGCGTTCTGCCTGCCCCCCCCCCCCACACACACATACAATCACAACGTTATCCTAGATTATGAAGAGTAAAGCTTTCCCAAGCCATTTCCACTGGTCGAAGTCATGTTTTGCAAAGAAAGAAGACAGGTGAAAGAACTTATCAGTGTATAAGTACATATTTTCTCGCTGTAACACTTTAAAGCATCCCCACCCCACCCCATCTCACACACACACACCACACCACACACAGACACACACACAGACACCACACACACACACACACACACCACACCACACACACACACCACACATACACACACACCACACCACACACACAAGACACACCTGTTTCCCTCTTGGACTGGTAATCTGCCAAGATGAGCAGAAGAACAAGGACCAACAGCAGGGTTTAGCGAGTCTCGTTGTGAAGTCTGTGAAAAGATAAAGGCAAGTCTTTCTTAGAATCGTGAAAATGACGCTTGGTGTACGCTGTTCATGACGTCAATCACAGTCATCTACACCTGCTGCACCATTGTGATCTCGACAATCAATGCCGCCATCTGTCCTTCGGACTACTGCCCGTGTGGAGGGTTCCTACGGAGGGTTCTTACGGAGGGTTCCAAACTGATTTAGGGCCAGGCTTGACACAGGGTGACAAAGTAGGGTTTCCACCCGGCACGCTTCCTCTCCAAGTCGCTCTTGGCAACAGCACAGGATACTCAGTTTGCCAATCTTTCCGACCCGAGGAATCTCTTCAACAAGCACTGCTGGCAGCACGGCAGCATCCCGAACCCAAAAATTGAATGATTTACGGTTAAAATGTACCATACAGTTACTTCCCTTTGGTTCTGAGGGATAACCGGAACCAGATTTCCCAAAGAACCACAAATGTGGCATACGATACAGAGACAGATAACAACATCGATACAGATGACGCGGGCCCATACCAATACAGATACCGATACAGATACGTCGATACAGGTACATCGATACAGGTACTGTTATAGGTACAGGTACAGGTACAGGTAAGGGTACAGATACCGATATCGATACCGATACCGATACAGACACATCGATACAAATACCGATACAGAGACAGGTAAAGGTACTGATACCAATACAAATACATCGATACAAACACCGATACAGAGACAGGTAAAGGTACTGATACCAATACAAATACATCGATACAAATACCGATACAGAGACAGGTACTGATACCGATAAAGATACATCGGCAGATACTGATACAGAGACAGCTACAGATACCGACACAGATACCAATATGTAGATACCGATGCCGATGCAGATAACGTTACAGATACCAATACAGATACACTGATACAGATACTGATACAGATACTGATACAGATACTGATACAGATACTGATACAGATACTGATACAGATATAGATAGATACAGATACCAATAGAGATACAGGTACAGTTACAGATACAGATACACTGATACAGACACACTGATGCACTGATACAGATTCTGATACAGATATATATATATATATCAAAACAGATGCAGATATAGATACCGATACCGATACAGATATAGATGTCGATACAGATACAGATACCGACACAGATACACCGATACAGATTCTGATACAGATACAGATGCAGAGCAGATGCCGAAACCGACACAGATACAGCGACAGATACAGATAGATACAGAGAGTGAGATATAGAATACTTCACTATGTCATGGCGAAAAACTGAATGACCTCCTGATGCAGTTCCTGGTGGCGCTCCTGGTGGACAACAGACAAAATAAAGAGGTGTAGGACACTAAGAAGTATTGTCTTTAATACTAATGTGTACAACACGTGCAAATACAAATCCGTAGACATAACCGTATGATGCATAGACTGCTGTTAAAACCTGTGTTAAACCCACTTTAAATGCTAGTGGACGTGAGAAGCCAGTGGGCGTAAGAAGCCAGTGGACGTGAGAAGCCAGTGGGCGTAAGAAGCCAGTGGACGTAAGAAGCCAGTGGACGTAAGATGCCAGTGGACGTGAGAAACCAGTGGGCGTAAGAAGCCAGTGGACGTGAGAAGCCAGTGGGCATAAGAAGCCAGTGGACGTGAGAAGCCAGTGGACGTGAGAAACCAGTGGACGTAAGAAGCCAGTGGACGTGAGAAGCCAGTGGAAGTAGGAAAGCCGACCGACGTAGAAGGTTCGTGCGAGACTTTCAATTCGGAACTTGGTGTGATTTTTAAAAATATCAGTTGCAGAACCAACTCAATCGATCGTCTGGGCGGCAGGGCGGTAACTGAATATCCCGAGCTGGGAGCGGGCAGCGCTGGGGATGACTCCTGCACACGTTTCTAGGTTACCCGTCTCGTGCATGCGCCCCTTGGGGAGAGTGCCACTAGGGGCTCTTGATCAAAGTACCGCTTGACTGACTGCCCACTGGGCTGGCAAACAAATCGGAACAGTGACATACACGTGTTGTTCTATGGTTCTCAAGCAGGTGCTAACATTATCTCTGTAGAGTCGTCAGATAATATAGTGTCCTTGTCATTTTTCATGCGAAAATAGTTATGGATATTACTATTTATTTATTGTAACCGATCAAAGCCTATTGCATATACAGAACCGCGAAGCACTTGTGGATTAAACAATTTTTTGTTATCTTTATCTGGGCTCAGGACGAGAAGTGTCAAGTGGAAATGTAGGCCTGACAGAATAGAAGTGTCCCTGACACGAGATGGTAAAACTCCTGACAAAATGACGAGTCACTCATCATTTTTGTCCATTTTCTGCTCACAGTTTAGAACACGTGGGTTCAGTATCAGTCACTTTTTGGTAGCTGTTATCATTACTCAACATCGTCATCAACAACAAAAGAAATAGTCACAAAACAAGCAAACAATCGAGAGGAAGCGCTTGGTCTTGCCCGCACACACACATACTCACGAATGCAACACATACAAGCACGACTACACGTACTCACACACATTAGCACACACACGTGTGGCCTTCAAGTGTTCATGCATAATATATTTGAGATATATCCATGTACATCTGTGCCTCTGGTTCTTACCGTGACGTAAGCATGTCTAAACTTAGCTCCATCCAAACAGTGTTATTGGAAGTACCCCGCGTGTAGGGGCTCTCCACTTTTTAGGTACATGCTCTTTAAGTTCGTCGGCCGCAGAGTAATAGCAACTGACAGACGATAAAGGTCATCATGATCTAGAGCCGTTGTGGCCAAAATGGACCCGCCATTAACGTTCTATAGGCATTCCGAGTCCTCGCCGCTCTCTTCATGAGCCCCAAGATAGAAACGCAAGCGCTCTTCTAATCATGTGAACAGAATTTATTATTTTTATTTTTTGTGATGGTCCTTGACAACTGCAGTGTCGATTACAATGCTTTAGAGAGTAAGGGGAGGGAAGTGGGAGGGGTGTGGGAAGAAACAAAGAAGTGGCTAGACCTTTCAGGAGGGAAGGTGTGAAGGGAGTGACGGGGGTAACAATTTAAGTGGTGCCGCCCTTTTAGAACGATCAAATACAGGCGCGAAAGGATAAGCATACAAGTACTAACAGCACATGTGCGCGTCTTGTCTAATTTTATATACACCAAACACATGCGCGTCTTGTCTAATTTTATATACACCAAACACATGCGCGTCTTGTCTAATATTATATACACCAAACACATGCGCGTCTTGTCTAATTTTATATACACCAAACACATGCGCGTCTTGTCTAATATTATATACACCAAACACATGCGCGTCTTGCCTGGGCACACGTATTGGCAGCAGTGCAACTGAGGACACAATAACAATCATGTGATTGACTTCAGTTCTGCCCAGGGGAAGGACAGGAGCAGACATCAACAATGCACAGCACGGCCGCGAGAACACCGTGTAGAATGCTACAGTCGCCTCCACACTGCACGTCTGGTCAAAGGGCAGGCATTGTCGTCAGGGCTGTAAACAGGATTAGCGAGGCGCGCGCGCGTGTGTGTATGTGTGCGTGTGTGTGAGAGAGAGAAAGAGCGAGAGAAGAGCAGTACCAGTGAAGGCACATTACTCCACGGGTCAGCAGACACGTTAAAACTATCGACCACTAAATATACTGCCTTGTGCAATCAATCATAAACTGTCCTTGACCTTGTCCTCGGTTGGCTGCAATCGGTCCTCGTGCGACAGTTTTTCCTCTAACGAGGTCCCCGACAGATGGCTCTGCCATGCACACAATGCAAACATGAAACATCACACCCGCCACACGCATTATTGCAACCCATCTTCGGGGACCGCTAGGAAAACGGAATCCTGGTCTGCCACAGGCGCATTTTACAGCCACGAGGAATGCTAGTGTTCTCCCTGTGCGGGAAGAATGCGGAGAGTATAAGTGATTTATAACGGATGCTAGACGGCACCAGCAGGAACCATGGGTAACTTTTTTTTTTTTTTTAGTGACAACATCACACTGATTAGCTACTTATCTAACTTGCGACTGTGGCCTGTAGTGCAAAATGTTATGATACTTTCAATTACTTTATATTGATCTTATAATTTCTGAATATACTGAAAACCCTTCTAACCTCACTTCGGTGCCTTCATGTACACACTCCCGTGATTTTTAGAACATCTCCGACTACGATGTGTGCAGATGCTAAGAAAAATTTAAGAAGTAGAATAATTTGTATACTGTTACAAAAACAATCTACCAACAAACCAATCAACCAATCAGTCAAGATGTACTAAGTATTTCCGATGTTGGCGCCGATCCTAAAGAGCTCTATAATTGATTTGACCTCCTCGCCTCTGTAAAAGGCTCCTCTATATTAGTAAGGTCTTCTTGGGGAAGTCCACTTGTACCAACGCTGGCGATAATCCATTCTTCTGCCTTTGATGACTTATTTTAGACTCAGAGGATGAGGCCGTCGATCATTTGATGATGTAGAACCTGTTGGCAGCAGTTTGGTTTATGTACGTGTCTGCCTACTTTCCTGTACATGAAGCTTTCCGCAGGTTTCTTAAAAGTCATGTAAGCACTTTACTCACTGAAGCCATGCAGCCATATTGGAACTAATTTATGGTCAAGCTCTGAAGACTAACGACTATGCTCGTTAAGACTTGGATCTGAAACCGACTTTAGTGTCCTGTCCTTGGTCTCTTCTTTCATTCAACATCAGCTTCTTTCTTTCTTTCTTTCTTTCTTTCTTTCTTTCTTTCTTTCTTTCTTTCTTTCTTTCTTTGAGGAAAGACAGATGTGTCCGCATTTCAAGTTTGCCTACTGGCGACATATAAACCATTTTTCACCCTCATAACTGTCTCTGTCTTAAACCTTGACCTTTAACACTGCTCCGTGCGACCGCAGTCAAACAGTAAAATTTATTTTCGGCAGCTATAACAGGTTCTTGCCCTGGGATGTCGTTCCGCTGAAGTGAGGCCTGCTGTAGCTGCGAACGATGTGACCTTTCGCACTGTGACCTTTCGCACTGCACAGGGGACAGCCCCGATGGATCCAACAGGTCTGTAGACAAGAGGAACCACAGGTTAGCTGTTGGTAGGATTATGCAAGATGAATAAATCGCGTATTTTAAGGCAAAATCTTTGCTAAATCTGACAAAGCAAGCGTACAAAAAATTCATTTGACACAGCATACACCAGCGCCATCTGCACAAAAAGGAACGCAAGCAACAAAATGTAACAGTAAATCACTCCCACAGAGGGCCAGAGTCTGAAATAACATTAACAGATGTGTCATAACAGCGAATTATCATAATAAACAGCTGCTTTCCAGCGACCGCATAACTTCACTTGCCGGTTAGGATTGGGTTGTTTATTTGTTTGACGTGAGCAAAGACAGCTGTCTATGAGGGCAAAGGAAGGGGGGGGGGGTCTGTGCGAAGAAAAAGAGGGAAACAAAAGTGGTGTAAGTAGGTGCTGTTGTGATTTTTCCGGCGTCTAGTTGCCTACCCAATCAGGAGGTAGAGCAAATTGTTACGGGCGACCCAATTGGCTCGACAAAACAGCCAGGAGAGACCGCGCGGTGGAGCGGGGAAGGTAGCCGGCTGAGAGCGAGGGGAACCCGCACCCCGTCCCTCGGTTGACCCGTCACCCTGAGAGGGGGTCGGCTGCGAGGTGGGGGCGAATAACACTCCGGGCTACCTAGAACGGGTAGAAAGCCCATTCGCGTTTTTCTGGCAAGTCCGCGCTCAGGGCTATATAGGCGCCCGACCGCAAATGTTAAGGGCCGAAGGGGGCCTGGATAGCTCAGCTGGGAGAGCCACGGACTAGCAGATGGAGGTTGCTGGTTCGAACCCTGGTGTGGCCAAGGATTATGTCCTGGAGTTAAACATTGTGCAAACTCCAGTCGGCCATCTCCCCGCACATTAAACTGCCTGTCGCACTGACCATCTTACTGCAGCTATCAGTCTGGTGGTTCTTTCAGTGCATAGTTTAGTCATAGGACCCCATCCCCCATAGTGCGAAATCACCGCGAGGTGGAAGCACTGTCCCTCTAAATAACCACCACCACCACCACGTTAAGGGCCGAAATGTGAAATGCCGATTGCCGTATGCCGATTGCCGTATGCTGAAGGACGAAGGTATTACAGACGAGTACAGGCATTATCCTCGACGTGGACTGAGAACCAGCAGTGCGTCTGCAACAGGGGTGACTCTTACCAGTCAGGAAAGGAACTCGGGCATTTTGGACCGGTGTTGTGATTGTGGAGCTGAGAGACGTGGCGTCTGCGGTATTCCTATCCAGCATCGTGAAAGTGAGTTTACGTACAGTGTAGGACACGACCGTAGCTCAAAGCTAGAGGAACAAACTTAGACGATAGTAAATCAAACTTGTTGATTCGTCGGTTTGTAGAAACGGTTAGTTCGTGTGTGATCGTCGGTCGATCTGATTGTGTGTTAAGACGTCGACGTGAAGTCATATTCAGAGAGGTTTTAGTACGGAAAGGATAAAGTTTCCTTGTGTTTACCGAAGCGAAGTATCGGTACGGTAAAATTCATAACCCGGTCAATAACGTGCGCGTGTGGATACGTATAGCGCGGGGATGAATGTGTGAGAGTGCGAGTGATTGTTCTACATATGTCAGTAGATGTATATTGGAGCATCATTCCTTGTGTAGTGAAATATTCTGTTGTAACTGTAAATAAATAGAGTAGTGTATTATCGCTGCCCTCTTTTATTAAGTTGTGCGCGTGACAAGCAAGGGGGTGGGGGCTTGAGCCGATTGGAAATTGATTAAATTAGGCAGCGATTGCAGTGTTAGTTTCCCCCTTCTTGACACATTTTTATGTTGTGATAACTCTAGTCAACGAGCAGACGAGTAAAACACATAAGCGCCATACCCCTAGACACGACAGAGACAATACCGCGACAGGTGCCACGTGCACAGAAGGTAAGTGTAGGGCGGATAAGGGATCCGAACACAGGACTCCGTATCGACGAAAAGCAGGCGTTACCCTCGACCTCACGCCACAGACGTGCGCTCTGATCAGCTCGCAAGAGTTAACGCCAAACACATTAACTGGCTCGCTAGGAGAAATGTATATTTAACACGTGCAACCAGCAGGTCACGGAAAATAATTACCTCATTGCGGTAATTTTTGTCGTATTACTTTATAGTCTGACGGGGATGCCACAAAATGCCTGTTGAATGAATTTTCAGCACCGTTTGACAGGGTGTCTATAACTACTGACAAGGACATTGCGACGGGGATCTCAGCTGTGACTTCATTAGGGCAGGCAGCCAGCGAGTGGAGTTGGACAGTTGCATTCCACAGCCACGTTCCTTCCTTCTCCCACCCCTCCAGCCTTCTCACATGCCAGTTCCCATCCTCCGTCACTCCCCCACAGCAAACGAGGGATTAGCAGAGAAGCTGAAAGTGGATCATCAAGCAGTTGCCGTCTGACACCATGTCGCCCAGCCCGTCACTGTTGGGGCGTCTGTATGTACAGCAGTGATGTCGCCTGCAGGATTCTTTTGTACGTCAGTTTGTGAGGTTTGAGCATGTCAGTTTGTGAGGTTTGAGCGTGTCAGTTTGTGAGGTTTGTGCATGTCAGTTTGTGAGGTTTGAGCATGTCAGTTTGTGAGGTTTGAGCGTGTCAGTTTGTGAGGTTTGAGCATGTCAGTTTGTGAGGTTTGAGCATGTCAGCTTGTGAGGTTTGAGCGTGTCAGCTTGTGAGGTTTGAGCGCGTCATACAGCTTGTGTAGTTTCAGCGTGCAATGTTTTGTGCCGATCGTTTACATAAAAGTGCACGAAAGGTTAATTTTACAGAATTTTCTTTTAAAAGGGTTTCATCTTGCCGCAAAAAATTAACGAAAATGCCTCTTCTTTACAGCTTCTTGAAACAAGTCTTGCATAATAACTTTTACGTAATATGCTATTTCACGAACTGATATCTAGCTCTTTACAATATAGAACGCATTATGATCAAAAACATATACACGGAAGGCATAGCTAAGTAACTCAGTAAAACACCTGAAAACACGGGTTTGACATGGAAACTCACAACATAACCAGTACGCTTGTACGTGCACAAGCACGTGTGTTTAAAAAATATGTTAACAGGGGTGAGCGAAAGATCTCAAGTTAAATGACACAAATATGCAGTCATTCCAGCTATAATTAATATGAACAACACCAATGAACACACACGTTTCAGCTCACGTGTTACCGATTTCCATGGGTGGGATGAGAAGCAGGCCTACCTGAATGGTTAGCTGACTGTATTTTATAGTTTGGCTGGGACTCTTTGTTTTTCCCATATGTCGTATGTTGTTTAGCCCAAACATAAAGTGTGTATTTTTCATTACAATTTGTTCTAGGATTTAAATTCTTAATAAAGCTTATGTTATTATGTCCGCTGGGATTTATCTGCGTTTAGCGAGCGACGATCTTGAAGATGGTGACACTGGTGTTAGCACTCGCTATCGCTCGATCCTCTCTCGTACATCCAGTAGGCGTGTCTCTTCATGCCCACAAGCCACCAAACGACAAGTTGTGGGGCTACAGATGCTACTAATTGTGCATAAGATTGTTCATCCGATTGTGCATTCCGATTGTGCATTCAAACCATGCATCAAATCGAAGATGCTCCCTCCCCCTCTCTCTCCCTCTGAAGGAACGCAGACTGTACTTTTATTTGAATCTGATGGCCTTGGTTCGCATCTGTCGCTGGTGGAACTTGGCAACATGGAACGGGTTACAGACAGTGGCGAGAAGGGGCTGAGCTTTTTGACATCTTGGCACGCGACTTGAACAGGAAAAACCTCGTTACTAACCGCACGCAGGGCAGTCACGCCTGCAAACTCAATATTTGAAGTGAAAATAGTCCACAAACCCTGACACGTCCTCGTCAAGATGTCGGCGGCTTCCAGCTTCAGAGTTCTCTGCCCTCGCCCCCCCCCCACCTCTAACTTTGTGCGTGCGCATGTGTGAAGTGTTCGTGGGTGCGTGTGAGAACAAGAGAGTGTGCCTGCGTGCGCGTGTGTGTGATGGCTGGGACTAGAAAAATCAACCAAATAAAAATCTTATCTGAAACAGATTTTCCATTCATTTAAGGAAACAAGCGGTGTAACCAACGACACGACACCGCCATTCTGCCGATGTCAGGTCCCAGTTTATTAGTTTCCTCCATAAAACATGCGGCGAATGATGAATTTGTAACAGAAAACCCCAATCCTTCTCCACTTTTCCCAAATCCCCCACCCCACCCCACCATTGTACTTTTCATCCCAAGCATTTTTCGCGCCCACAGACAGCATCAGTCAGCAGAGGGCAAGTAAGCGTTTGGGGCGACACATATTTGTTGACAACACGTGACTATCAGACACGGGGTAAATCCGCTAGATCTATGTTCCCCTGCCCACTGCATGTCGTGGATTCAGAAAAAAATCTTGCACTGCAAGTTCTGCTTGTTGGGCACTTGGCAAATGGCAACAAAAGGCAGGAGCACATGTATTTTCTCGGTGAGTGCTGCAGTAGGAGGGAGAACAGAGGAGTGCATGGTGGTGTTACAAGCCTGACTGTTTTCCCAGTCGTATTTCCCTACATTTGTATGTCTTTCTGCAAATATATTGATGGAAAGCTAAATATCACTTACAGCCCTGAAAATCATCGCAGTGCATCATCTGAGCGACAGCTGCTTGCGACCAGTCTATTGACGTGACTTTACGTGGCGTGACGCAGGGGGTTGTACATGCGTTAGTGTTTGTACAACTACCGAAAGGTGTACAGGCATAAAAACAACAAGAATAACAATAATCACCACTGTTGTTGCAATTCGATCTCACATAGCCACATATAACAGTTATATAGGACTGTGGTTTTGATCGTAATCATTGGAGAAATGTAAAGTTTAAATAATGGTTTGTTTGGCAGAAACCCGTTTAATCGGTTTTAAACGTTGACCCGTCAACGACGGAGTAAACAGCGCCAGCTCTGCTTCGGCACCTGTGGCCGGCCCATCACTTCCTCTCTGACTGGGAAGGGTACTAGGAGCCTGCGTGACGATCTGGGAGGTTTTGCTGCTGCGTGTCCGACACTCGCTGCTGGTTACATTGCCCTTAGGCTGTGACTGGGCACAGACTACTCCCCGAAGTTGGAGGAAGGGGTGGCGTGGTCAGGGTAGTGGGGTGTGTGTGTGTGTGGGGGGGGGNNNGGGGGGGGGGGGGGGGGGTCGGACCAGGGCATCAAGAGATATCAAAGTAAAGATGAAGATGGTGACAAACATAATCTCGGATGTACCTTACAAGCGTCCCCCCAACCCCATCCTGCTCTAGTTTTCGTCTGTCCATATCACGGTAAGCACTTTGTGTTGACGATTAGGAAGGTGTGTGTGCGTGTGTGGGTGTGGGTGGGTGGGGGAATCGAGGCACAGCAAGCGACGTGTTTATCTATGTAAACTTGCTGATCAAGCCCTTCAGACAGCTGGTGGTTATTGCGTGATGTTAAGAGAATCGTACATCTTTGCAGTGCTCAGCACGAAAAATGCTGTCATGGCAAGGAGGAATATATATTTTGTGAGCTGCACCCTTGAAGCGTTCGGCATGAAAATGCGGTCAGGGCAAGTGGGATACTGAGTGCTAAGAAGCAAAAAGACAAACCATTTATACATCGACAAAACTTTCAGGACAACTTTTGTCTTCTAGCCCAAGGCAGCGGCCAAGGCAAGTTTGACCAACACCAAAGATGCACCCAGGCCGGCAGCGCGTTTGGTGTGTGTTTGTATGTGGTGTGTGTTTGTATGTGGTGTGTGTGTGTGTGGTGTGTGTGTGTGGTGTGTCTGTGTTCTCTCTACTCATTTACAAGTATAGCTTGTCGTATGGCACGATCCAACGTCACAACGACAAACATTGGTTGCACGGCACAAAACACTACTGCTAACAATACAAAACATGAATGGCAGTAGATTATCACACCTAAAGCCTCCAGCTATCCACTGTCTCCCCAAAAGAACTAGACAACTCACTAATACAGCGAAAATGATTATTATGTATATTGTCTACATATGAACGAGAAGGTGATAAAGTATTCAAGTTTTGTATAGGATAGGGGATTCAACTGGGTTTTTTTTTAAATCAAACATATCTAGTTCAATCAACACCTGCAACACCTGAGTGGACCTTGGCATCTGGACTTTCAGACTTTATTGTGGTTTTGCTCAGTTGGCGATTGTTGGCTGCTTGTTTGCTGATTTCTTTTATTTCAAGAAATAATCGTTAGGCAGGTTTTGAGGTCAAAGGGGTGGCAGCTGCATGCAGACTGTCCTTGATCAGCACGAACGTACTAGCGGCGTCCGACCGTGACAAACAGGCGTTATTTTTAACACGTTTATTTACATCTTCGGCTTTGCTGTAGGTAACACAGTTGGTGTTAAGATAACCTACTGGTTCCCTAGCCCCCACAAACCCGCCATTAACAGTCCCCTTTGTCGCTGCGTTAGGATCAGTGAAGTTTGATTTTCGGGGGGAGCTTTACTTGTGCTTACTTTCTCTCAACGCCTCCAACTCTGTATGTTCCCGGACTTCCCCATCAGTTCTCTTGCTTCCTTTCTCTTTCTCTGTATCATCTCTGTCTCTCCCTCCCTCCCCTCTCTACTCTCTCTGTTTAGCTCCCAACCGCATAAACGAAGGTTTTTTTAAAATTTAATTTGTTTGGAAGGGTAAGTTTAACACAAGGTCACAGGTTATGAGATACGGATGGGTAGATCAGCTCTGACGTCATCACCACAGATTAGGTCGGCTTGGGTTGCCGAGGAAAACGCATGCAGCCGAGACTCGGGTGTAAGGCGACCCCGGGGCTTTGTGTATCTCGTTTATGACTTCTGCCGTCAAGCTGCTCCCCAAATGCGGAAGGGGGTCTATTGGGGAAGGTGAGAGGGACGGGGGTAGGTGACGTCGTCGGCGTGACCTGCGTGTTATCCGCGGGCCACGCGTGGCACTTCCTTGACCAAACCTTCGTCTTGCAGACGCCGCGTGGCGCCTGTGGCGCGTGGCCTCAGGAGAGAATTTAGGTGACCCACTTAACGCATCAGCTAGCAGACCATGGCGTCTGATGCCAGCATGGTTTTTCTGCTGAATGTTGTTTTTGTGTGCGAAAAGAAACAGCAGCACGTACAACATCAGAAACAAGAAGAGAACGAACAGCCAATACTTGTGTACAGCTGACCAGGGTCTGTGCCAGGTTGTTTCTCTGTGGTCTGTGCACACAGCTTTTGCGATTCTTACCAGCATGTTTGCCACTGCGAATCAGAAAACTTTGAAAATCGTAACTCTTCGGCAGTTTCAATGGCGCCATTCCTTACGATTCTGACTTAAAAGACACAAGAAAACCGCATCTCCCAGTTCACCAATATGTTCAAGTGTTGGATGGGAAAATAAATGTGTCATCAGGGTAAATCAAGTGATCCTTAAGGTAACAGAGTTAACCGGCAAAATAAAAGGTGGGGGGGGGGGTGAAAAGGTCCCTTAATTGCTTATGACAGCCATTCGTCAGCTACCAGTGACTGTTTTGGCGGACAATATAAAATCAGTGTCCTCATTGTACGAGGTTGTTATTTATGATCGTTATCATGAGACTGACACGCTATCAGCTGTTTTTCGATACCTCATACTAGTCATTGTGTGTCATCCAGAATTATGACTAAGAGCACCAAAGAGGATTGAAATATTTTTCATATTAGCTTTAATTAAGTAAAACAAATAAAATCCATGTTACGCTTCCAGTTTACGAACACAGCATATTCAGCTAGGTTCCACATGAACGAAAACTAAACATTGATCATTATCGTAGTTACACTGTCCGAGTTTCCACCCCCTGACCCCCCCCCACCACCACCAGCCCTCACACATCGACTGCTTGTTTTGATGCATGGAAACCTGGCAAACATAAAGTTCCAAGCGTCACGCTCAAAACAAACAACTGCTCCTACCAGTTACTAGAAAGGTGTGTACTGAGCGCAAAGTGAAACGGAAAAAGTAAACTTTCAGGCAAACCTGGCACCTCCCCCATTGTAGTCCTGAGAGCCGCCACACATCCCGGTGCTGCTCATCTCTGTCTATACAGCTGTCAGTTTGCATGCCCTCTGTAAACGTTTCCTACTAAGCAGGTCATCCTAAAAACAGAAGTGTTAATCAATGTCGCTGTAATAGCCACGGCTCTCACTACTTTGATTTACTCCATCTTCCTATTCCTTTTTCTGTCTGTTGTCTCGCTTTTCCTGACCTTCTTGTGGATGATTGCTGGAAAGTGTCCGGATGAACAATGGCGACTTCCGTTAACCTTAGACCTCGGCCACTTAGCGACAGTAACACTTACCAGGGGAGTGGTTTTCCTTCGCCATCCCAATGTCTTGGTTGGCGCAGTCTGATGACACTATGCATTAGTTTATCTACTCGTACACAGATTGGAGAGAGGTCCTTTTGCCAGACGAACAAAGCTCGGATAATAAATACATACAAGATAGTGTGGGCCTTATTTAACGTATTTAATGAGAGTCTAACTTGATGGAGAATGCATTCAAAAAAGTCTGGGTGTACACTTTTAGTCTTGCTGAGTGGGGTCTGTGGGGAACATAGGCAGTGGGTGTGGACCTAGACATATTAGTCTCGCTGGGTGAGGGATCTACAGAAGAAAGGTAGCTCTGGATATGTTGAGTCCGTGTCTCCAAGTCACCAGCATCTGACCAGTGCTGTCAGTACAGGCGCACAATAGGATGCTCAGAATAAAGGAAGGGAGAAAGAAATGGTAGACAGGCAGACAAACAAACAGACGATCAGGCAGACAGGCAAGCAAACAGGATGTTCTGAAAACGATAACCTATCGACACCAATTCCTCGCTGGAAGCGCTGTTTGCCGTAGCAGAAGAACAGAGAGGAAGCAACTTTAGCCGTCTGACTCGTTTCAAATGAGTTGGCACGATCCGGCGTAAGCGGTCCCCACCTTCAGTTCAGCCATCTAATGGATTTTACGGCTGCTGGCCGCCTGTGTTCCCTACTCCTTTTTGCTTTCGATCGTCCTATTTACTTCCGCTAAGGGTAGATAACCTGATTTCTGCTCGTCCATCATGTCCGTTGCGGACAGCAGCCCAAGCTATGACGCAATGCAGACCCCTTGCCGTGGTTTTGGCGTGCCAGACGAGGGTCGTGATACAGCTGGGAGATCGATGACGACAGTCATACAGGCGTGAACACAACGCCGAGACACGTCAGCGGAGAGATGGGGCGCTCGTTCCCGGAAACCTGGCAGGGCAGTCGAGCTTCTAAATGTTCGTTTCGCTTGGAGGGAGTTCCCGCAGACTGCACTTAAGAGCATTCCTCCTTCAGACAACCAGTCTATGTAGACACGGCTAGTATACGATCGAAAGAAAGAAAGAAAGAAAGAAAGAAAGAAAGAAAGAAAGAAAGAAAGAAAGAAAGAAAGAAAGAAAGGGGAGATGAAGTCTAGTGAACTATATCCAGGTGCTTACATGGTATTGTTCATCTGCGGCCAAGCTTAATTACCACCACCACCACCACCACAGACACACACAGAGGGAAGGAGGGAATGTACGAAGGTCTGGCATCCATTCCAGTCTAGTTTTAGTCTGATGTACATTATGCATGTGCATCCACATACACTGCTTCGCGAGACTTGTCAAGATCGATTACCATCCCCAAGACGAGTCGGAACGTTATCAAGCAAAAAGTAACACAAACAACAAACAAACAAGAGATAAAAACAGCGTGAATAACTCCGTTGTTTGCTGAATGCCAGCCGACATCATTCGGCTCACACAGGCATCTGTACATTGACCCATGAATGCCAGGAGGTGGCAGAAATCCTAGTCTTCTTCTCGTTCTAGGACAAGGTTCCTCCTCTTACGCAGTGAGATATTTGTAAGTGTAGTCCCCATACTCGAGAGGAATTCTGGGTAAATTACGCAGCTCTCACGTTGAACTGCGCATGCTCTGGTAGCAGCTTGGGACAGTGCTACAACCTAGCTTCCATCGTCACACTTGACTCGAAACAGCGAGTGTAACATTTTTTTGTTACCATCTTCTGCTCGACTTACTTAAGTGCTGCTACACTGTAACGCACGCCCTTATCTTAATTGCTTGATGAAAACCCCATCCAGCCCCAAGTGAATCGGAAGTGACGTAGGACGTGTTTTGACCGGTGCCAGCATGCGCCATGCAGCCAGACAGCAGGGAACTTTCAATCAAGAGCCAGAGAAACCATTCGAATGAGGCTGCTGCACGTGGAGTGAGTCACGGAGAATGGATTTGGGTTGCCTCTGACCTTGCGTTCTGTCTGACCGCCTGGAAGCTGACGGGTGTGTAACCACGAGCGTGCGCGGTGCACGAGCTGCTGCGCTTTGTCCATAAGCGGCAAAAGCATTCCAAGTCAAGATCTACGGACGGCCAGACAAAGGCGTCCCGGAGCTCCTGGCCCTACCACTACGACAAGCGCCGGCCGTTTCATCGTTTGATGCTGGTTTGTGCGATGGCCGGTTTAGCGTCTGGGTTTTACGCAGATATACATGTGCACGTGCAGCCATTTGTGCAGATGAGCTCATGGCGCATGCGCATCTTTAGCGTCACTCGGCTGCCGCCGAACGTGCGCCTTGTTATGTCTTACGAAGCACGGCTTTCACAATTGCCGCCCGCCCCCGCCCTCTGGAAGATTGCGGCTCTGTCTGAAAGTTAGGGTGGCGGGGGTGGGGGGAAGGTGTGTGTGTGGGGGGGAGTTGCAGGCAATATGAGCGGGGCGGGAGGGAGAGGGTGAGCAGAAGGCTGAATTCTGGGAAATGCATTGCTCATTGGGTCAAGATGTTGGGCAGCGTAGGCAAAGATGTTGCAAGACTGAGGTTGTGGGGGGGGGGGGCCGCTGGTCGAAGGGGAGGGGAGCGTACAGGGATGGGCCCAACTAGAAGAGTGCAGTGGGGGGGGGGGTGCAGTAGGAGGGGTGCAGTGGCCTTTTTCCTGGCGCTAAACGGAAAGAAAAGCGACGTTCCCTGTCTTTCGTCTGATGCTAACAGAATGCTTGTAAACGCCAGGAAAACAAGCGAAACTCTGAATTATATCCGTTTGCAAAATAAAAAGTTGTTCACTAATTGTTACGTTTGTCATTTATATGTCAAATTCTGTTTTGTTGCAACAGTTACCTGAGGAGTTAAAAATAGCACTCATTCGATTTACACTGATCCCTGTTGTTTGTTCATGTGTGAAAACACCTACACTAAGCTGAAATATTACATGCATACATCAAACATGGATATTTTTGGCTCGAACAGATTTCCATGCAGTATTCGTAGCTCCCAATGTACGTAATAAAATGATACCAAAGGCAACTTCATTTGTGCTTTCAAGCAAAATGATAACAAAATTCACAACACAATTTGAGTTTCGCTTGGTCATCATGAAAACACAACTCACAAGAAATATGATATGTTCTAGCACGGCCTTGACCCAAGGTGGGACCTACTAAGGTCAGGTAACACCTCCGGGTATTACAGCCGCTCAGACATCAGTCTTCGCGACGTTAGAATATTCTTTTAGGAACAAGGGCCATAAAGGTACACATTCATGCATAGCGAAGCGATGAGTGAGCTGCCCTGTAAACGGTTAATTTGCTGCAGGACGTTAAGCAGCGAGCACCCAACCTGCGTTATGACTGGTATCATTTTCCTACACATAACAGTCAATACTCCTAGCACCCGTTAACCACACGATGTCTGTGAGAACCTTTACACAGAGGCGTTAAACGCTAACAGGATGTCATGCAAGCTCTACCACACATCAGCCCGCACTCGGTGCAGGGACTGTAGTCCCAGAGTTGGTCGCCGACGTCATTCATAAACAGCTGCTCAGCAAACGATTTGAATTGCTTGTACTTCCGGCGACCTAGATTTGAAAGGCCGGGCCTGTTTGTGCATGGCTGTCTTACATTTCGCCAAACTGAGAAGTAATGCAACCAGCCATTTACTGTCGCTGACACCTCATAATCGTCTGGAAAATTGTGGCGATCCGACCTTTCAGAGACCTTATCTAAGGATCGATTCTCACTTTTCTTTTGCTGTCAGTTGAATATTAGCACTATCCCTGTAAGGTGAATACCTGTTGGAGATTACCATAGTGGTACTGCGTGCTCAAATTTCTACAGGTAAAGAGGATAGTTGATCTGGATCTCTGTCAGGTACAAGTAAAGGATCTGCATGGGGCACCTGAATACAAGGGTGGCCTTAGGGAGTGGGGTAATATCTCCGGGGACCGGTTTCCATATCCTTCTCTCTCACGGCACCCTACAATCTCCCCCCTCCTCCACCCCGTGATATAGCCTTTGTCGCTGACTTGGACTCAATAAAGAACTCTTGAGCATAGAACAATTGTTGATCAGCAGTCGACGATTTACATTCTTTGTTTACTGTTTATAGAAGTCTCTTTATAGAAGAATATAAGCCGGTTAGTGTTTATTATAGTAGCAATATAAAAGGAGGAAAAAAATCAGCATTACCTGAATCACTTTGCATCCCTCCTCCCACCCAATCACCCACATTGAAGAGAGCTTCTAACGACCGTCATAAAATGTTCACCAGTCTTGAAACTTTTTCTGATTAAAAACTGAAATCTGTTCACTCGTGCTTTATCCTCTGTGGTAAAGTACGAATTATACACACCGACACGGAGTTCTGTGTACACGGATAGTATTCGTCCGGGGCTTTAGACTGAGGCAACAAGTCTGCCTGAACAGAGGTGCGAGAAATCCTAACTAAAGCTTGGATCTAGAATTTCAAAGCTGGCGTACATATCCGCGACAAGCCGAAATATAGTTTGTTGTTTGGAGAAACAAGAACAAAGCCGAACATTAACGACTGTAAGAAGAGGAAAAGAACAAAGCCACGGGGCTGAAAGGAAGGGAAGCGGGTTATCACCTGTGCTTCCGTACAAGGTACATCTACTACATGGAATGCATTCGCGAAATCGCATTAACAGTCGTTTTGTCCAAACACGTAAGGTGTTACAGACTAACATACTTTCGTTTTGTAAAGAGTTCGGCTTGTAGCTGGTCGTCCAATGGATTAAGAGTACTTAATCCTAAAATGCTAAGGACGATTTCGAGCCGGGCTTGGGACTGTCTCAGTTCGTGGACTCATAAAACTGTTTACCTAAACCTACCAGAACGCATGCTTGGACAGAATGGACACCTTATGTGTAAAGGTGAAAGAAAGACAGAAAGAAAGAAAGAAGCTTCAGGATATAAAAGCTGAAACCACCCAGTTAAAAGTCAGCGACAGATCTGGATCTCGAAGGCCAAAAATCTATTTTTAAAAAGGGGGTGGGGGTACTCTGATGAACTGCCTGCCAGTCGGGTCTCCTCCTTCTCCTCTTCCTCCAACGTCACGTGGGTCATCAGCGAAAGTCGTTGTCAGTCGAGGACTGAATCACAGACTTTAGTTCTAGAATGAGAAGCAGACGTGAAAAGACACGAAAGAAAAATGCAAGGGGCTTGTACCCCACTGTCACTCTCCCTCTGGCACCCTCTGCCCACCTGTTTCAGGCTGGTCTTCTACTGTCAGAAGAACGCTGTGTCGTGGACACTGTAAGCGTTGAGAGGGATAAACTCCTTTGGCGCGCAATGCCACTCACCTCGGGTTTGCCAACCAGCACCTAATTTCGTTAATTACATGCGCTGCCCATAGTTCAAAATAAAAACTTCCGGTAAGCCCATGCACCTCTGCACCTCAAACTTTATGGAAATATTTTAAACATTCCGGACATTCCAAGCTCGCCGTGCGCACGTAGCACTTGTCGGAGCTGCTCAACTGACGTGCGCAAAGCCTTGGCAGGAGCGTGCTGGGCGTGTCTTAGCCTTCGTTTTTGTTTTGTTTTTTTTTTCCTTCCACGTGGCCTATGTATTCAAGATGTGTTCCTCCTAAACAGAAAAAGCAGGTGCAAACGTAAACACCTGGTTAGGCTGACACAAGGTTAGGCATTTCTGCTAGAAGAAGCATTTACCGATCTCTACAGCGGTGAGTAAGGGATGGAGTTGGGGTGTGTGGTGTGGTGTAAGGGATATGTGTGTATGTGTGAGTACGGGGGTGGGGGGTGGGGGAGGGGTGCCTGGCGCAAGGGATGAAGTGGGAGGGGTAGCGGAAGAGATGAAGCATGGGTTTGAGTTATACCCCCGCCCTCCAAGGTCAAGTTGCCCTTGATGAAAGGCGTACACAGAAAAGAAAGATCAGCATAAAGACAATTCAGTGAAACTGGAATGGTTACAATACAACTGCTTGTCGGTCTTAATTTTCTAAGACCCTGTATAGATACATCTAATAACGTTTACATCGCCTGTACGTCTTATTCAAAACAGCCTCCTTGATTGTTGTTTCCAAGTACTTGCAGACAGCTGCACAGTTACAGAAAACAGAGGACCCATCCCGACACTTCCCCCCTCCCTCATCCCACCCCCTCCACTTCCATTAAAAAAAAGTCTGAGGGAACATGGGAACTCTACATCCGTTGACCTTTTGACTGCATCTACCTGGTCGCGGCGCCCTTACGGGACTTTCTCAGGGCCGGCAGAGCTCCAGATGGGTGGAAACGCCGCCGACGGTACAGACGGATGGACAGCTGGGGTGGGGACCGCGTGCGAGACTGTCAGTCGCACGTGCAGCTCGTGAAACAAAACCTAACTTGCCTTTGGCCTTTACGTTAGCGCGAGTGGGACGGAAGGACGATATTGCATGAGTTCACGTCTCCAGCTGTCAATGCTGCAGTCAAGGCTCAAAAAGCCAGTGAAACATTTATTTTGTCTCTGTGGCCGTGATATAGCCTTTGTCGCTGACACGGCGTTAAGCCCCAATACATACATACATTGTCTCTGTGGTCAGAACTTTAATTAAAAAACGTCAAAAAAGAGAGAAGGATTTCCCCCAGAAAACTGCAATTTTCCAGGGAATCTATGAACTTGGATTGTGAGGGTGAGTGGGTGAGATGGAGGAACGTGTAAAGATACACATAACAGAATATAACCGATGCTATTAACAAGCGTCTTCGGAGAATTTAAAACACGAGGAAAACGTACAGGAAAAATATTAAAACTTAACTACCACTTTCCCCAACTCCGCAAACAGTCTGTGTGTCCACAATTTGTAAAGGAAAACTCTGTAACGCAGTCAAATGCATGGTAAACTGGAGATGAACCCCAGGTTATTCACTTCACACCACATAACACGTTTATTATGCATGGTTTCAGAGCAACATGGCCCACACCCCTTACACCGCTAGATATGTGTCAGAGATGAGCCCTTTGTCGTTATACCACAACAATTGAAGAAGAGAAACGAAAGGCTGTTATGTACAGTCTAAAGGCTGGGCTAGATGAGCTTCCGTATGTACTGCCGTTTCGATCATAAGAACAGTCGTAAGGCCCCTTTGCCCGTGGTGGTTTCCGTGAACTGTAAAGTATGAACTGGAAATAGGGACGCCCATGCAACCCATCCTATAGTGATCTGCTGTTGACGACCATTCATATTTCCTAGGCCTCTGTACGCTGCAACCTACTTCTAACAAAGATCTTAGCTTCTAGTCTGCTGACGTCACACATTGCTATCACTTGATAGTTTTATCAGTTTCCGGTTCATTCTCAGTGTGGCGCATGGTGGATTGTACATGGTGATCAGTGTCTGACGGTGGATTTTCGACGAATTACAGACTCGTCACACCAGAGTCACGAATATTGAACGCCACTTTTACACGTACAGAGTTTGTGTGGCATTCTAGCAATAAACCGGAAGCATGAAGGAGGTGTGTTGCGCGTGCTTGTCCATTAATGAAATATACAGGACGCTATACACAAGTCTTAAACTTACACGGGGAGAGGGGTATGCCCCTCTATAGCTGATTTCATGTATAGAAACGATTACGATATGAAGACGCAATCCGCCAAGCCTTGTACCCTCTTCGGGGTAAATTATTTCCCCTTTGAGAAGCTTGGTGAATTAGAAAGGGGGAGGGGGGAGGATGAAGCGGAGGAAATACAGTGATGTGTTCTTTGCAAAGATCATTCATTCAGACATTTCGCTTTTCCGAAAGGAAAGCACTGGGGTATTTTGTGTCATTTTGGTCTTATTTCAAATGGAGGATATGGTGTGGAAGAGGAAAGTTTTAATCACCTTGCTGTTTTAGCGGTTATGTTGAAATTTACTTCACACCTATCTTCAAGCGATTGCTTTCTTGCGGTTGGAATGTGTGATATAAGTGCAAATTTAAAGCCTTTCTCCTCTGCTGTTGACTCATGGTGCCGGAAATAGGCTTATACGTTATACCTTGTTCTTACATTAATTCCTTGGCTGGACTTGACAATCAAATTTTCCGCTGTCAGGTACACGGTAGTCACGCTGCATATCATGTAGCAATAATGGCGTCCTAACACGGTTCCACTAAATGGAGTGACAACTCTTGCAGAGAGCTACCCCAGCTCTCTGCGGCTTGATCGGGGTTATACTTAAAAAAAACCATCTCCTTGAATATGAATGAACGATCAGTTACAAAGACTACAGCATAGTATTTTCTCTCTCTCCCCCCCCCCACCCCTTTACTGATTCCTCAAGTTTGATGACCGCAATATTTTTAGTGGTTAAAAAGCACCCACACAAAACACGGTATTGACACTAGCAGTGTGTAGTCCTGTTTGCTACCGCCAACTGCGTGTGCAGGAGATGCAAACTGAAGGTGAAAGGGTGAGCATCGAGTTGCTCGCCTGAGAAAATGTACGGCCGTTAGATGGCAATGGGCGCCATATTTTGGAAGGCAGAGAGATGATATTATATCCAAATTATAAGCTTCGAAAATACGTAGATGTGCGAGTCAACGAAGCGTATCCAACCAACAGGTACGTTGAGGTCAAGCGTATGTTGCTGCGCTGACATTTAAAGGGCGTAAAGAGCGAATACCCGGTGATCACAGTGCGGATACAAGTCGCTTTTACAGCGTCAAGCATTTGTTTCTCTTACCCGTGACCTAGTTTCAAAAGTACTCTAGGTTCACCAAGAGACACCACTACTGTCCCCCTCCCCCCAGGCTCACCTACTCAAACATCGATTATTTGGGAAGAACAAATCATCTGCCGGAGACCCGTGTTCACTTAAATACCTGTTCACTTAAATACCTTTTCACTTAAAACCCATTTTCGCTTAAACACATTATCACTTACGCGTGGTGAGAATATACATATATACTGTGCACGAAGAGTAAAGTCGTTAGCAGCATGTGTAAGAGGGAATGCAATGATATGTTCTTTGCAAAGATCGTTCAGACATTTCGCTTTTCCGAAAGGAAAGCACTGGCGTATTTTGGGGTGCTTACATAGCTGTAGTATCTATTGATAGCTACACTCGACTATGCATCCTTTAATTAATATATCCTTTATATCATTTATATGAGACGAAAGCCGCAGAAATCTAGTGAAATAGGCCAGGGCAGTATTAGTTTGACCTTTCAACCTTCGCACTCCCCCAGCATGCGTAATGGTCAGGATGAGTAGTACATGACTAACCCAGGCAGAGAGAGCTTCGTTTGAAGGTCTGAAGCGGATTTTATTTTATTTTTGTCGTTTACACTCAGCAAAGAAGTTTAGACTGGATCCGCCAGCGCCCGATCTGTGTCTACACGCCCGCCATGAGCAAGCAGCAGCTCAGTGTGGCTCGCCAACACTCTCCCTCCCGCTGTACAGATCTCACGGCAAGCCCACACCTTTTGAGGTTGCGTCCGATTGCCCCGCAGCCACAGTTGAGTTGTGTAACTGTTCGCATTTCATTTCCAAACATAAAAATGCTATTTGGGACTGCCCCCACCCCCTTTCAGTGAAAGTTTACAGCACTTTGCATAAAAAAGCAGGTGCGAAAGCTTGTATAAATGACCGCACATGCATGCCGATCATTGTTACCATTTGGGGAGCATGGATGGAGGGTAATTATTCTAATATCACATGCCGTGATTTTGTTTCCAGACATTTGCCTGCTTTGAGCAGAGCTCAGAAAGACTACATTTTCATTGAAAGCAGTTGGGCTAGTTCTTTGCCACGTCATATTCAATGTGGCTTTATATGTATCGCAAGTTTCTCCTCTCAATTTAAACTGTTTCAATCAGGGAGACTAATATCTTACGTATCCTCTCATGGACAGTCGAGCCGTGTGTTTCACGATTGAGCAGTCGCACTGACAATGAGCTACACTGTAGATCTCTCTCTATATATATATATTTGTGAGCAAAAACAATTGTATAGAGACACGCCTCACGCATATGTATTATCACAGATCACAAGTCTCCTTTTAAAGGCCGACGGCCATTTATGGGCGCCTTTCCTGACAGTGCGCCGAAGGACAGAGGTTACCAGTAAAACACTAAAATAGAATCAGACTATATCAAAGTAAACTAATATTACACAAAGCACCTTAGCGGTAGAGATAAAAGAATGTAGGAATGCAGCGGGAGTAGGTCTGACCAGCGAAAACTCCACCACTCCATCACTCCAGCTACTCAAGCCATCATCAGTGCGCCAGGAGAAAGGCCAGCCAGCGGGACCACACATAACCTCCACCAGTCCAGGACACCAAACCACAGACCCCTTCCCTTTCCCCTCACCTATCTCCCCTCCCCTTCAATGCGAAATCACCGCGAGATGGAAGCACTTTCCCTCCCAAATCAACAACAACAACAACAGTGCGCCATCGTGCGTCCGTTACCAGCCCTGCTTCAAAGACGAAGTTTTATTCCTCTGTCATTGAGATTAGCAGCGAACACATTTTTGATGTTCTCGGTGCCTTCCTTGCAGACAGAGAGGGCTTGAACCGTGAGCGGTGAACAGTGACGCCTCAGTTTAATCTCGGACCATGATTTCCGCTACATGTATCGCACACAGAGCGCCACTATTTCTGTCAGCGCGAGCCGTCTGTAGAATTTTCTATTCTTGAGAATAACAGTCAAACAGATCCATCTAGTCTAAATTCTTGAGAATAACAGTCAAACAGATCCATCTAGTCTAAATTCTTGAGAATAACAGTCAAACAGATCCATCTAGTCTAAATTCTTGAAAATAACAGTCAAACAGATCCATCTACTCTAGATTCTTGAAAATAACAGTCAAACAGATCCATCTAGTCTAAAATTAAATAAAACCTTCTGGTGCGACCGCATTCTGAGCTTGTGGTGCCAGTGGGCTATGGACTGGTCGTTCCGTGGTGTTGCTGGTGGTGACAGTTTTGTGGATAGTTGTGAGACAGTACAAATACTTTATTGTCCATTGATAAATTAATGGACGTTTTATTTTTGCTGCATGGCTTTACTTTCTTAAGGTATAGTTTCGTGCTTGGCATCAGGCAAAACACTCCTTCAGTAAAAGATAAACGAAAGAGAATTAAACAGTCTAAGTCTTGTATGAGTTGCACTCTTGCACGCGCACACTTTAGAAGTGATGCTTTAAGCAGATATGCCGAAATGTCAAATGCACGAGCTGGGAACGCGCGAGCACTCGCGAAGTCTAGACTGGTTTCATTCAGTCAATGAAGCCCTTGCAGTCACAGCACGTGCCGTAATCTGTGCCGCTACCCGTCAGCTAGAGGCTGCTTCTGTGTTCACGTTGGGTGACTCACTGTACCGGAGGTCAGGCCGCCAGGCGAGCTTGCCAGTAGCTAGGGAGGAGTACGAAATCTACAATGTACATCATGACTATCTTCAGGTCAGGCCGTCACGCAAGATACAGTGACATAACAGGCTACAATATCTGGAACAATTCTAAAGGTGCATAACTAAAAGAGAGAGAGAAAGAAGAGAGAGGAATTGAGAGGGTTCAAGAGACTGAGAAAAGACAAAGATGGTTACGAGAGTTGAGAAGACATTTACAAAAGAATGCGGTGTCAGAGCTGAATAAATGTGTGTAATGATCTCTCTTTCGCGCACGTGCACGCACCCACACACCCAAACATGCACGCAAATATACACACCACGTGTCGTTAATAACACAAACGATATACAATAACAGAGGTATCAGCTAGATTGCAGTTCTGCATACAAATTATTTAGCAATCCATATTTTAGTTTTAGGTTAATATATCTTTTCTTTGACTAAAAGTCAGGTTAATTATCTTGTTTTATTTGTGCCTTTGTGCCTATCTTGTGCCTTTGATCATCTTCTATAGAACCTACCCAAAAGGGCAGTCATTAATAACATTATTAATATTAATATTTTGTGTCTTTATTCTGGGAAAATCAGCATTTGAACATTTGATAACAAAACCGTTTAGAACCGTTTGTAAATACATAAACCATAACCACCACGCCTACTAGAAAACTGTGCGGAATAAAGTACTAAAACATGACAGTATTAACAACACTGAAAACTTAAGACAGTGTGGATGTAAGTATCAAAAATACAGCAACTATAACCAGGACACACATGACAATGGTCCAGCCAGGACTGTGGACTATAGATTAGTGCAAGCTGAAAAGGTCCACGTGTGTACTTGGTGCTTTTTGAAAATCTATTTGTGTTCGCAATTAATCGAATATGCAATGGTAAAGAATTCCGCTGTCTGGGAGCACAGAAAAAGAGCCGTACGTCTTGCTAGGAATGCATATAGCGCGTGTCTGAGGCGAAACTCAGGTGCAGTGTATAAATGCTGAAAGGAGCTCACGAAGACGGAGATAACAACCAGAAGAATTCGAACACGTGGCAAAGACCAGAAAGTTCATAGTCATTGCGCGTTTGGATTGGTAGACCAGTCTGGTCCACCACGCATGTAGACAACGTTCACTCTTAAATACCGTCTTAAAACTCACCTGTTCTGCTGTCTCCACTTCGACTGAATGTGTGTTGAGATTTGTGAATCACATACACGCTCCGGTTGTCCAGTTACAACCCGTCCTTTCACCTCCAAAATCGGTTATTGGCTGGAGCTTTCCTGATAAATGTTTTCTCTCTCTCTCATACATAATCAGCCAAACCCACGTGGTCTTGCACCATCTCTCCTATACTTACCCACCCGCCTTTTCTGTCTTTCACACACACACACACATTCGCGAGCGCACTAAGAAATAACGGAATGGAATGCGAAAAACTAGGACCCGAGGCTCGAAAATGGATTCAATTCTTACAAACACGAGACTCGCATAAGCTAGCGAAAGGGCTTTCTCGGTTGCTAGCGCATAATTTAGACAAGCAGCTAGACAAGGGCCTAGCTTGGTCATGAAGACAACGATGGTGATGCCTGTATAGACCTGTATTTAAATAATAATGGTAATGATGCTGTATCGTTGCTACGCTAAAGTGCATCCGTACTCATACTGTTATTAGAATTAGAACATCAAATATATTTTGTCAAAACAACAGCGACAATAAACAGAGAACAAAGGCATGAAGAAAATAGCGGAAAAGTTACCAATATTATGCACCTAAACAAAGAATATACTGTTTAGTGTTTATTGATTGAATAAAATGAAGTCGTCTACTAGTTACTGTTGTGCACCACCTTACAGACCACGCGCACTATACTCTCTACGTAGGTGGCTCTACATCCACAGCAGACTTTAAGCAAACGCTGTATAAATCAGTAATTACATCAGGATACCAAAGAACATAAACATCTGTAGAGTCAGGGGCAGGGGTTGAGAGGCAGCGATGAAAGACCCGCATAACAGCGCACTTCCTTTCCGGAAACGGACCGCGTGACAGTTAGTGCATGCGTGCTGTCGAGAGGCCGAAACTTCCGGCTAGTCTATTTCCGCTATTTAAAGTAAACCACTCGGTACGGTTACTGAGCTAAACACCGGCATCTGCTGTTTCGTTACTGGCTAGTATCAGAAGTCTGTGTTGTGAGCAGCTAAGTGGACTGAGATTTTTATAAGCGTCAGCAGCTGTCGACGGAGATAATGACAATTAAATTTTTGTGACCGTACTTATACGTTTGCCTTTCTCGGCTATGCAAACGCAGATTAATATTTAATAATGTGTCTCTAAAAACTCTTTGAACTGCGTGAACTGAGAAGACATGCTCGATAAATCATGCTGAGCCAGCAAATACAAGGCTGCATTACAGCAAAGCGGTGTAAATAACAATTTTTAAGGTTCCACTTCAGAAACATGCTTATGCTAGGGACGAAGATTAAACCACAACACTGCTTATGATTATCTCCACCTTAATTCTTTGTGACAATCTGCGCATGCTCCGCCACGGGCTACCCTTCATGAAGAACATAAATATAAGGAGGCTAGAAACATAAAGGAAGAGAAGCCAAAGAAAAATCATCCGCTGGGGCGGCGGTACAATAATCCAGTATTTTCCTGCTTTCTGCTTTCCTGGGATTACTTTGTCATTGGACTTATTTTTCACAAGGTCATAATAGACCTACGTGAAATGAAAACGTAGAAGTAATAGAGATAAGAAGCTTTGCAGTATTGAGATTTCAAAGTACCAACGTGATACAAAGATTTTGTGTCGCTTATGTATGTGGCGTCTGCTCGCGTTCTGCCCTCTTTCGGGGTGGTCTGAGTAGTATCTCCAGCGATGCATGGCCAATCAGGAGTTAGCATTCACGGACATAGTTGTTCAAGTCTGAGACCTGACTGTGTACGAATTTGTATGTTTATTTTATCCATATTGAATGCTGAGTCATCCTCTCCTACTGCATTTTCCATAATTACAGTATCTCGAGTCAGAAATGATGCAGACTTTTGACTTAAAGAGGTACAACAAGAGGGGATACGCACGGCGCTGTTTTAGGTTTTGATATCGTTCATATATTAGAAAAGATATACAAGATTGTATCAAATGCGCTACCATGTTGAGGGAGGGACTTTGTCGCCCAATTGCGTTTAAGGCTACATAGAGTGTTCACTCTCTCTTTTTCTTTCTCTCTCTCCCTCCCTCTTGGTTTCTTTCTTTTCATTCATTCATCCATTCATTCATTCACGAAAAGAGACATACAATCAAGAAAGAAGGCTTTGACAAACACAAATAATATAAATAATAACACACAAATGACCACATTCCCACATATGCACACTGGCACACCAGAGAGGTATAGACACTCAGAAACCACAGGCTAGCGCGGGCACACACACACACACACAAACCCACACACGCACGCATGCAGTCTATACGTCCGTTGAAAACTCGATTATACATATAACAGTTGGTATCAGTATTGCCCCACAGCTAGATGCCCAGCAGTCGAAATTTAGAACCACATCAAGCAGCATGTGGCTATAATTGTACAACCATCTATAGTCTATGGTACAACTGCGCTCATTGCAGATAAGGGTTCGTGAAATGAACAATCCTGCTTAACATGCACCTAAAGGAAATAAAAATATCCGATATATTTGAATGTATACTGATTTTCGGCCAAATCGATGAAGATATCACCTGGTTAAATAAATTAAATCATATTTGGTTGGCTATGAGAAACAGGAACAGCGAGCACAGGTATAGAGACAGTCTAGAGGCAAATTAAGCTCAGGGGGGATACATAGAGCCCGTCTAGAGGGGAGAATGGCGCGTAACCCTGGCAGTGACGTCAGAGATCCACATTCATATGTACACATGACCCTTGACGTCACAGTCTATTTTATGACTCGGACTCGCGTACGGCAATTCTTCCTCGCGCGCATGTCATCGACCCGCGTGTGAAATGCATGAACAGACATCGTGAAATGTCACCCCACTGCACGTTAGACCTAGTTGCAGGAAATATCGTATAGCCTGCATGCTCTTCTGTTATTACAAAGATGTAATTAAAGCGGATGGCCATGTAGTTACACTCTCCGGACTCCAAGGCGATCATTCGATACCCGTACGCCGCACCCCATTCACTTCCCCCAGCTGGGAATGGTGCCCGGTGCATGGGTCGGGGAAGGTAGTTATAAAACACCGATGCTGGCCCATAGAAAAGTGGGGTCTCATACACCCCCACTCCCCTACGATCTAAAACAGGTAGGGGAGAACTTCTTTTACTCGGCCCCTCACGTGTCTTATGACCACATTTCCCCTCGGTCCCTTCCTCCCAATTATATTTTTTATAAGCCTTCGATCGCAACTTTAGCTCAAGGTCGATAAATCTTACTCTGCGCAGAAAACTTCTGGACGTCGGCGTTACTCAGAATTAAAAGTGGTTAATTGGCAATTGCGTATACCTACAAAAGTACAACTACAAGTCATAACTAGATGTGTAACTAGTGTCTAATCTATACGACCTGCATATATGAATCGAGGCGCTATAATAACGAGCGCAGCTGCATGATATGCACATCTACGTCACGGTCGTCATTACTCAGAAAGCGCATGCGTATTAATGAGCCCTGATAGTTAAAAAGACAGAGCCAGTACCTGAGGTGCAGTTGACAATTGACATAAAAGTCCCCACGTGAATTTTTTGTCCACACAGCGGGTATCAAATTAATTACAGCTGTTGAGTTGCCCTTTGCGCCACTGTTTATTCATAATAACTGAAAACCGAAACCGCGCGCGTGATGATTGATGAGGGCGTCCCCACGACATCACCAATCAGGTGGTCGATTTTAAAAATCGACAACTTGTGACTGAATATATTTGTGTTGAACAGCTTTAACAGAACCAGACAGAGAGCATCGACACCCCATCCCCTCAGTCCTCACTTGCCGAAACAGCAAACTATTGGTGAATGCAAACATGCCTGTCCGTAAAGCACCCCGCATGCAGCATTTGCACCAATCCAATCAGCTAGGGTCGAACAATCACGTGATAAGAGGAGCCAGTGCGCTGAAAGCGCCGCCATCATTTTCTTTCGGTGGCAGACGAGAGAGCCGAGTACCAGTGGAGTATCGTTAGTGTTTGCTAGTCTTTGTGCTAGGTGTGTTAGAACTAAGAAGAAGCTGTGATTTTCACAATGGGATCCTGTCAGGGATATTTGGAACACCATGCAAGGATTGGAACGTGATATTCGTGGAATGTATATTCACATTTTCAGTGGATCAATTTAATTCCTTCATTGAACTGTGTTCAGTGAGGGAGAAGTCATTGCCTGCGTGTTCCCCAGGGTCGGATTTTACGGTTTGCCGCATTGGAGTAGAGTACATACATTTCTGCATTTGGATTATATGTCTGTCACCATGGAAGCAAACGTAGAAAAGGACTGCAGTGTCTTAGGAAGTCTTTTCCAAACGATCGTCAGCGACCTAAGGGTAAGTAGTAGGCACAAGAAGACGTCCTATATTTATTATGCCGCTTACTTGGCTTAGATATCCTGATCCTTCCTTCCCTGTGCTAGCCCGTAGTCGTCGTCTTACGCCAAGACTTCGATAGATATTGAGATAGGCCTTAGTCTGCGAGAGAGTGTAGGTTTGCTACGATCAGACCATTGTGAGCCATCTCCATCTTGGGAATTCTCCAGCCTGTCCACTTACAAAAAATTTAAATCCTCAGTTTAACTTTATTTACGAATGGAGGCGAGGGTGGGTAACCAACTCAACAGGCTAGCCACAGAGTAAGACTAACAGAATGACTAAAAGGGCGAGATGATCCACACGATCTTTTGGCATAAAAAATTCACACCAGATTTGTTTTTTTGACTACTTGTGTGCGGTAACTGGTATAAAAACACTTATTCACTTATTCGGGTTCGAAAAGTGGTATTTATTTCCCGTGTGATACTGATAAAGGTTAGCCTGGAATTAACAATAACAGTGTATTCTGTTTTGTGGTATTCGTTCATATTTTTTGTTTCATATCGACCACATACATCACAATCATAAAAATGATAAAAAGATCAGATAGGCCTATTAGATTATTAGTATCTTGAGATCTAAGTTTATAACATAGCATGTCTTTATCATTGGCTAGCACAGGCAGAGGTCAGCAGACCAGATGAAGTTTAATAACTGAAATGTATCAAGACTTACATAGTTACAACATTCTTGGTGATAATTATCTTGAATAGGTACTATCAAGTACAGATGTAGGGATATCATGGGATGTGGAGCCTCTCGGCTTCCTTTCTTTATTCCCAAGACTGTAGATTTTGTATTTTGGTCTGAACAGTTTTACTTTTATGAATATACTCTCTAATTAATCTGTTGGTTAGCTGTAAGATGAATACAGATACAATTAAAAATACCAGACTGATTGATGTAGACCAATGGATATACCGTGACTTACAAAAATGAAGTGACAAAAGGTTTTTAAGATATACACTAGTAAATCCTGCCAAAGAAGAAGTAAAAGAAAACAAGATTTTCATTTTTATTTGTACAGTGCAAATTCTTCAGTAGCCATGAATGTACCCTTTACCTACCTCTCCCACACTGGGAATGGTTTTTGGCTTGTTCTGATTAAAAAAAAACCAGATGCCATTTGTGTTACTGCTATTGCTACCTTACGTCAAGGTGTGTTTGTAGGATTGGCTTGTGAAGGTGAAGGTGTCTGTCGGTGTCATTGAGGTGATTATACTATGTTTGGGGATTGACTTGAGGAAGGGTATGAACAATAGTAGACCGTGCACATTTATGTGGTGTTTCACCATTGCAGTATTTTTGAGACTCTCATTTGTACATGCTCACCGCATAAAATTCCTATAAAAACAAATTTCAACTTTATTCTTCAAATGTTCATGTGGGCCTTTGAAAGGTTTATCAAAAGAGCCAACAGCAGTAGTCCCAATAATTAAAAAGCTTTAGCCACTCCCTCCAATTCCTTAGGACAGCTTCGCCCACCAGCCAGAGGCACACTGAACATAACTAGGTATTATTTATATTCAGAGTTTTGAAGTGCATTTTAGTGCTAATGTGTAGGTCCACTGTAGCATGAAAATACAGTATAGAAGTGGTCCAACATTATAACATTAAATACTAGTGAAGAGGAGTGTGAGTTAGCAGGGAGATTGGAGAAAACATAAGCCATGAAATGACTTCACTGAAAATAACATGTGTTGCCTGATTTATGGTTTATGAATATATGCAATATGCCATCTACTGAGACTTTATAATTGTGTGGGTGCAGGTTGTCACCTCATAGTCATATGCAGGCCAGCAGAACTGTGAAAGTTTTATTTAGGTTTCTGGAAATGGAATAGTGGAAGTATCACCACACAGTGCTATCTGTTGGTTATAGAAAAGCAGTTTTTGAAGTGAACAGTGGCTGGATTAGCTAAAACAAACAAAAACACTTTGTGAATGTATTAATTTTCTGTTTTGGACTTATAAGTAAATAGTAATGCTAATATTAGTACTGGAGCATTGCTTATGAAGATTCAAAATCACCTTGACTAAGTGTAGCATGCATGCCATTTGTGGTAGGGGATTGTTTTTATGTCTATAAAACCAGTTAATTAACTTTGACATTAAGACGTGTATGTAGGGTTTTTCCCACCTCCCCTCCATCGCCAAACCATCCAGTGTTAGCCAAAACTAAAAGGGGTAGTGCAGTAGTGTCATGGTATTTGTAACTTGGTGTACTGTAGATGTGCAACTAAGAGTAAGATAGCCTTCATAATTGTTGACTGAAGTGATTGGTTGATGTTCTCTGATACCACTAATGTCAGTTCACTTTAAATACTTAGTAAGTAATTTTAATAATACTTATTATTAATAGTACTTAGTAAAATAGTAGACTGAAGTTTTAAAGGTGCTGTCACATAACCAAGTACCTAGAGTGGAGAAGCACTAAAGTTATTAGGTCTGTAGTTTCCAGAAGGGCAGGCAACAGGTTAAATTCACTCAAATTGTTTAGTCTGTTTCAAATTAATTTTGCTAGAAGTAGAACTTTCATTCATTTGGTATTCTATAATTCCCTTTACAGTCCAGCTCACCAATATGGGAAGATTTCACCTACAAAGCTACCAAGCTGCATCAGTCTCTAAAGTAAGATTGAGTGTTTTTGAAAAGTTGGGTTGTGGCCCTTGTTCCTAGTTTTGTAGTTGTTCTTAGTTTCATGATTTGTCAAATCAGTTGTCACAACATATTTCTTTTTGTATCTTGTGTAAATGCAGTGTAGAGCTCTAAGTAAAGAAACATCTGTGCACCATTGGTAGTTTGTGTGGATACATATGCACCTGTCTGAGTTGCAGGAGGGGTAAGAAAAGAACATGTGGGATCAGGCAAGAAAGAGCTTTATCACATAAAAGCTTACATCTATATTTGTCGTGCATTGCAGAACAACTTTGGTTGCCATTGGAGCTTTCCTAGAAGCATTCCAGAAAGTTGCAGATATGGCTACAAATTCAAAAGGTTAGCAAAATTTATAACCCCTTATTTCTGTTTACTATTTTAAATTATTAATGTTATTAATTAATGCATGTATTCTTATTTTTCTGTGCATTAATTGATAAGAACAGTTACTAACATGGGGGGTTTTCTTTAAATGTGTTTTGCTTTGTGAAGACTGTACAGTGGGATTTTTGTTTGGGGGGGGGGGTTGAAAGGCTTGGGTTTCACCAGTGACCTCTGAACTAAATCTGAGGGAAAGTGGTCACTAAAAATATTTTCTTTGATCATGATTTATTTCCTTGGCCTTGGCTTTTCCCCTTTGTCAAAGTTCCAGCTTGTTTTTAATGCCAAGGTCATCTTTCCTCCTGTTGATGAGTGAAAAAGAAAGAGAAGGAAGTGTGGCTGCTTGGTCCCTGATTTACCAGCATAAAAAGAAAGGAGATAAATGTAGGACCCAGATGACTCATGCTTCTTGAACTCTGATGGGCCTAGCATCTTTGCTGCTTGCTGGCAGAAAGCCTTGCCTGGTGTGACCGGCTGCTTTCTAGGTGTACCAGCTGATGTACACAGTTATAAAACAGAAATGCTCAGATGGTATTCTAGTATTCTACCAAGTACTGTAATGATCTAAAAGTAAAAGTAAAAATGCACATTTGCTGGTACCAGTAAATAAGCAAGTGCCATTAATGAACTGTGTCATAGGTTTAGAATAGTGTAACTTATTTGGTTGTAGTAATTACATCTTTATTTTTTAATGGATTTTGATGTTTTATGACAGCACATTCTTTAAAACATAAAAGATCATTAAACTAGAGACTTACACATGCACTGCTGATTACCTTTGTTATTATATATATATTTTTTTTAATGCAGAAGATCATAAGACTTACAAACCATTTAAATATGCATTGCTTAGGTTTGTTTAGCTCATGTTGCTTACAAGCCAACTGGCATTTCACAGTGGCTGTTAACTGTTACTGGTATTAGGCTGATTCACCCTCTCTCAGAAATGATGGCTTCATTATAAATATGACTAATATGCCAGAGCTCTTATTTGAACTTTGTCACATTTCCATATAGTTGATTCAGGTGTACACATGGAGGTTTCAGTTATACTTACAGGCCAGAATATGAAAGTGGATCAAAAGTCATTAGTCTTGGTGTATAAATGTATACGAGCATGATCTGGTACCGTCACTTTGGCAGTCTGTTCGCCAGTGTGCCAAATACCAGTTTTCATCTGATTAGAAATATTTTGTTTTACTTTTAGGGAGGCTGAAAAAAATGGTATATTAGTCAAAATAGGAGTGTTTACTGATTTAGTAACTTGACTGTTTAATTATTTTTATGAGAATTAATAAACTAATATTATAAAAATATCAATTGCAAGCATTCCAACTTCATTGAGGTCTGACTTTCATGACTAAATTAGTAAATAATTATTTGACACCAGTGTCATGCACTTTCATTGGGGCAAGGACACACATTTAGAAAAGATGTATATTTCAATAATCTGGTAATAGTGTAGTAAAGTACAGGTACTGATTTAGTCTAAGTATGATCTCTTTACTGCCATATCCCTTGTCAGCAGCAATTCTGAAGCACTCTGTGTACTTACATTTAAATGGACAGACTAGAAGGTTAGTTTAATTACTTTGTGAAGAAATACTAATAAAAACAAGTTATCATTAATTTGCACAATTAATAATTTGACTTGGGGTAACCAGTTAAGAAATAGTTGCAACATTTAAAATTATATATTATAATAGAGACTCTGCTTCAAGGAAATAAGTATTGTGTCCATGCTGCTATCCACTGAAAATTGGTATATCTTACTGTCTGTCTGCTTTGCTGTTGTGTTATTGGGCAAAAAGTACATACTTGAACTATACTGCTCAAGAATTGAAAGACCAGTGCAAACTGCATGCCCTGTTCAATCACACAACACAAACTGGCAGTCATCATGAAGCAGAAGTGTACTTCATTTATAAAGGTAATGCCCAGCAGCAGATTTAATGGGTTATTTTTATTGCAATAGCAAGATTCCTTGCCATTAAGAACACAACCCACACATACAAAAGTCAGGGCAGGTGCAGCACACACTGATCAGTCTAAAAACGTATGTCCGCTACGTTGGCCTGCTGCGTGGAAGGCACCGTTGTCATATTGACTGAGCCAATGTCCCCAGAGTCATTTGCAAGATCACCTACCACTCCTGTTGAGGCAAAAGGAACAGCTGGTTAAGGTCTGCTGGCGGTGGGTGATTTGCCTGCAGGTGATGACCCAGCACAGCCTACAAGTGATTGATCAGGTCAAGGTCTGCTAAATTTGCTGGCCAGTCCGAGTCACTTGCTGCTCCTGCTTCTGGATGCTGGTAACGACCCAAGGCCTGTGCAGTTAGGTATCCTGGAGAATGGCGCCTGGCCCCATTGTCTGCAGCGCTGGCAGTATGAGGAGCTGCAGAATGTCATCCCTGTAGAGCATGCCAGTGAGGCTGTCTTGCACATGGTGCAGGAGTGTTCTGTAGTACATGTAGTACAAAGTACATGCCCATTTCAGCCCAAGCCATGATGAACTTGCCAACAAACAGTTAATGCTCCTTCACAGTGGCGTCATGAGATTGCTCGCCCTGTTGCATCCAGATGCAGATTCTGCCATCATGAAATGATCTGGCAAAGCAGGAATCATCAGTGAAGAGAACTCTGGCCCATTGCTGACATGTCCAAGTTAGATGATGCCAGGCTGAGGGCAAGCAAGCCATGCAGTGAGCTGGAATCGGCCTGGGTTGCACTGTGGGATGTCTTGAACGCAGGGTAGTCTTATGTAGCTAGTTCCTAATCACCCAGTCACTGACTGTGACATTGTTGGCTGCTAACAGCTACTTCTGAGTGTGCTTGTGGTGACTTTCCTGTCCCATAGGCCATATAGGTGACAGAATGAAAAACCTGTCATCTTTTCTGGACATTGATGGTGGGGATCGGGGTCATCTGCGCTTGCTGACACTTTCTGTCGTATTGTAGGAGTCTTGCAATGTAGAGATGACTGAATGGGATACTCTCAGTTCATGATTAACTTCCCAAACCCCAGTGCCTTCCTGCAGCCACCCAATCACCATGCCACCATTAGCATCAGCGAGTCATCATCTTGGAGGCATGGCTGCAAGCTGTCTTTCAACTGTGTCCATAAATACTTGCCAGTCCCCCAGCAGTGGCTGACCTGTGTTCACATTACACATAGTATGCTTTGCCACCTGCATGTATTTGATTTGCACACCTTGTCTGGGATCTTGGGTGCACGTTTGGTTGCCTTCTGTGGTGTGCATGAGCATGCCACCATTGATTTCTACACACACTGACGTTTGGTGTGGCAGCATGAAATAAGGTGCTTCCATATATACAGTATCAGATGTGTACTTGCAGACTACCTGTGTCTGTGACCTGCCCTCAAAAGCACAGCTGCTCTTTCAATTCTATTGAGCAGTACAGATTAAGAGAGCAGCCAGTTTGTGAATATGGTGATGGTTTTAGCCCCTATGGTGATGCTGTTGAGGATGGGCCTTTCTGTTTATTATTATTCACATTTATAGAGCGCATCACCGTGTTCATTGAGCAGGCTCCATGCGCTTGACCCATTCACATGTATGCACAGATATATGCCGTACAAAACTATACAAACAATACAACCAGAAACATGCATGTTTGCATGTAAATGGTGTGCTTCCTCAGTCAAGAGCTTCCCAATTTTGTTTTTGTTTTTGGGAGGTTGTTGATTGTTGTGAATCTGGAATAAAAATGCCTATGCAGATTATAGATAACCTACTTGTCTGTAAAGATGGTAATTAGCACTTCCAGGGCTGAACAATCAACATTAAGGACTGCCTAGCAGCCCAGAGCACCTAGCCATGTAGAGTTGCTGCCCATCCTGGCTGACTAGGCCAGTATTTTTTCAGTCAAAAGATATTCTTTAGTACTCTAGAGATTATTTTCCTTTTTTTTTTTAAAGAGAAAACCTTAAAATCTGGCAAGAACTGCCAGAGAACTGGGAGCAGTCTACATTAAACAATGTCATTATCTACTTCAGTGCTTGTCCTTTTGGATCGATCAGTGTTGATCACTAGCTGCTATAACCAGTGATGGTTAATCCAAGCACCATGCATTAGCTGCCATGGTATGACCAGTTCTACAACTGGCCCATTTTGCATAGAAGTCAGGGATAAGAGTGTCAGCATGCTAACATGTTGCTGTGCTGCACCTTATGTCGATGAAGCAGGGGTGCAGAGCGACAGTAAAAGCCCCTGTGGGCAAGTCAGTGCCCATTGCTGCAATGAAGGGCCTGCCAGCTAGCCACAGCAGGGGGATACTGTGATCAATAGATTCCATTGTCATCCTTCTGGGTTGCCCTGCTCTCTTCTTCTTGGTCTTGCCTTGGCTTGTGCCTGGCTCACCAGTGCTTATCACATTATGTATGTGCATGATTGTACGTCACTAGTAGTAGTAAAATAGTACATCAACATGTCCTGCTTGTTTCATATTGAAATGACATTTTGTGTAAGTTGAAGCATCTTACTATAGTAGCTGTGAGCAGTTTTACTTTAATGCTATTACAGCTGCAGTCTTAACACAAGACAACTGATCTAAGATTACATGAAATTGCAAAGATCAACTATGTCGGAGAATGCTATCATATATAAAACTTAAAAGAAAGCAAAATAGTGCAGTTGTCAAAAAACAGAAGGTGCTGTTTATTTGTGAGTGCACTACATCATGCATCTGGGAAAACAGTAGCAAAAAAAGAAGCAAAATTGTGTAATGTCATCCTGCCTGCTTCTGTTTTGGTAGGACACTTAAAATACATGTCATTATATATGTATATGATGGGTAGTGGGGTGGACTTGTGTCAGCTGCATGAATTGGCGTGCTGTGTGTTAAGTCAGAGAGCAAATTACTGGTAAGAATAATGAACTGTAATCTGCTGCCAAAAAATAAAAGGCAATGTCTCTAGTACAGTGTGACTCGTGCAGACATTCTTATAATGCACTAGCAGTAACATACAGTACATGCTACGAATAGTCTGCACTTACAAAGACCTACCTGAGAAGTTTGTCATTACCCAAATTCTATTAATTTATATATTAATTAGAATGTATCATGGATTGAAACCACTTGTACTTTATTAGTAGAACCATGTTGGCTTTGAGGCATTCTAAGTATGATTTCCTTTGAATCTTAATCTCAGTGATATGTTTTAAAATATAAGCATTAAAACATGAGTTGAAAACATTTTCAAATGAGCAGTCTTATTTGTGGGGTAGCCATTCCCAAAATAGGAGAGAGAAAAACTCCATTTAGTTTAATTCAACATGAGAGATAAGTCTTGATTTTTGAATGTGCCTTATTATCATGTACTCTAAGCTCTCTTTATGACTTTTGTAGGAAAGAGATTATTTATACAGGTTTTGGGGACTTGCACAGTTACTCATGTCAAACTGAATCTGTTTTATTCAGAAGGATTTTGCACTGAGGTGGGTTCAGGCAGTTATGATTGTGGTAGGTCAGGTTGGTTTAACCAGTTCAGCATGTGGATACCAGCTGGTCACGTAAACTAAAATGAAGATTGGTAGAATATTTTTTTTTAATCCACCAAGCTGAAGAAAGCATTAAGTTTCGATTTCTTCGGTTCCCAGTATTTTTTTCATTATGTGCATTGCAGGAGCTACACGGGAGATTGGCTCCGCCCTTACACGTCTGTGCATGCGACACAGGAATATAGAGACCAGCCTGAAAGCTCTCACAAGGTATGTGCATCAGGATAAAGTGGGTGTTTGTCACTCACTGTCATATTTAGTGTTCCTGGCAGAAAACTGTGATTTAACCTTAAACAGGCTTATGGTGGCATTTAGCATTCCTGTGGTTGTTGGGTTTTGGTTTGGTAATGAGCAACAGACACTTACTGTAGAATTTAACCAAGACTTTGCATTTAAGAAGAGTGGCTACCATTGTAAATTGTAATTAAGATTTATAATGAAAATCTATATAGTGTCTTCCACTTGATAGTTCATAGTAAGAACAACAACAAAATCTCCATGTAAAGTGCCTTCTTTTTCTACTTTTTTTCTGGAGCATTTATGGTGTGGTAATGTGTGCATTTTCATCAGCGCAGTGAGTGTTCTGGGTTAGGATCTTGTGTCCAACACCTTTAGTTTCTTTACAGATATAGTACCTGTTAGGGCTGGTTATTTGGTTATCTCAGGGTACTCAGGCTTCCTCTTCTCTTCACCTCTTTCCAATACAGTAAGAAAAACAGATTATCTGCACCAAGTAAAACAAAAACAGACAGTTACTCAGGGTAGATAATCTGTTTTCTTACTGTTTTCACATCAAGTAGCAGTCATTTGTTCTAATATCTTTTCAACACCCTTCATTGTAGAGAGGGTCTTATTAAGCAGCCAACCAGCCTACCTGCCCTCTGGTTTTCATTTTGTCCTGTCTTGCCTGCCCTGTTTCTGGGCTGGAGGGGAAGGGATGTTAATCTTGCTGGAAGGAGGGATTCAAACATCCTCACTTTTCTGTAATTTTTTCTGCCACCAGCATATGTAATTCTGCCTTCAAATTCAATCCTAGAAAAATCATCAATAATTGTTTTAAAAAATTAATATTTCACCACTCTGGCTTTGATGTAATGTGGAACAACCTATGTATACTATATGTAATGTGTGCATTTTTAAATCTGATTTTCATTGTAAAAGCCATTGCTAATTTAGTAATTATGTATAATTATAACAAAAGCTTTGATGTGTATGTCCCTTTTATATGAAAACAGCATATTTTTTGTTACTGTATGCCTGTTAATAAACTGGGTATTTTTTCGAGTGAATTTCCTCTTTTTTTAAGCCTGGCTGTTTGAAGCCCTATGGAACTGATTTTGTTCTTTTAAAGTTGAACATCATGAAATCTTAATAAACAACAACTCTCTCATGATATGATTATGGTGACACCAGAGTAGTTGAATGACTTTTTATCTCAAACTCTTGGTTATATTATTAGGACTATCACCCTCTCGGCACATTGCCCCTAATCCCATCACTTTCTCTCTCGGTCATGAAACTAGTGTGGTAGCTACTGTCTGCTGGTTTAATCAAGTAGAGAAGAAATGAAAAACTAGGGCTATGGAAGCAGATCTTTTACTCTGTTTGAACTCCTGCCATATTTAAGTTACTGTCTTTACAGTTCAATATTGGATAGCCTGGTGGCTCCTCTGCAGGAGAAACTTGAAGACTGGAAGAAGGTTGTGGCCCAGCTTGACAAAGACCATGCAAAAGGTGTGTTTGACTGACATATTTGTATCCATGTAAAAGTGGTTTACTGTTCTTTGTTTATTCATCTTGTTCCCCATTTAAGAGAGATCTATTTTATTTTTGTAAAATAGAGGTTGAGTGTGGAGCTATGAAGCAAGTGAGCACAAATATGTCAAGGTGTGCTTAAAATTCATATCGGCCTGTTTAGTATTCTTACAGTGGAAATGTGTTTGCTATTAGGCTTGTTTTGGTTCTAATCAGTCTTCATGTAAGAAGGGAACATGGAGCTTTGCTTACCCAAGCTGAGGAATTATTTATTGAAGCAATTTATGGTAGAAGGTAATTGCGTTTTGCTGGGATGTTGAAATGTGAGGATGACATTTCACCTGCATCTTTGATTTGATCAAGATTTATTGGACACTTTAATGTAATTGTCATAAAGTATTTGAAAATAAATTTAACTTCTTTATATGTCATTGAGCATGCCTATCATGGTCACGACTTGTGTAGAAACTTCAGAAGGAGGTAAATCAAGACGTTTTGATAAGAGATTGAATTGGAGTGGTGTTTGCATTTGCTTTACCTTTGTATAGACTTGATTGCTAATAGGGTGCTTGGAAACTCAAGTAGTCTCAGACGTTAAACTAAAGTTAAAGGGTACAGTGCAGGGATGTGTGGGTGGGGAAAATAAATTTAAACCATGGTAACGTTAGGCCAGGCACCACTGTGTTTATTTAGGGCAAAGGACTAAGTGGCGTAATATTTGTGGTTTACCAGGAAGGCATTCTAATTGTAGTCAGTGTCTGCTTCAAAAGATGGCAGTTGAAACTAAATAAGGAGGCATGTATTTCATGATGCATGGATAGGTTACATAAAGGATTGTTATGGTTGTCTACACGTACAGTCTTTCAAATGAGAGCGTAATATTTTTTTCAAAATAACTTATTTTGTAAATGTGTCATTTTAAAAAACATTTTAATTGGAAATTGGGAGGGTATGGGGTGTTGAGATGTTGCCCAAAAAGGTTATATATATATATCAGCTATTGCTTATTTTAAAGGGCTGTTTCCTAACTTTTCCTCTCCTGTCCCCTTTTCTCCATGCACAGTTAAATCAGAAAAGAGCAATGAGTTTGACATCATGATGCGGTCACATGATTTGGGGAGGAATCACAGAACCTGCGTAAATGGAAACATCCGTGTGTGCCTTATTGTAGAGGCAGAGGAGGCGGAGTCTTTGGTGCTGTTTCTGTTTAGTCATGTGTGAGCAAGAAAGACATTGATGCTGGAATCCCAAGCCACGTGCATTCCGAGAGGGTCAAACTGTCTGCTCTCAGTGCATCCTGGAGCCAGCACACCTCTCTGCTACCCCCCCCCCCCACACACACACACTCACATACTGGGCCCTCTCCTTTTCCTTTGTTGGGGAGGGCAGGGATTTTTTTGTAGAGGAGACCAAATAGTTTTGATGCTGCTTGTTAACCCTTAAACTACTGGATATAATAAAATACCCAAACAAAAATCATGCTGAAAATTGAAGGAGGAGGGGCTTCCACGAGCTGTGCTGCGCTTGACAGGGAAAGCCACGATCGTGGCCCATCGCGCTGTAAGGGTTAAGTGGATTTTTCTTTCTGTCGTCTGTACACACATGTACAAGTTATGTGCATGGACCCAAAACAACAGCAGATATGGACTGTATTACTGCGTATTCATTTGTGTGTGTATACAATTGTGTGTATGTTTCAGAATACAAGAAAGCTCGGCAAGAAATAAAGAAAGCAGCCTCAGATACGATGCGCCTTCAGAAGAAAGTCAAGAAGGGCGTCCCACATAGTATATATGACTTTATCATCCATTTTGACATAAAAACAGTAAATAGTTTTATTTTAATGTTGGCACCTTTGTGTTTGGTTCAGTTATTTCTGTGGGGTTTGGATGATAGGGGTGTTTTCACCCTCTTCTCCAGTGTTGAACAGGCACTTTAACCTGTAGGCCATAATGACGGAGGCTGTGTGGTCTACACAGATGGCACGCCACAAGTTACTGTTCATTCCGATGAAGGAAGTCTATGCACGAGTCTCCATAGTTTAATTTTCAGTTTCCTTTTCTCTAATATTTCATCCTGTTTATCGTACTGTTCTTGTTTGAAGCAAGGTTTGAATCCTATGTGACTCTTAGTCTTAAAGTGAACTGTAAATACATGTCATTGGGGAACCCTGGTCTACCCCTATAAACTGCATTGGGTGTATAGGAAATAATTTGCTCTTACCCTAAGCAAGCACACATTTTTGCATGGGAGGCATTCCTTTACTAGTTTTGGGGGGTATTTTGTTTGTTTTACTCAGTTTTGAGTAAAGTTGATGGAGACTTTTAATTGTTTATGGTTTTTCTTCTGATTTAAATCTGTGGGTTTTGGCAGGGTTTTTTTTTTGCCTTAGTTTGTCATGTATTTTTATATGTAGACATCTGCTTTCTTTTCTTGGCTGCTATGTCACAATTTGTGTTTTTGAACAAGAAGCCCCAATTCATTTTTAGCCTGACGATAATCAGTCTTGCCCAGTGCATGTGCTATTTTTAGTGCTCATGCTTCTAAGTTGCTAAGGGGTTCTCCCCCCACCCTTTTGTTTGAACATGCAAGCCCACACTGTATCCCTCAGCGGGTAATGTGTCACATTTCACTTCCAATGCCACCCACAGAAGTGGACTAGAGTGTTGTCTGGGATTAGGTGGACACCCCCTGTCCAGTGTGACCACACAGTTCCAGAGTTCTTCTATATGGATATTGATTTTTTTTCCCCCTCTGCCCCTTGTACTGCTTCATGCACGGGAGAGCCAGTGGCTAGTAGCAGGCAGCCTGAAGTAAGGCTAAGAGGGAATGAAGCTTTACATTACATTTTATAAATTGATGATCAGGTGTTTTTAGGCTTACTAGTCCATTTATCAGAAGTGTTCTCTTGGCTCTCTAGCCAAGTGCCTATGGTATAACTAAAATAACTGCTTTTATAGGCCGAAGTTCTAATGGGGCTAGATCCTTGTATCAGTTTTCAGCAAATCCACTTGGTTTGAGTCTTACAGGTACCTGTATGTAGATGAGTTTTGAAAGCCTACATTAGGGGTTGAGTGTGTGAAAAAATGGTTGTATAACCATAGCAATAGCATTGCAAGGTGGAGATGTTCTCAGGCATTACTGCAAGATGTGTGGATGAGCGGAAGAAAAGTAGAGAAGTGGATGGAAAGAGAGAAAAAGCAGGTGTAGAATCTGTTGGTTTGTCACCTGCACTCCTAGCATTAGTTTCTAGTATGTGGATGTAGCAACAGAAACTTTTTAAGCAGCATTGAATGATGTATTTAAAGTGGCTTTTGCTTTGTTTGAATGTAGATAAGCTTTGGATTTTATCTGGTGACCGGCTATCCAGAGAAATTAAAGATATTGCTTTACCCTATATGTTGACATTCGTAGCTCTAGGCTGTAAAAGTCTGATAATGGGTTTATGGATCAATCTACATGGATAAGGAAAAGGTACCTTCACTGTCACTGCTGGCATATGACCTTATGGGCAAGGAAACGGGGTGAAGTGCAGTGTTCTTTTCAAAGATTTTTAGCCTTAGTGATGCCAAACTTGTACTTTTTAGGGTGTTTATCTGGGGCAGGAGAGATGCAGTTTTTTTTCCACAAAAATGAGGTTCAGTCTGGGGGAGAGGGATCCAGTATGCTTGCCAGAATTTAAGTGGTGCTTATCTAGGGTGCGGGTGGGTGGGATGCAGTGTTCCTGTTTTAGGCAGGACATGGGAGAGTCCCACTTTCATAGATGACCCTGAAGCACAGAAAACGTGTAATGTTGAACAGCGACTTTATCATTGTGTTATGGGGAAGTAGATGTATAAAGTATCAGGGTGGTTTGACACACTATGCCACATTAGTTCACCATGGTCATTCTCCCCATGTTACTGTCACTCCCATCTTAGTCACATTTCTTGTCATGCTTCGCCTCACTTCTTTGCTGCTGTTAACATTCCTCAAAAGAAAGAAAAGGAATTTGCCCTAGTGGTTGCCCCTTACTGGGCTGCGAGTTCTGTATTGACGCCTTAGCTATGGCTTAAATGTGCACTTGCTGAACCAGCATTGTTAGCTGTAGGCCATGTGCACTGACTCCCCAAGTTTCTTGCATGATTTTCTTGTGTGCCTGCATGCTGTAGTGTACTGTGTTTTGGTGTGGGGTCAAGAAGCTGCAGTTCAAAGCATCCTGCCCACAGACATTTAACTGCAAAACTTGAATCTTTTTTTGAGAAATTGACAGTGTGCAGCTTTGAGGCTTATATCCTGTTTAGAAAAGAAAATTGTGACCATGATTACAAGCAGCAACCTTTTAAATTATTTTAATTGGTAGCATATAGTATGTCACTTGTCAGCACAGCATGGGTCTTTTGAACTGTTTAAATTAAGGCGGAAAATAGCCATAATGAGGTACTAATGATGTGTCAGCTGTATGATGTAAGAGCTTAGAGGTAGGTAAGGCATCGTACATCAAGATACCAACCAGCATTAGTCAGCATGATTAAATCATTTCTGAGTCATTTATGTAATCTAGTCTTAGAAGATTTGAAATTTTTATGGCTTCTACTACTACACTTTTTTGAGAAACTGCAGGCAGCTTGTGTCTCCCACCCCCTCCAGGAAAAAGTCCTTGTTAAGCTATTTTTCCATTGGGTTCTAAAGAGATTGTGAGGTTTGAAGATGGAGCTGGCAGCGAGAATCAAATTTGACACTCTGATTATCTGTTACTATAAAACTTTTTAATAAAAGTTGTTTTCGTGAAGTGAAAGAAATGGAAAGTTGTCTGCTTGAGCCTAGATAATTTTTTCCGCATTATCGAAAACCATTTCTGGCCATACAGTCTTGGGGAGCAGATGTATGAAGGCTTCAAAAGTGGTTTTATCATTTACCATAATGCATACATATGCAAAAGAGCTTGTTGGAGAGAGAGACTGGATATTCAGTTTCTATGTCAGTAACCTGATGAGCAGTTCCTGTTAAAGAGTACACAGCATAGTGCTGTTATAACTTTGAAAGAGAGAGAGTGTGTGTGTACAGTTTGTGGTTTTAACTTGAGAGAGTGATTCTTTTAGCTTTAATGGCAGGAAGAGTGCTATTCTTTTACATCGTACGTGTTCTCAGCTTGTCTTCTCTGAACATGTACCTGATTCATTTTAGTGCAGATATGTGGCATTTTGAATTTGGTAGTTAAAATTTAAATGATGCTATTCATATTTTGTGCTTTAGAAACTTGTGGTCATATTTTCCCACCTTTGATGATATTCTTTTTTGCTCACCTGAGAAGGTGCTTGGTCTTCAGGTAAAAATGAGATGCAGCTCAAACTGGATGTGGCCATGCAGGATGTGAATGCCAGATACCAGCAGTTGGAGGAAGCTGAGAAAAACTCGGTGCGCACAGCACTTATAGAAGAGAGAGGACGCTTTTGTCTATTCATCAGCTGTATCAAGCCCTTTGTGGTAAGAAAACCATTCTTTTAAACACAGAATGTGTTTGCAATCTTATTTATTTTTCAATATTGAAAAGAAAATGCTAAAGGAGAGGATCCAAGAGGGTAAGGAATATAAGTAAGTGCTAGAAATACTTCTGTTGCATGTTGGGTATGTGATTCGAGTGTGGATTGTCCACTGCATACAAATAAGATGCAGGTATTATCTTTTGAGTCTTGATAAGGAAGTAGGTTGCAGTTGTGCTTAGGCATAGAATGACAAGCCACTTTATAGCAGTGGTTATGACTAAAACAGTGAAAGAGGGACATGTAAGTATTCACTTTTGATAATAGGATGTACCCTAAAAGATGCTAAGCAGAAAGGTGAGAGATTTGGGGAGTGAGCACTGGGTTATGTGCTGGAATACTGGAGTGACAGAATATCCCACAGCAGTTCGAATTGGTGATGTCGTCATCCCTTTCGCTGACTCTGCAAGAAACCTCGCTTTTATTATTACCTCTAACATGACACTGGACAAACACATTTCCAACATCTGCAGATCCGCTTATTCTGAACTCAGAAAAATCAGCAGCTTCCGTCATCTTCTGTCCGACCAGGTTGCAAATACATTTGTATGTGCCTACGTTCTGTCTAAACTCGACTACTGCAATTCCTTGCTAGCCGGCCGTCCTCTGTATCTGCTACAGAAGTTACAGAAACTTCAAAACTCGGCCGCTCGCCTTGTCCTGAAAGCGCGCAAAACAGACCATGCCACACCTCTCCTCCGCACTCTGCACTGGCTCCCCATTCAGGCTCGCATTGATTACAAGTTGTCTACTCTCTGTTTCACCGGTGCATGCCCCATCTACTTTTCCGAACTTCTTACAATCTACACCCCAGTGAGACAGCTCCGCTCCTCTTCCGATGATGGCATTCTCTCAGTACCCCGCATCAGGACAAAAACATACGGACAGCGCATGTTCACCTTCTCGGCATCCACCCAATGGAACTCACTTCCCCACGACATTCGCCACCCCCCATCACGACAGACTTTCAAACGAAACTTTAAAAACTTTTCTTTTCCGCAAGTATCTTGACTGACGTCGCCACTGCCTGTCTGCATTAACTTACAACTTTCTCTGTTCATCGTCTTTTCCACCCACCTGTGACTGAAGGACGATCTGTATCCCAACCTGTTGGTCAGTGGTGCGTTCATCTCTCCCTCTGTGTGTGTGTGTGGGTGTGTTTCGTTGTTTTCACTAGAGTGTCTGTGTGCCTCGTCTGCGCGAAGTGTGCATGAAATGTGTTCTCGCGCGTTAAAACTCCACATTTATTATTATTATTATGTGTTGGTAAGCTGGAGTGAGCAGTTGGTCATGTTGAACTAGAGGGAGCAGCATGTTGTTTGTTAGTAAACTGGAGTGAGTATTTAATGGGCCATTGACAGTCTTACAAGGTACAGAAAGTTGAACTGCCATCATCTCCCTCTCCCACCTAAGCCATGTGATTTTGATGCCTAATCCAGGACCATGAAGTGCAGCTTTTGACAGAAGTGACACACCTGCAGGAAATTATGCACTGTCTGTGCATGCAGGCCAGCGAGCCACAGTCACTTCCACCCTCCAGTGAGCAAGTCATCCTGGACCTCAAAGGCATGGATCCTTCAGCCTGGAACATTCAGGTATAGTTTGACTTACTGCCTTTGAGCTGATGGGCCTCCTTGTAGGGGGTCCCAGCTTTATTGTTAGAGTTTTACAACAGATAAGGTAAAAGCATACATCTGAGTTCTAATAAAGCTAGAAAAGACATCAAATTCTGCATTTCCATTATTACAGTGCTGAATGTCAGTTTTTGCCCTCGTGCATTGTTAGTACTATTAAAGGGACATAAGCATGTATCATGGCCTAGAATTGTATGCCAAAAGTTGTATTTATGCCTACCCAGGTCCGCAAATATGCTGATTGCAATATCATGTATGCTGGAATGCCAATAAGCCTATTATTCCCAGTGGCTTCGTATTGTTCTCAAACAGCTCCTGCACACTGCCAGCCACAACTGCACAAATCACAAGCAGTTTGTGGCTTTAGCCACTTGGCTTGAACTTGGGCACTTGCACAACATGGTGTCGACAATGCTAGCATCAGTACTACAGTAACGGTGTTTGTTCCCCCCCCCCCCCAGAGATTTGATTAGTTTACACCATGGCACACAGAATTTACATGGTTGAGTTAGGAAAGCCTTACTGTCATAAAAGATCATGCTGTTCATGGAAGTGGGACTGCTTATATCAGGATTGTGAAACACAGTGGGAAAGAAACTGGTTGATGTCAAAAGCCCTTATGCAGAGTGGATCCCCAAGCTAACCTCCACTGGAAGAGCCTACTGCCAACTTTGCTGAAAAGAAATTGTGCATGTGTGTGTGTATGAGAGAGAGGTCAGTACATGAGCGAGTGAAGTTGTTAGCTGACAGTCACTTTATTTTATGATGTAACAGACCTTGTAATAAGTGACAAAATGCGACCAGTGGCAAGACTGATGGCCATTATGGAGGGTGGGGTTGTCTCTCTGTGTGTAACTTATTATTGTCTTCCATTATTAGTGACTAATTGATGACTGACTGTGAGTGGCACTCATGTTAAAAAAACTTGTCTACACCAAGGCTACACATATTCATTACTCAGTAGCAAGATTATTCTCATGATTTCTGGTACAAACTCTCACCACCATCCAACAATTTTCAATAAGTTATAGTTTCTCTGAATTCAAAAAAGAATACAAGACAAATCATATGTAGATTGAGCCAAATTAAGCTGTTTTTGAAATGTTTTAGTGCAACTAGCTGTCAGTAGAGGGTCCCAGGTTCTCAGAAAAAGTGTAAAATGCCAAGGGGACCCCTGGACTGCTGCCCACTTCATGTAAATCACTTTTTATAGTGCTAGGCCCTGCATGTATTTGCAGTACACAGTGGAAAGCTAGACTTTCTGATAGCTATCCAGTTTTTTCCCACCATGATAATGTCCTAAATGGGAAAAGTGAGAAAGCACAAAACATTTCTTAATTTTTAGCATCAGAGTGCAGGTGTCATGATGGCCCTCCCCCATCCCTGCCCCCAACTGTTTAACATTGTACATAGAATGTTGAAATACCTCAGTAATTAATATTATGCTACTTGAGCAGAGCATTATAGAGTTAGGCTATTTCATGGAACAAACTCAAAGCCCTGCAACAGTAAACATTCAACCGTGCACTCATGAACAATTTACTACTGGTACCATTTGACCTCCACTAATATGAGGCCATCTGATCTAAGAAAGATTTCTGAAACTTGTTGTTGTTGCTGCAGGTACTTTTTGCTGTTGTATCATCATGACTCGTCCCACAAACATGCAGTCTGTAAACTTTTACAGCAGATGTGGAAATGTGTAACTTAAAAACTTGTGTCCTTAGATGGCACTTGCCTAAATTAGTAAATACCACTGAAATAAGTGCAGATAAGTCACTTTTTTTTGCAGCAGCCATCGCCACCGAGCTCCCCCAGCTCCTTGGGATCACGCAAATCCTCCATGTGTAGTATCAACAGTATCAACAGCTCTTCCAGTGGCTCCTCAAAGTCTCACTCACCAAGCCACACCATGCATAAGCGCACAGCCTCACAGGTAATTATTCCTTCTCTTCACTGTCCTCTCACTTTCTTCTCATGCACAGTTATAGAAATCATGTTTGGGAAATTCACTGAGTACATGTACATCTAGTGCAGCTCAGGCGTCCTACACCAAATGGTGTAGACACACTTCTGCTTGCGTACATTCTTGTCTGGTGTACCCACATTTTCTTCGTTGGACACAAAAAGAATAAAGGGCTCAATATTCCCAGGGTTGCCTGTCATCTGTTGATTTGTTGTTTTCCATGCATGCAGAACTTCATTGCTAGTAATCTTCAGCTTGGATATTTGTTTAGTAGCTTGGATTTCAGAAGACTGTTCGAACATAGATCAGTTGGCATTCTAGATCTCCATAGTTTGCTTGTTGTTCTTGACCCAAAAATAACATCCAGATAATGGTGTGGAAAACATTAACCTTTTAACTGTTGCCAAGAAAATCTCCCTGTGATACTCTTGTGACTTACATGCTTGCCCCTAGTGCAAAGTACATTAGTAACCTGAACCCTTATAGCAGCACTCACGGAAGTACAGGGACCTTGCATGTAAGGAACTTCAGAAAACTACTGTGCTTCCTGATTAATGGCAAGACGTTTACATGTTGATTTCCTTGTGTACAGCATGCAATACACTTTGAGTCATCTTGTTTAGTAGCTTAGGCTTTTGATGACAGATATGCATGAAAGTTCTTGTGGCCGAAATCTTTTCGTATCCAGTTACTGAGCTGGATTGTTTAGCTACATGTAGTTTAGTCCTCTACCCACTTTTAACATTCCAGTGCATAAAAACAGTTTTGAATTGTTTACAGTTGTTGTACCTACTAGCTATTCCACCTTAATCAAGATATTGTGCTTGTGTAGCCTGTTTTGTCTTCTCACAGTAAATGGTGCTGTTTTACTTATTAAAAATGCATTAAGATGTAACATATCAACAAATTTTGCTGTGCCTTTTTGGCTATTCACCTACAGTGTCATCAAATTTACTATTTGAATTTAGAATAGGTAAGTGTTGTTAACATAGAGACCATGCCACTGGCAGACTAATTTTTGTTTTGTTAGCCTTAAAACATGTGTTTAATGACTACCTTTGGCTACTGCAAAAGCAGTACACACATTGTGTTCCTGACCTGCAGCTGTAGGAGCATGGTGCATGATTTTATAAAGGATCCCATGACTGGCTAAAGCTTGCATAGACCTTTGTCAGACACTAGGTCTCTTGTTAGTCATACTCACTGAAGAGGGTTTCTGTGGGGACTTTTCTCGGACAGCAACAAATGTTGCTTCTTATGTGTTGATGGACCACAGGCTAGCATTCTCCTGGTTTTTTCTGACTGCCTCGGTGGTCTAGTGGTTAAGGCGCCCACTTCTGAGGCAGGAGGTCAGTGGTTCGCTTCCCGGCTGAGTCATACCTAAGACTTAAAAATTGGTAATCTAGTAGCTGCCCTACCAGACGCCTGGCACTACAGGGAAGAGTACTAGGACTGGTTGGCCCGGTGTCAGTATAATATGACTGGGTGGGACTGAGGCCCGTGTTGCGACAGCAGTCCCACGTGTGGCAGCACGTAAACTTTGGCTAACCAACACTGTCCTGATATGCACATAGCTTGCGACTGGATGTTAAGCACCAATCCCCCCCCCCCCCTGGTTTTTTCTTTTGTCATGCAATACAAATTTGGGCATTATTTTCGTAAGAGTTTGGGCAAGGACTACATGTACAGCGTGTACATGGCGGATTAGTGCATTGTCTTCATTCTTCCCTGTTTAGCAATAGGCCAGTTTAGTCTTCAGTCTAGTGTGTGCTGCAAACTAAGCTGCTCAGTCTAAGGTGTGATCTGCAATATGTGGTCACTGGTCTAATCTCTTATGCTTCGTTTATTCTGTTTAGGTTGTCATAATTGGTATTTGTGAAAAGTGTTGTCTTCATGGGTACAGCTCTTTTTCTGGGCACAAAAGCCAATCTTTTAGACAGAAAGAACTTTTCCCTCCTTATTCTTTAAAATTTTGACAAGCCGGGGCTATTGTGCACCTTTTCTTTTCTCACTTTCCACTTTTGAATATCTGGGAACCGCAGCCTTGTATATTCTCTGTTGTTGCCTTGTAGTTTGCGGCACACAGCCCTGTTGGTGTATATTCTTATTATATTTGTAAGCTACATGCTTTCTGTACGTGATATGGCCAGCACTACTGTGTGCCTGTGTGGATACAGTGTATGTGGGACCCACCTACCCAGAAAAGTTGCAATTTTTTTATCATTTCTTTATGACTAATTTAAATCACAGCATTAAGAAGAGGTAGAGTATGGCTACAGCAAAGCAACAAAAAACATTTGCTTTTTTTTTAAGCTTACATAAGAAGAAACCTTAGCCTAATTGGGATGTTAATGGAAGTCTCCCACCCTTGAACTTCTAAATAGAATTCAGTTTACCAGAATTATTCCAAGTTCTTAAAAGATCTAGAAAGGAAAAACTGAAAACTTTTAAATGAAACTACTCTTAGATGCCCATGTAACAATGATTTGAGGGAAACACTGGCTTATTTTCACTAACGATTATGAAATAGAACAGGACTGTGACAAAACATTGCACCATGCACTTATGGATAGCAGGATGGGCCTTTTTTTTTTTTTTTTGCATGGTCAGAGAAGATATTCTGAATTATTTATGTGCAACATTGCATTGCTGTTTAACTCTGCATTATATGAAGGCTACAGTTTGTGTGTGCTTGTCTTACTGCAGGTGTTGGTTCTAGTTGATCGAGATGTGAGCTTGGAAAGTATTTATCTTGCTGGATCAGGACCCCCCCCCCAAAAAAAATCCCAAGTTTAAACTGTGTCAGTGGTGATCACAGCAGTTGCTGATTCCACTTGGTCAGCAAAGATGTAGAGTGCCTGGAAATGTTTGCAGATGAGCCAAATGCATTTTGAAACCAGGTGTTTGGTTTGTCCCAAGCTTTTCTTAACTAGATAAATGTGCATCCTGTGTTTGCCAAGTAGGATGTACATTCGTTGAGAAAGGTCTTGAGAGAAATCTCTAGGATAAAGCACTTATAATATCTGAAAATTGTGGTTCACAGAGATTTCATTTCACATGGGGTTTTTCAAAGTCAGGAGTGATCTTAACTCCATTCTTTTCCTCCAGTTCACCAGTTCATCTGCAAGCGCTCGCATTAAGCTTAAAAAGAAAAAAAAAGACTTGAACAGCACTTCCTTTTTGCCCATTACAGTGTGTGGAAGATGGGACTTGGCTAATGCAAACCAGTGTCGTGTGTATGTGTGCATTTGCGTATGTGCATATGCACACACACCATTCGTGCACGTTGTGAAGTGGTGCAGTTTTAGAGACCAAAATTCAACAAGACTGGGATATCAAAGCATTTGTACTAGGACCAACACTTGCATTTGGAGATGATAATATTATATCTGTGCAGCTTTATTTGAATTATTTAAAGGACAGTGTTTTCTTTTAACTTTATTATTTGTTTGTTTAAATCATGTTTATGGTTATATGAAAATATGAGATAAGAGAATGACATGACGGGAGAAAGCTTAAGCTGTGGTGATATTTGTGGCTTGACAAGCATGGTTGTGTTGGCTGCCTGCTTATGTCTTGTTTCTTCCATCCACACTGTCATCCACCCATTCATCCGCCTGTCCATCCAACCACACCAAACTGGGATGCACGAATTTCTCAACCCCTGCCTCATGAATCAGCCTCCTATGGGAACCGAACGCCTGACCAGCGTTTCGTCCCAAGACTCTGGCTTCACATCCCAGGATACGCTGTTTTTGAGGCCAGCAACCCCCCAGTCCCTAAGTTTATACCAGGTAGGCAGGGAGAAGCCACATGTCTGGTGTTTTTGGTAACCTGATGATTGTTCTAGCAGGACATGCCACAGATCGATGTTGGACCTCAGGGGATTTTTAAATGCTGCGGTTTTCATGTTGACTGTCAAATCACATTTGTGGCCTGTTTGACTGTCGTACCAACAATGCCCATGTAGACATTGCTTGTACATTTTTAGCACCCAGAATTCTAGCAGTTAATTTACAAGTGCAGGTTATGTGGAAACAGTAAATGCTTATTTAAAGTTTTTAAAATATGGCATAGTACCACAGTAAAACAGTGTTAGAAGTAAGAAGTGCCAGTTTGGCACTGCTTGTCTGCTGTTATATTTTCTTTTATTGACAAGTACTACGAAATTGAGCTGTTAGGGAATCATGATGTTTGATAGCAACAAATACTAGGAAAAGACTGAAGGTAAACATGGAAGCAGTTTGTGTTGTCAAGGATCTCTACAGCTTGTGGCCTTTGCACTATTGTAGTGATTGATTTTAACAAATTCAAAGGAGTTTTCTAAATGCTTTTGTTTTGCCACATATGAAAGAGTATATGAAAACATACCTGTGTATGTGTAATAACATGCTTATAAAGCTAGACATGCTGCTAATAGTCAAGCTTATGCATATTACCACCAAATTCCTGTATGTATGTTAACTTCCTCCATTTGGAAGCAGGAAATAAGAGGGAGTGTGCTGGTCAGCTGCTGCTGCTGCTTTATTGATTGAAACTTTTGACGGGGGTGGGTAGGTGGGGTGGGCAGGTTATATATCAATAGTTGTTACTGTTATAACCCCAGATACCCAGTAATCAGGATCTTATAGCAGGCAGCCTTTTTGTCCTTGCAGGAAAGATTAGTAAACTTTCTAAATCACGGAATACAGTAGGTGTCTTAACCTATGTTTAGGGTGAGTTAGAACCATGAAAGAGCAGAGTTCATGCATACTGTCCTGATAACTGGATAATGGTTTATTGCTTGTCAAAGGAATCTTCTCCATCCCTTCCTGGAGATGTGTTTTAAAACAAACAGTTTTTTAATAAAGAAAATACAATTATAAATCTGAGATGCCATTTGATATTGTAGTTCAATAAATTCTATCTTTAGTACAAATATCTTAAATGATGCAATACAAATATTTCTTGCCATTTTCGTAATCTGCGTTAGTGCATCTTTATTTGTTGGAATTACTTTTTATCTTATTGTGTTTTCGTGTTGTTCAAAATTATCTGTCTTGCTTTGCCTCATGCCATATTTTGTTCAAAAGCATGTATGTATCAGAGTTGTGCATTTTTATAACTTAACAGTTTATTTTAAATGAAGGTCTGAAGATTTCGTGGCCTTCCTGTGTAAATACTCAAAAGAATGTTTCAGTTTCTAAGATGTGAAGGTTGGGGGTTTCCTTTCACATGAAGGCTTGTGCACTTTCAAGAAGGTTTACGGAATTGCAGATTCTAAAAATTGTTGCTAGAAAAAACAGGTGTGAAAGTTACTTTAAATTATTAGAGTTTATCATGTAGAACAAACTTCAATCTTCTTGCTTCAACAGCTAGCAAGTGGTTAAGTGCCCATTGCTAATGGCTGTAATCTTGCACTTGTTAACTAGATTAAACAGTTCTCTTATTTTTAGTCAGGGTTTTGTCAAACCAGACTGGGATACAAATTAGACTGTCAGCCTGCTAACAAATCTGTGGAAAACCAAGATGAGTACATGATACATGCTTTAAGTCAGGCTCTGTGTATGTTTCAAATTGCAGTTGCTGTCGGTTTTGAAGGTTGCAATGGTAAAACCAATACCAGCACCTAGGCTTGTCTCCCTTTGGACCAGGCAATAAGCAAATGTCTTTCCATGCACCGTGATGAAACAGCAGCACTTTAGTGATTGGTCAAATGCCGAGCTTGTCGACCATTGTGCACTAGCATGAGAGCTAAATATCAAGTTGATCCTGATGGTTTTATGTAAAACGGGATGGAAATAATCAGCATCAGATTATTAGATGCATGTTACAGTGCGATTAGTGCAGCTGTTTGACAAGACAATCGAAACCTCTAGCTAATAAGTTTTCACTGTCGTGGTCATTTTTGCATGCCAACTGCAAAATAAATTCAAATTACCTCAGTATGCAACTCTTTAAAGTTAGAGATGTACACTTTGAGAAGGGACACTTGTGGAAGAGGTAGAGGTGGTCTGGCAGGCTTTATGAAGTGAATTCTGGTTACAAAATTATGAGCAAATTTGATGTGCAGAATATTCTAGGACTTGGAAGTGCACTTTTTTTAACAGTATTAATTTTTGGTGGAACATAATGTAAAGTGTTTGACAACAGTTAGGATGGGATCTAAATAATCAGATGTAAAACTCTGACATGCTTTGAACATGGTTGTATGTGGTGATCATCTTGTGCAGGCATCCAATTCTGATCGTGACAGCACTGGAACAGACACTGGGGACTGTGATTCCACTCCCACCACCCCATCTGGTAACATGGTCACAACACCAACCTCTGTCAGCAGTACCAGCAGCCAGCCTGTTGCACCCACTGCCGTGAAACAGGAGCGTGTCCGACCACACACAATATCGGCAAGTTCTGAGAAAGGTTACGCCTCTCGTCCAGCTTTAAAACCTGAGCTCTTTGAGCCTCTGCCAGAGAAAGCTGATCAGGGAGACGTGGACATGCGTGATCAGAGCCAGGCTTCTGCTGGTGGAAAAATGAGGCCTTACAGTGCTGCAGTCTCTGGGCCATATGCCCGGCCAGCTGCCACAATCAACAAAATGCAACCAGTGTTACCCCCTCACTGCCCTCGGCCCAAAGTCAAGGCAGTCCCACCACCATCTTTGCCGCCAGGTTGGTATCAAAATTTTTTTTCTTCAGCACTGTGTGGTGTGATGACCATCTTGAGTTTTATCTGCTGTCTGTACCATTTCATAGGCTCCCTGGGTAACTTAAGAGTGCAAAATAATTGCCAAGACTTGTAGTCAGAGCATCATGCATTGAAGATAACCTGGACAACCGCACATCTGCTTGCCTGCAAGCATGTACATGTCTTTTGCTGAAAGGACCGCTGTGCTTCAAATATGCAGGTGCACAGCCAGTTTATGCCAACACGATGGATCTCCAGCGCATGGTTGTCGAAAACCAAGCTCGACAGCAGCAGCGGCGGTCCGCTGAAGACGCAGGTGGAGACAGTGTGACATCAGGCATTTCACCTGTTCAGCAGAATGTGAAGGTAAACAACTTTGAAAAGAACAGTGATTCTAAAGAACTGGGAAAAAGGTTGTTTGCTTTTGTATCTGTCAGTTGTTGGGCCACTAAAGGGACCAAAGATCAGTCAGTTGTGTTCACTACTTCCATCAACAAACCCCTTCATGCTTTATGTTGTCAGGCTTGAAACTTGTGGTGGCATACACTATGCAGGGCTTGAGGTTCACAGTTTGAGCTTTATGTAAAGGCTTAATTTTCCATTCATTCCTCCTTTTTCCCCCACTTTTTAGCTTTATACACATACATGAATTCTGGCAGTGCACATGCCATCTCACACTCACCTTTTTCTGACATAGGTGATAACGTTTCTTGTAGGCTCCTCTCCCCCTCCTCTCTGAGAGAGAGAGCATGCATACATCTGTTTCAGTTTCTTAGAATGAGGAAACATTCTGCTTAGAACAATTAGCTTTGAAAACAAGATTTGACAATTTGCAGATAATGTTTCTTCATTTTTGGACTCTCTAATATGGTTCCCCGAACACCGTTTTCTGACATTTAAGTGTCCGCTCTGTAGCTAGAGAAATTTATGATGGTATAAAAAGTGCTTGTAATATTTGAAAGGTGAAAGGCGTAACTTGCAAATACCTGTTTTAACCTAGAAGTGCTGTATGAGTGATAAATTGGTAACAATATCATTTTTTACTTTCTTGGTCTCCTGACATGAATTTGTTACTTGTAATACTACACAACAATACTGTCATGCTGTTTGCTGTTTGTTTTTAATATTCCTTGCACTTTGACTTGAAATGGAGCTCATGTGTTAGTGCTTGTGCTGTCTTCTTATCACAAAGTCCTGATGTACCTTTACTTAGCAGCTGTTTCTTGCAAGTAAATAAATTACTCTCTGTATTGCTGCAAAGGGACTTCTGTCTATTGTATTGTTCAGTAAAACCTATACATTATTAGAGTGCTGAGTCATTGACATTTTCTCCTTCTTTAGTACTGTCGGCTGATTCTTTGTCTTGCTGATTATCATTCATAGTTTGTTTTCCCCCTAATCACATTCTATGATTAACATTTCTCTCCTTTCTGCTGCTATTTCCATATGCATGCAGGTTTAAAGTATCGTTCATTTGACTGTGCTTTGAGAGCAGTGAAAGAAATTCCTTGTGGAGGAGATAGGGTTTGGAGGCTTCATTACTTTAGATCAAAAAGGGGAGTTTGAGTGTATAGGCCATTAGGTGTCATTGTTTTTGTCATGTGAGCAAACATCAGCATCATGACCTAATCACCTTTTGTGGTATTTGACACATAATTGCCTCCCTTGTCAGTCGAGCATGTTGTGAGCAGCAGGATAAGCATGTTGCACTGTAAATCTTGCTGTTATTTAAACCAAGGCATTGTTTATGTGTTCTGACACCTGTGACAAGAGCTCTGATCTCACTGACATTCTGTGCATCCCTGTTCTGTTTGCTGCTGTGACTGCGTGGCTACTACAGCCGACTGCTTCTGCCCCTACTGACAGTGGTTTGGACTTGAGTACCATGGATTTAGAAGCAGCTATTCGCAGTCTTGATAGCTGCACTGCAGCCCTTATTAATGAGGTGGTCGAAGAAGATAAAGAGAAGAACACAGAAGCCATTGGGGAAGAGAAAAAGGAGGAGGAGGTAGAAACCCGACGTTCGTCTAGGTCTCAGAAGGCAAGAAACCAATGAAGGCGGGAGACAGCTGCCTCTAGCACCTTTGTTTTCACTCACAGAAAAACTTCTGTACCTTTTCTCTTCACCTGCCAGTCACCTAGCACCTAGCAGCTTTTTAAGTTGCCTTTAGCTCACCTGCTTTTCTCCTGGCTATTTCCTTTTCACTGTACACTAATCCGTAGACCTTAACCCAGATGATTGCTACAAGGTGATGAAGTCTTCCTGGAGAGAATTATGGACTGGACCCATATTTGTATACATTACAGAACTAACAGTTGTCGATCATTTAAAGAAAAGCATTCTACACTCAGAATTTGTTTTACCCATACCTGAAACTATGAATGTTCTATTTTCATTCTTAATTGTACATAAGGTAGGACTACATTTCCTTTTTAACTGATGTTTGAGTTAAATCTATTGTGAAATAAAGAGCACCATATCTCTCCCGGTTCACCCAATGGGAAGACTTCATTTGCTGTAATCATATTTGCTTACCTAATTGTTGATGAGGATGTTTTGGAGTGAAATCCATTACAATGATTACAACTCCTTTCTTGCACTTCGTCATATCGTGTGGGTATGGTCACATATTTAACCAGTTGAAGCTGATTAGTGCTTTATTTGGCTGGAGGACATTGAGTACATGTGAGCTTCCTGGCAATGATTGTTGTTTCAGCATGTAAAATGTGGCTGTATGCTGATAGAAACTGTTCCGTGAATCTGAATGCCTTTAAAAGTATTAGTTTAAGAGGCTTACCACTCCCCTGCCCTATCAGCCTATCCATCAGTGACCCAAATGATTCAGACATTGTTCCTAAGGGAGACTTGTCTTTGTTGAAAATGAATGCGTAGATGGAGTGTTTTCATTTGTAAAGATTTGTATTTGACGCTTTTCATTCTTTGAAGGAGAAAAATTACAATGCTTATTCGTAGAGTTTTTGCATGTTGACTTTATTAAAATCTGATTAGTTTTACATTCAGCATAGCATACTCATCCACATGTATTAATTTTCACTGCCCACTAAAAACATGACACCGAGTGACTCTAAGGAAACATAAAATGAGGACTGTAATTATAAAATATGTTGTGAAAAGTTTGATGGAGACTTTCAGATAGCTTAAAGTTCTTTTTATCTTTCAGTACTAAATTCAGTATAAATTGATATTACGTATGACAGAAACTACAAACAAGATATAAAATTGCCATCAGGAGTCAGGGAATTAGTTTGTTGCTTTCAAATGTTTGTGGCCTTTGTTTGAAGAAGTCCTAATTTTTTCTTGACCAGTCTGTTTACTGCATGTGTATAAACAGTGAGGTACAAGATTTTTGGTGATGAACTATGACACAGAGAGCAAAGGTAAAGTGATGCACCAGTGTGGTGATATTGAATATCAAGACATGCGACTGCTAACAGTCTGCGGTTATTCACACACTGCTACCTGCTTCTGGTCTAGTGGAGAGACCACTGGTAATGTTATTCAGTGTTGGCACACAGTTGTGCATTTCTGCATTCCACATCTGATATATTTTGCAATAACTTGTCCCTTTTTTGAAGCTAGCTATTTTTAATAATGGAATGTTTTTCTACAGTTTATACATTGAAACAGGACTTTCATTTTTGTAGAACGGCATTTAGTCATGTCATCTACATCAAAGTGTTACACAGTGCAAAGAAGTGGGTTCTACTTCAAAGATTTCAGCCCACCCCAGCATAATTTGTTCCTCCTGCCTTGCACATATTTTGATATGAGCCCCGTGTGCTATTACAAGTATATAGTCATTTTTGCAGTGAAATGTAGTCAGAGGTTAACCAGTCTATATCCAGTCTAGACATACTATTGTTCAAAGTCTCCTCTCTGCTTCCAACTTTTTTTTAAAAATTGAAAAAGAAAAAGATTCTCGAGATTGCCCACGTCCCTCTGATTTACAATTTATACAGATGTATATTTTATTTTGGAGTAAGTTTTACAAAGTGTTTTGGTGACTTTTAAAAGGTGGGTCACAGTGATTTGTTTTGTCATGTTATTAGATGATTGTGTGTGTGTGTGTGCATATATATACCAATGTATATGAGATATAATAGATGTCAGTGTGGCTCTCACTATTCCAAACCCAGCAATTAACCCAGCACCTTCATACAGTAAATATGAGCCCCTTATGTAACCTGTAGTATTGTATTTGTTACTCGGCTTTGATTTTTTTTGGGAGGGGGGAGGGGGAATTAACTTACGGCTTCTGATACTTACAGCCCTGTACATTTTACAAGATTTTCAGCATCAGTCTTCTCCCCTGTGCAAAAATTCAGGCTATGGAGATGCAGGTTTTACTAGTATTACATTTGAAGGCTCAACAAGAATTTCTGTCAGGCATGCTATTGGTTTGCTTAGGATTCATTAAGAATGGAGAGCAGCGTCCTTTAAAGATGAGTTAAATCTGTGAAAATACATAAGTTTTCCTTTTGCCGTGTGAAAGATATAGTTAGCAGTTTGAAGTGAGTAGATAAATGTAACTGACTATCAATGCATGGAAAAGTCAGTGCATGGGGCCACTTTCGTTTGAAGTAGAACATTTCTTTATTGTGCTACTAACTACAGTTCGATTTGCATGCCTGTAGATTAAAAGTAATTTATAAGGTTGGTCGTTGTTGCGAGAGTAAACAAGAAATAATTTGAAAGTCTAACATAAGGGAAAAAAGTTTCTCCTAGTTTGTAAATATGGGTGTTTTTTTGTAGTTAACATTTTTATTTTCAAAGTACATGTATGCAGTGACTATCCAAATACAGGTGTCAGGGCAGTTTTTCACCTAGCAGGATTCTCATTTGCTGTGTTATGACAGATATTACTAATACTGACACTATCACTGACACTGGCTTATACTCCCACTGCCTTTTACTGTTGATTTTGATGACCTTGTAAATGCCATGGGCATTTCTCTAAATATAGACTAATTTGAGAATGTTAATTTATCATTCTTTGAAATTAACAGTGCAGTGAGACCGAATATTCCTTTTCTGGCTGAGCAATATATAGTGCTTTGTGAAAGACATTTATAGGATGATTGGCTATATTTGTAAAGTGAACAAAATACATTTATGTTTCTTTGTGCAAGTTAACTGTGTAAAGTGAATCAGAGTTCGGCAGGTTTTGAAGGATTTCAGTGGTCTTACTTGAAGTCGTTCTGCCTGGCACCCTGTTTGGTAGAGGGGATAGTGGTGACTTTATGCTAACATTAACAGCATGCCTTTTGATCTACATGCACCATATCATGATTGTAACCAGACTGTCTTCTACTGTCCATTCAGATGCAACAAAACAGCCTGGAACTAGCTGCTGCCATCCGAGAGCTGGAAGAAAGCACAGCTGCACTGCAGTCTACATATGATACATCCAGCCACACCTCGCACTCCTCGCTACAGTGCTCCAGTGGCTATGCTACCATGAACAGCACACCTTCAAGTTCTGAGGATACCATTGCTTCAGGAGGTATGCTTTTTCTTCAGACCATCTGACTATTCCACTGCTTTTCTTTCCTCTCATCACTTTTTTTCATTATGTCTGTGTGAAAATAGTAAAAAAATTGGTTACCTTCGGAGGTACCCATTCAGCAGATGTGAACATAATTTAGTAGTTATTATATTCATGTTGGTACTGGCATGATCTGTACTGTCTGGAAGTCGGCATTCTGGCATATGCATGTATACATGAATCAGCTGTTGGTGATAAAGCTATAAATAGAACAAGACAAATGGGATCAGCTTTGATAGGTGATGTAATGCTTTATGAAAAGTCATGGGACAAAAATGCTTAATATAAAGTGCATAATTTTAAGGAGATAGGGATGGAGGGTTACAACAGAAACAGGATAGAAACTTTAAACAGTTAAGTGTGCTAAAAGCAGTAGGGACAAGGAAATTACAGCCTAGAAACTTTTGAAATTCAGTGGCCAGCAGAATTTTCCACTGGCCCAGGTGGTTTTCTCTGTGTATGACTACTGCAGTCAGCCAAAGATGATGATTTTTACTGGGGCCACCAGACCATCATATTTCCCCATCCCTGACTAGTGCACAGAAATGTACCATCATTTTCTGTGCAGAGGTAGTACTTGCAAAAGAGATAGTGATGTATTCAGATGCAGATAAAATACTATATTTTTAAAGCATCATGTGCTAAAATGTTCCTTGTTTTGGCATATTTTCTTTTTTTATGCATTATACCTAATTAATTGCATTGTGCTGATTGTTGTTTTGAATGTTCGCATGCGTATTGATTCTCCTGTCTGCATGCATTCTACCTGTTACACACCAGCACATCTTTTACTGTCTGTTAAAGGCAAATGATCCGTGTATATGATATTCAGTATCATTTTTGACTTGGGGATGGTAGGAATTGGGATATTGGTATATTTGTGTGCATATGCATGCTACAGAAGGGGGAGATAAAAGACAAACGGGGAAGTAGGGTGTGAGCATGTTTGTTTGCTATTACTAATTAATATTTGTACACACATAAATCTCAGTATCTGCTTTCGGTTTAAATTATGTATACAGAAGCTTTTATACCTATTTTGTATTCATTACAGACTGCCGGTACAGTACCCCCTCCTCCCTCCCACACACTTTAAACAAAGTGTCCTTCTGTTTAATACAAATGTATTGATATAAATGTACATACAGAGAGATATACAAGCTAATATCATAGAAGAATAGCAATATTGACTGTTCTTTCAGTACTTTCGGTAACTTTAAATGGAACGATATATATTTGAGATCACTGCTGTCTCTTTGCAATATTTGCAAGATTTACTTTTGTTAAATAAACGAGATAATCCATCTATTAGCAAATAACTTAGTGAATTCAATGTGCTATTTCCATCTGCCTCCATATTACGGATCCTGCGTCTGGTTTTTTTTAAATAAAAAAATAAACCTTTGTGCTTTGTACTACAAACGAGTTTCCTTTCGCTCTGCTATCCATTTTACGATCTGTGTGACAAACCCTCCTCCTCTTAATTTTAAACAGAAACCTGTGTTCTGCACCAGCTGGATCTTTTGATGTTTTGTGTTCCTCTGTACAATAATCTACACTCAGTTCCTGTTTATCACTTTTTAAAATTTTATTTCTGTTTGTTTTTTTTTGCTTGATTTCTTGCATGGTAACTTGATGTGGCTTCTAACATATTTTGTTCCCTTGGTCTTGTGCCTGTTTTTGTCCACAGACTTTGAGTTTTCTTCGCTTGACTATGAAGCTGAGAAATATTTCACAATCCCTCGTAGTGGGGAGATGAGCGCAGCGTACCGTGCAGCTTTGTACCCAAAACGTCCTGCGTCTACTGCAGGTGTGTTGCACAGTTCGTGGGTAAAAATCAAGAAATAGGGTGCTGTAGTAAATGAGGTCAATATGGTCTTATTTTAGGGGAGAGCTGGTTAGAATTTATAATGTTACACCTTGGTGACCTGTTACATGACTGTTCCAGAAAAAAATCTAAATGAGTGTACAGTTTCAACCATGCTTTATACATCTCTTCAAAGTAAGACGTAATGCAGTTTTTTAATTTTATTTGTTGGTATCAACCACTTGTATTTATCATCTAGGATGAAATATTTTACACAGACCGTGTAATTATTGTGAGAAGTACATATAATGACACCACAGTACAACTGCCAACTCGGTTATGTGTGCTTTCATGACTGTTCAAAATGCAGTCTTTTCAGGCTCATTTAGAACAGCCTCTAAGTGTAAGTTAACCTTTTTTAAAATTTCAGTGGGGCTTACAGAAAAGATTTCAAGTAGAATGTAATGGGAGAAAAATATGTAACCCAGCAATTGATGATCTGATGTTACCATTGGTCATGGGTTGTACTTTGTGGTTCCTGTAAATGTTCTAAGTAGGCCTTGCAATGCTGTAAACCCCTGTGAATCTGCTGTGAACCTGATCTTGCATGAAAAGTCTTGCCTGCTTTTTTTTTAATGTTTCATCTTTGTATGGTTGCTATATTCAGTCTTACATAATTACGTTTTGGTTAACTTTTTAAACATATAAATTCTTTTCTTTTTTGCATGTTTAATTTTGAGTGGGAGTGTCTGGGGGTGGGGGTGGGGTGAGGCAGAGCATTATGTTTGCATTATTTAGCATGCTAATATTAGAAAAAAAAATTCAGGATGGGGGGGGGGGGACCAGGTTTTGCTGGGTATATTAATAACATAGGCAGTCTTTATGAACAGTACAAATTAAAAACTGCATAGTTTTCTAACTGAATAATGTTTTTACTCTGTTAGGTGTTCCTGCTTCAGGTGCAACCATTATGCGCCGCAGCTCCATGAATGCCTCCAAGCCACCACCTCCGGTACGAAGAACAGCATCCATCAGTAGTGCTCCGTCTGGAGGACAGAAGGGGAGCACATCACCACCTACACAGATGACTGAAGGGACTGCCGTGACCAGCGTCAGTGATGATCAAGGAGATGGGGCCTATGCTGAGCTGCAGTTTATACAGCAGAGTATACAGAATCAGAGAGGACACCACCAGAAAATGCAGCCACCACAACAGCCGCAAATGCCTCCTCCACCCAGGCCAAAGGTGGGCATGCTGCAGCGCCAGCAGAGTAATGAAGCTTACTATCAGCAGCAGCCACATCAGTCTCCCCCCTCACCTGACCGAGTATCCAACTCCTCAGCTTCTTCTGGTGGGAGTTCACACTATGCCGTGCCCAATGTGGCTACTTCATCCAGTCAAGCCAGCCTGATCCAGAGTCTAAATGCAAAATTTGCTTCCCTCAACCAGCAGTACCAAGACTCGCAGTACCAGCAGGACTTTCCCAACAACAGTGCCACTTACATAGGTGGTAGTAGTGGTGGAGGAGGTGGTGGGGATTCAGATGCTGCTAGGATGATGCCGCCACCTCCCGCTCCTCCTCCCATCGCCACAGGGCAGCCTTTGCAGGTGGCAGTGCACGCTCAGGGACAAGGTGAGGCTTACCCATCTCCTGGTCAAAGCCATGCCCTAACCCAGCGTGGTGGCCAGCATGCACTAAGCCATGGCTACCAGCAAGGATATCCAGGGGAAGGTCATGGCCATATTCAGAGTTATTGGCCTCAAGGCCATGACCGTCCTAGCCATGGTCATCTTCAAGGTCACCTAACGCTGGGTCATCAGATGCATGCTGGTCATGCTCATCAGGGTCATGCAGGTCCTGCTCAGGGTCACAGAGCTCACACAGGTCTGGGCCACCCCCATGGTCATCCAGGAGGCATCCATGGACAACAGGTTCAGCCAAACAGCGGAGAGGATTTCCCCCTGCCTCCCACAGAAGAGGAGCTTGCAGAGATGGAAGAAATGTACTCCAGACCACCTCCTGTCAACCCCAAGCCCAGCGTACAAGCCAACCTGATGATGGAACTCAAGAAGCGTGTTTCTGTTGAAGAAGCGTCAGATGTCTAGCGGTGGCCAAGTTCTTTGATGGTTTTTCTTAGCTGAGGGACCTTAAGATTACTTCATTTACCTTGCATAACATGATGACTTTACATGCTTTCCCAAACAGGCAGGTATGTGTGGTTGTATGAATGTAAACAGTTTAAAGAATTATATAGGTAGGCATTGTTTGTTTTTGACAGTTCTTGTTGCTGTCAGGTTTCTTTCCAGCTCTCTTCTGCAGAAATTTATACGTGTCTGAATCATGGTTTGGCCAGTCTGCCTTTTTGTGGCTTGCAATAATCAGAATGACCCCAGACCAGTGATTGTCGGATGGAGATCAGTAATTTTTAAAAAAATGAATGCTTACTGTCATATTTGAAAATTCTCTGACTATGCAGTGCTTTATTTGTTTAGTAAAGAAATGTTCTTTTTGACAAACCATGTATGATAAAATATGCAAAAATAACAATATGCTGGATGAACGGAAGGTCTGGTAAATAATAGAATGATGGCTGTGCTGCTTGTACAAAATGCATCCAGATGTGGCTGTTTGAGAAGGCTTGTGGTATTCATGGGGATGTGGTTTTTCTTGCAGACTGTTGTCATAATGTCTGTCTATAATACACAGTTTTTTTTTAAAGCTTGCACGAGCAGTTTTACCTGCCCTGTTTATAAAAATGACCTGAGCATGAAAACATTTTATTCATAAAGTTGTATATTATTATTGTATTTGTGCAACTGTCTTTTGACTAATATTAAGGCTTTTGTGTGCCATTGTATTATGAAAAGAATGGTGTGTGGTTGGCTATGTTCAAAATCTGGAAAGTGTGCATATCGTTAATGTTGCAAGTTCCTGATATTTTTATCATGAATCCAACAGCATTGCTTACACAACATTTTCAGCTGCCAGCTCTACTACAACTATTACGTAGTAAGGGAAACATTTTCTGCAGTGTGCTGACACAAACATCTAATGATGATGGAAAATTAATATATGCACATACTAATTGAAGACAACAAGTGAATGAGATAGATCATATGTTATCCATCCCCCTTATTTGTTGCATCCCTGAAGCTGGTGTCACTTCTGGAGGAGAATGGAAACCACAAGCTATAACCCATGTGCAGTGCGATTTGCTTGATGCGTGCTATATATGTGATTGGTTTCTTGAGAAAGAGGTGAGAAAACTGTGTGCTTGCTGCATGTGCATGCTTGCTTGTAAGAGAGAGGGAGAGGGGTGGACAGTGGAGGAGAGAGCTGTTCACAACACAAACTGTGAAATGAAAGAATTCAAGTTTGAAGTAAGTACAACCTCGTACGTAGATTTCTGATAATTTGGCTGGCTTCCACAACTGATATTTTTGATCATAAATGTTTATGGATTGTATGCAGATGCTGACTGGCACCATAAGACCTCAAGTAAATTGGCAGAAATGGCATTTTGTATTGTCATAATCTTTAATGAAACATTGTATGTGTCTATCATTATATATTGGCAAAGTAACAGTTTAAGAAAGGACTGATGTTTGCTTCCAAGCTGCCACTGGTAGATCTTGGCTTTTTATCTGTGCTGCCACAAGTCACTGTAATTACCAGCATGTGCTTGTTTTGCATAAGAACGTAATTGGAAGTACTTCTGGCTTTTTTCCTGTCATTTGAGAATATGCTCAGCTCCTCTTCTGTCAATGACTGATTCTTGCATGATGATGCCATCCCCACTCCCATTCCGCCCCTTTGCAAAATTCAGTTACCTGCTGATGTTAGAAGTGCCTGGCTGAAATATCACTTAGGTTTTGGGGTCTTGAAAACTAATGGTGATGATGAACAGAAGAATAATTTAGATCATGGGCTAAAGGTGATCACCACGACACCTGCTTGCTGTGCATTTAGTGTGCTTTGAGTGTACAGAAGAAAATCCATGTATATAAGTTTGTTGTAAATACATCACTTGATTGCTTAGAAGTATTTTGACAATTGCATGTAACTGTTGTGGTCAGAGTGAACGGTTTTATTACAGTTTTAGTTCTCAAGGTTAGGGTTGACGTGAACAGTTATGATATCTGATAATGCAAGATTAATCCCAGAAGTCTAGAAGGAAGTAACAAAACACCTTTTATGGAACTATCTACTCCTACCTCAAAACTAATGACAGGAATATTTTAAGTGATGCCATTCCAACATCAGGCACTAAACAGCAAGTTCAGTTTGATGGAATATAATAGAGATTTATTATAGAACATAATAAGGGTCTATTAATCATAAATGACTGATACTAAAGGATGTAGGCAGTAAGAAACTCCCCTTCCTAACTTATTATGAAAAAGAAGGAAATTAAAATTAGAAATTAATACCACAGTCAAGGCATTAAAAGGTATGCAATACATGCAGTGAATGCTTGGAACTGTCGAAATTATGCTGAATTCTTGCTTATATTTCATGATGACTGGCAGGATAGGGGAAGTTTATTAATGAGAAATCTTGCCATTTAGTGAACAACAATAAAATGAGTGACTACAGCCTGCAGTTAAAAAAACATTTGGACAGCAATGGACAGCACCAGGTTATATGGGACAAAAACAATCGGTGTTGAACCTAATCAGTCTCCATAACTTCAGTCTTTTAAATTCCATCATGATGTTGATAAACCAGTACTTAATTGTTATTGTTGTTTTTCCAGGTAACTCTCAGACATATTCTTGCTCTGCTTGTAGAGGTTGCTTGTGTGGAAGAAATTGCAAATAGGTAATACAGAAAAACCTGCCTTGTGGGCTTGATTTTGTTAACGACCAGCCGCAAACTAGGTGCATATTGGTACAGCGTTGCTTGAGAGAATGCGCTGCCAAACTGGGACTACAGTCACAGCATAGACCTTAGTCTGTCCCAGTCACATTATAGTGACATTGGGCCAACCAGTCCTAATGCAGTTCCCTATAGTGCCAGGCATCTGGAAGGACAGCTACGGATATAAGTTGGCTGGGGCATGCACCACCAACCTACCACCTCAGAAGCGGATGCCTTAACTGTTAGACGACCGATGTGGTTGCCTTTGTTCCACCCAGAAGTGATCCTATATGACAGGTGTCCCATTCTCGTAAGTTCCCCTAATTTGTAACTCACAAGCATGTATACACGTACTCTGTTTAAAGACCAAGATAAAGATAAGGGGTGGTGGAGATAAAGCAAAAAAAAACAAAAGAGCCTTTATTCAGTTGGTTGCGAGGGGGGGGGGGTCATGTAAACAGGAGCGTATTCAAAATCAATTGTGCTGTTTAGAAATCAGTAGAGGCAGTTTTTCTAGGCTTGATCAAGTCTTTGACAGAAGTTTGCTGACAATTAGAATTGAGAAGCCTGCTTTATTTTAATGGCTTCCAGCTGAGATACCATCGGCTGGAGATGATAGTTTTCTGTGTGATGTTGCAAAGTGCAAGATGTGCTTTCTGGAGAACCCTAACAAAGTCAAATAACCTACACATTTTAAACTCCCTCTTGGATAAGACCAAAATTTTTTTCACCGACACCTCCTCAGCTACACTAAATGCCCTCTCTATTAAGACCCCTCTCAGTTAAGACCCAATTCTGGTGCATTTTTTAAAGTCTTAATAGGTTTTACTGTAATGGCAAATTAAGCTTGTGGGTCTGCATAGATGGTGTTCAGAAATAGGGCAAGGGGCATAATAGAAAAGATTCTGAAAAGACTGTCACATGTGTATGTGGCTTGTAATATGTTGGTTTGATGTCATAGAACTTTTTACCTGATGAGCCTTTTTGTTAATAACCTATATCCATGAATTGTAGGTATTTCAATCCAACATGGTTGGCACACTATTAATTGCTTTTCTGTCCCATGGAAATAAAATGTCAACAAATCACACTGTTGCAATGTGACACTGCCCACTCATAATCTACAGAACTCCTTTCTCGGATAAGTCATGCATGTACAAGAATGTTAAGAATTTTGGGAGGTGGTGGAGACTCAAAAAGCATGAAAAGCTCTTCCCTTGGGACAGGTGAAGTCCCCAAAGTCACTGTCACCGTCATATGGCAGGTGTCCTCTGGTTTAAGGTGATTTAAGTGTTAGAAACTAAACCGTACTGATCATAAGTATCCTGCAACTGAAGGAGGTCGTCCATCAAAGGGTCCACACAAGAAAGGGTTTTCCTGTATACATGAGGGTTTTCTAAAACTATTGCAAGTTTTTGTCTGTATAGTGGTAAAATTATAAATGTAAAATGTGACTTACTATTTCAGCCAGCACTTCAGATACACATTTACTGTAAACCTTTTGCAAAGGTCTTTAAAAGCAGAAAATTTGGAGATGTCCGCACACAGAAATGACAGTCTTTATATCCCCCACCCATCCACCCAAAGAGATGGTGATTTAAAAAAGAAACGCATCAGTTTATCTTGTGGATCTACAAGTGGCATATTGGTATTTATTTTTTGGTCTGAAGAAAGAAACATGATTTAGGCGTGCAGATCATGAGCTTTAGAGATTTTTGTTGTTTTACATTACTGAGAGAGAGAGAGAGAATTTGATTCACATTTGATTTCCTAGTTTTGGAGAGAGTTGATAGTGAAATATAATACAGAGCATTAAATAAATCCTTTCAATTTTTTTTAAAAAATTGACTTACAGGAGGTTTTGTTTATGTAAAATCCCTCTTGAAGAGTGGGTATTGCATTAAGAAATATGGATGTCTGAGGTTAAGAATAACAATTCTTTTGTTGAAAATTGTTTCATTTATGTAAAAACAGCCAACACCAAAAAAGTTATTTTGCACAGAAATGTTTTGCTACAGTGTATTGCTATTTCCTTTGGCTGAATTTCAGAACTTAATGTTGACATGCTGGTTTCCCTAGTCAAGAGTACAAATTGTGTATTTTCAGTTCTATTCCAGTAAATTTTGTTCTGCACATTGCTGTGTGTATGTAACTGGCACTGTGTGATTGATATTGTCTTCAAATATTAGCTCCCTTGTTTTTGAACTGGAATATGTTAATCTGATTTTTTATGTCTTTAAGGCACATGTTGTTTGTAACCATTAGCTTAGAATTGGTTTCTGAGCCATTTCTAGAGATAACAAGAGCTACATTTTAAAATCAGTAAACTGTATTTCAAGAATAGTTTTGAAAAGAATGGTCACATGATCATTTTGTTCATCATGCCAGTACCTTCATTATTAAATAACAAGAACCTGCGAGCCTAAATGGCCTGTTCTGGTGGTGTGCCTCAAGTGGTTATGGCCACCTGGATACATTTAGGGCCTTTTCCATTTAGGCATACAAGATTTGAAGGCTGGATTAACTTGATGTTAGCTGAAATTATTATTGGTTTAACTGGAAAAGGGTGATGATTTGACATGGCATAGGCTGAGGAAGCTTGCCACCAGATCTCATGGAGGTGTATCTTTCTGCTGTGGCGTTTACTTCAGAAATGCTTACATTGGGATTGTATTTGTCTTCCTGCATTTTTCCGAATGGAGCTTTGTTTCTTAGTTCACCCTCAACATTGCAGGAATCTATACACTATTTTCACTAATCAATGTTATTAGTTTATAATCATGTGTGAAGGTGGCAGTGTGGTCCCTTGTTCTTTTTTGCTGTAATGCTTTATTGCTGTATGTGTAGTCATACTGCAGCCAGAAGATTTTAATTCCGTGTCACAAGACATGCTCCCACAGTGCAGTCTGCATACCACCCATGTAGTGCCCATTTTCAGACTACATTGTGCCAAGAATATACCATTTCTTCTACAATCACTGTAAATATGGTTTTGTGGAGAGGACTGAGTGACTTGCCTGTCTGCTTTTTGGGTGGGGGCTGCTGGCAGCATGATTGGCAAGAGACTTGCTGTTGCAAGAGGGGTGTGAGAGTACAGGAAAAAAAATCACTTGAGCCAGTGATAAACAGGAGGTACAGAAATGCAACACCCTATAGTTTTTTTAATAATATATTTGAATGAAGATAGGACAAAACATGTCTAGTGTACACTGTGATTCCTTTAATGCCAGAAGATGGCCTTTGTTAATCAAAATGATTAGTCTCTTTTCAAAACCTCCACCATTTTTTTCAGCTTTGGCTGGCTGTCTCTGAGCATGCCATTCCCATTTTGTGTCAGTGTAACAGATGGCGCTATTCTCAGAAAGTCACATTCTGTGTCTTTTGTTTATATAACAGTCAGCAGGGGTCTTAAGCTAGGCAAAAATGCCCAGAAAAACTAGGAAGCATCCAAGTTTAAAATTCTTTCTAGTGGTTCATGATTTCTCTTCAAGGTGACTCCGAAGATTCAACAGTGCTTATTCAACCAGTCTGCTATAGGAAGATGCATCTGATGTTGTAAAATCTTTTCACAACCAATAAATGTTCTAGAAATGTATCTTGTTATTTTTCAGCATGTATGCTTTTGAGTATCTCTCCCCTTCTCCGCTGTCTCAGTTGCGTACGGACCTGTTTAGATGCTTCAATAACTTGCATCACTGTGCAGTTTTATTGGACTGGACATATTTTGCCCGTGGTGGGTTTTTGTTTTTGTCTTAAGAGGATTACGGCAGAAAACTGATGAATATGAACAGTAACATTCTTGGACTTACGAAGATGAATTATTTACGTCAGAATTCAGATCTGGAGATACGCTGCAGAAAATCACGATTAGGAGAAGCTGACAGGGCGTAATAAAATAACTTAAGTGTTAAGAGTATTCAAGATGTTTTAGATGTTCAAAACGAAGATAAATGTTGGTGTTGGAGGACCACAATTTTACCCTGACCATGTCTGATGGATGCGAACTTTTTAAAATTAATTTTTTGTATACATCATGAATAAACAATATTTTGAGGGCACAAAAGGTGATAAGCTACATGTGTTAAAACACTGGGGTTTGCTTCACACGGCGCACAACTTGCTTACTTCTCACACAGCTCTGTTCCTTTCCTTCAAAAGATTTTAACGGCCTGGAAGAGTCGTGTAAACCAGACCTCCTCTAAGCGAAATGTCCGTGCATCCACCAGAAGTTTTGCAGAACTAAAGGACGTACTGCCCAGTAATTTTGTATCAAAGTATTTAAAATATAATCTTTGTTCCTCTGACGAATCCTTGGTAGCTCCGTGGACGACAAACTATTACTAGTTACAATTAAGTACCAATTACGACTGTAAGAGTGTATATATAGTACTATACTTTTAGACCACAGTTTCAGTCTTTGCCAGTACCACCAGACCTCAGCAGAGAATTCGCGAATTCCGTGTTTTAAGCCTGCAAAAATTTGCGTTTTGGTCAGCCGCGGTAATGTAGAACAATAAAGATCAGTATGTCAATGTGGGTCCGTGATGCCATCTGTTCGTTACTAACCAAACAAGTGACGTGTCTCGTGCGTGACGGACTACATCGCACGAGGCGAAGGAAGAACCAATCAGCTGTGTTAGTCGCCCAAAGCTTGCATCCGGGATATTCATGGCAGCCAGCCTCGCTTACGAATTGTGTAACCTACAATGTCCGCCATCTTGAATCTATCTTCCTAGAGAAAATGTCGGTAGATGCTCAAGCCATTACGCAGATTCAAGTCGAGAATGTAGTCGGTAAGTCTTTTCAGAAAATAAATATGTTGAAATTTATTTTTACTTGAACATTAGTCTGACAATTGACAAGTCCCAGCCATCAACACACCTAAATATGATGTAGTTCCATGGCCGACGTACGCTCTCGTCGTTGGGCGCAATAATACGCATCAATTCATTGAAGAGTCGCCACAACCACGTATTCCTACTCCAGCGCCTGCTTTGCTACTATTTTTAAGACGAAACCGCGTGTACCCAACCTAAATATTGTTTATCAAAACTGGACACCAACACTGTCAAACAAGTTGAAGAGTTATAGTATCTTATCCTTTCACATTACTTGACACTCGTCCGTTTCTATCTTTTCAGTAAATCAGACTGACATTGTGTGGAGTTGCTTTAAACCTCAAAACTAGCTTCTTGTGCGATAACACTTTAATACAGCACTAACTTCAATAACATTACACTGTCACGCTTTATGGTACAATAATTATGAGAAAGAAAATGCCAGAAAAGAAGTCGGCTAGCTTGGTCGGTCACTGTCAGGTCTTTGCAAAATCAGCGAAGGTAACGAGAAGGCGGAAACGGTTCCAGTGGTCGTTACCGACTCCAAGATTGGAAGGGGTGGGGAAGTTTAACACAAGGAATTGTCGCTAGGATGAATAGGACCTTGGTCTTGGGGAAACATTTTCTACATTTCAGCAATATATAACAGAATTATTAAAAGTTGACGGTAATAAAACTGAAGAATTTAAATCATTTCTATTAAATATTTGCCAGAAATCATTTTGGAAGCATCTCCTGTGAAAGGATAATTTTGAATAAAAATTCCAGCTACTGTATTTTTAATGCATTACTTGCCCTTAAAAAAATTACATCGGAAATTAATGACTGTGTGGGTAAGTGTATGTGTGTGTTTTATGTGAGTTTTGTGATGTGACACTTGAGACATTGATCCAGCAATTCCATTAGTACAATGCTGTTACTAAAGACATGACCACATGTATTTTAAAAGTGAAGCAGTTACTGCATATGTGCACATACATTTAATATATTTATAATTAAGCTCAAAGTTTATGCGGTCCACACATTTCTCACAAACAAGTTTCCACACTTCAGTATTGTTATGCTAGTACAATGATGCCAACAGATTCCAAAATGTAGGTATCCGACAAATGCTACATTTTCTCTTAAACGGTTTCTGGCCCATAACTAGATTGTTCACTTATTGTTCCCCTTGTTATGGATTCAGTAATTTCCACCATTTCTATAATTTGCTTCAATAAAGAAGCGGAGACAAACATATTTCATGCACAAAAACACCTATTCACCAACCCATGGCACCCACCCACACTTGTGCTCCATGCATACCCAAATATAATTCGAATTGGTCAACTAGTGATCTATGTGCATTGCATCATGAACTGCTATCATTACAGAAAAAGAATAGCATTGTTCAATCTTCATTTGTCTACTAATATTGACCTTTACGGCTGCTAGTATCATGAAAGTTCTCTGCCTATTACTTTTCCTCCTGCTTTTTTCATTTTGTGGTGGGGGTGGTGGTTCTTCAGAGGTGCATGGTTTTGTAGATCCTACATCTAACATAATGCAAATAGATATTAAGATCCTTGCATCCGAGGACACATTTCTTTACCTTCTTTGGGGACAACAATGATTATAATTGTGGATGCTATTTAATAACTTTTTTTTTTAATTGGTGAATTTAAAGTGTGGAGAGCCCACAGCATCAATGTTCATGTTAGATATCTACATGTTTGCAAGAATACATGCACACTACAGAGAATGCAGGAATATAGGTAGGTTGCATACTACGTAGAAGATTTATGGTGCAAACGGCATGCTCTCTACTGGGAGAGAAAGTCAAGATTTTATGTGAGTTGCATCCATTCCTATTATAGTTCCACATGCATGCTTTCAAAGTATACCTTTTGCAAATCTTAGCTGTACTAGACAAACATAAAAACAATTGACAAACAGAAAAAGAGAAGAACCAGGGACACAGGCCATATAAGCATAGGCTAACCACTGATACTTAGATGTATAGACTCTTACAATACTTAAAAACCCAGAATAAAATTCCAATTTTTCAGAGGAATAATAGACTAATAACTCCTCTGCAGTTGGTGATATTGTAAATCCGTTTTTTTAATTGCTAGTTTCTCTGTGGATGTGTGCAGTTTTGTGAAAGTGAATCTTGTTGTCCTGTCTGCAGACTATGCACAGTACATTGCACAGGTGGCCAACGTGCACTTGGGAGAGGGGCTATCCGATGGCACCACCGTTACTTTCATCGACCCATCCATGCTGGAGGCTGCACATGTCCTGGATCCCACAACAATGGAGATCCAGGGAGCTATCCAGATCCCCACCTCAGTTAATATTGAGCACGTCATTTTGGAGCAGCCGATGATCAGCCATCTAGATAACCTTGCTACCATCACTCCTGCCAATGCACCTGTTGCAGAGCTACCTGACATAAAACCACCTCTTGGCAAGGTTTGTTGGTGTTGTTGGCAATAGCCTTTGTTATTATTGTTGTTTTAGTCTCATTTCAAAAAGTGGTAGTTTGTGAGAGTAAATTATCAATATAAAATGAGAGCAGTAGCTCTAGGTGATACTGATCTTTACAGTGCTTTTTGAATCTGTCTGTCAATTTAATATGGAATAGTATGAATTTAAAACAAGGGAACTGGACCAAGCTAAGACATGACAAAGACAATCTACATGTTTCGGGGCACTACCCCTTCATCAGGACGACACAAAAACGACAACAACGAAAACAGAAGAAAAAGACTTAGCTTCAGTAGATGTGGCGCATAGGCTGGACAGCAGGAAAATGACTAAGGGACAGTGAGTAATCAGGGTTAAAAAGAGGGGCAGCCAATCGCCAGGTGGGTAGGAAAGGGTAGGGGTGGAGAGGGGGCGGGGTGGAGAGAGAAGCGTGGGTAAGGGGGTGTCAGTGTGGGAGAGAAGGAGGTGAGAGAAAAGAAATAAGTGTGCGTTCTGTCTCCCCGATGTAGAATAAAGTGGGACAGAGGGTGCAAGTGATGGCGTAGATGATGTTGCTGTCAGTGCAGGTGAAGTGGCGCTTGATGACAAAAGTGGTGTTGGGTGTGTGGAGTTTTGTGTTGGTGTTCAAAATGCACACTCAACACCCGCTTCACAGAACATCTAGCTGACACTAAACACCGCAGAAACACACCAGTTGCACGTCTCTTCAGCACACCCCCACACACAGCCAACAACATGAGGGTCTGTGGTATCTGGAGAATGAAGGGCGATTCCATTGACCGTAAGAATATGGAATCCTACTTCATTACCCATTTCGGTACCATGGCACCCACTGGACTCAACCTCAAACACTGACCCTCCACCTTCCTCTTTTTCTCTTTACCCCTCCTCTCTCTCTCTCTCTCTCTCTCTCTCTTATTTCTTTTCTCTCACCTCCTTCTCTCCCACACTGACACCCCCTTACCCACCCTTCTCTCTCCACCCCGCCCCCTCTCCACCCCAACCCTTCCCTACCCTTTCCTACCCACCTGGCGATTGGCTGCCCCTCTTTTTAACCCTGTTTACTCACTGTCCCTTAGTCATTTTCCTGCTGTCCAGCCTATGCGCCACATCTACTGAAGCTAAGTCTTTTTCTTCTGTTTTCGTTGTTGTCATTTTTTCGTCGTTTTTGTGTCGTCCTGATGAAGGGGTAGTGCCCTGAAACATGTAGATTGTCTTTGTCTTTGTCATGTCTTAGCTTGGTCCAGTTCCCTCGTTTTAAATTTAAGAAAGAATTTACTCCAAGCGGCAGTCACCTGTTTTTCTTGCACATGGAATAGTATGCTTAAAGTATTTTATTGAGGAGAAAAAAATAGGGAAATATGAGTAAAAATTAAGAGTGAATAAGAAGACGTTTATTCATCATGCTTATTACGACTGCATATTCTTGCCTGTATAGGCTATCTTTGATCTGGTAGGGTTGAGTGGTAACTGGTTTCTGCTGATTGGTGTTTGTCAAACTCAGAAGAATCTAGAGATCATGGGGACTTTTGATCAGGCAACCATCACTTAGATGTAGGTTTGGAATAGATGCAAAATGGTAAAAATAACATATATATATAATTACACACACTATATGTCTGATGTTCATGTATTACTATTAGCCTGTTAGCCTTTGCTGTCCTGTGTACAAGTACAGGTACATGCATTCATTTTCCTTTTTATTGCATGTAATTCAAGCTCCAAGATGGAGCATGTCAAAGTTTTCCACATATGTATATTATAATATAAACTGTTGTTCCTGAGGTTACACACTTGCCTTAAAAGACTAGATTACATCTTCTGCATAACCAGATGGCTTTATTTCTTTAGCTTAAACTACAAACTTATTATGTTCTAATTGTTCTGTTGCTGCCAGAACAAAGATGGTTGGCTGGGGACTAGAGGTACAGTGCAATCCACCTTATACAGTTCTGGATTATACGAAAAATTGATTAACAGAGCTCCATTCTAGGTTTCTCTGATCAGTATTCTTTGATTTCTTTGCCATAAATTTGTTATTAATTAACTAAGGTTAACATGAGGTTTGCACCACAAAGGTTCATTCAAGAGGAGACTTCCAATCCGGGACCACTAAAATCACCCAGTTAACACAAGCCAAGAGTGATAACTCTATCTCTGTGCAATGCATAGTTGCAAACCCATGTCACTTCCTGTCGTGATGTAGACGCCCTACATGGACACTGTACAAGTCCAGGTTGAAGAGCAGAGTGGGAGACATGAGGGACCTGTAGTGGGAAATGTCAAGGGCGACACCTGTGGACCATAAATTTAGAGATCTGAAGTAGACGGAGGTGTTAGGAACAGAGAAAGTGAAAAGAGGGAAGGGAAATACCAGATAAAGAGAGGGAAGCAGTTCTCCAAGTTCTCAGTTTGCTGCACACTTGGACATCGACGAAACGCTGAAATTGGTCAGTCGTCATTAATAGACTACATGTAATCCTTCCCTCTCCTCCAGCTCTCTTTTAGATACATTCGTGAAAAATAATTCCTCATTGGCAGATACATACATTGATACAGACTGGCTAACAGCATTTCTCTGGGATCAAGCTCCACGTTGGCAGTAAGGGTCAGGTTTGGGGCAGCTGAGGCAAGTTTTCTGGATGTGAGTGATGCAAGTTAGTGAGGTCTTAGTTCTGTGCTGCCTGCCATCACTCCCATCTCTCACAGTTAGAAAACTTGCCTCTAAAGGTGGTTTCACATGGCATTTGACAAACACCTTTTTTGATCGAAACATTTCCTAAACCCTGTTCTTCTTATTTGCTGTCTAACGACTAACGTACACAATGACTGTTTTACTGATGTGTTTGGAAAATGGTTTGCTTCATATTTTTTGTTTTGGAGTGTGCTGTATTTTTGCCAAACTGTTTGGGAGAAAAGTGTCCCATGTTGCGACTACTGTGTGTGTTTACTAAAACCATTTCCCCGCAGTGTTTATCTATGTGATATAACAAACACAGCACATATTTACTAAATAGTTTCCTAAAGGATTTCCCCAAAATGATTGTTTGTCAAACAGGTTTATAAAACCATTTTTCTTGTGGTGTGGGGAAGGGATTGATGGATGAAACTAGTCATTGTACAAGGAAAAATAACTTGCGTTCCAATGTTGCATGTAGGCATTTATTGTGTAGCATGGCTTTTTGTCAGTGTACACATACATCGGAACCCATGGTCTGTCTGTGGTGCACTGAATTAACTACATGTACATGGTAATTGTTTGGTTTTTTTCAAGAATCAGCAAACGAGCATTATTTCTTGTACCTTAGGTCAGTGGGATTGCACTGTACAATGGGCTGTTGACTTTCTCATAGTCACACTTAAGGCAGGTCAAGGTCATACATTTCACAGTCCTGAAGGTTGTGCATGCAGGCCAAATGCTCCATTCGGAGCACAAAGGACTGATCATCAGTCATCAAGGTTGTGCATACCTACTAGAAAATTGACAGTGTGTAAAGTTTACACAGCACTGGCACAGTTTTAAGGGTCTTGTAATAATTTAAGTATAAGAAAACATCTGAAAGTTGATATTGATATCTGAAAAATGACTTGGCAAGGAGAGCTTTGACATGTGAAGGAAAGTAAGAATCAGGTTACTTGTTGTTTGCCTGAGCTTTATTTGGGTACCAGAAGACACGGTTCCAGTCATTTACCAAGACATGACAGGAGTCCCTGAGAGGCTTAGTTCTGGTGTGAGCAGTTTGTCAAAATTTTAATTTATATTTCCAGTGGCTGTGAGAATTAGAAGATTGTATTATAATTTACTTCTTAGTAGTTATAAGCAGTAGTAATTTGTATTATATGCCATAGGCTTAGAAGCTTGGCCGAAGGAAGTACATAGATTTTTTTGTTTTAGTCTGCCTGTCACCTTGCAGGGGCCATTTAATTGTGACCTTTGTGACAAAGTATTCAACAGATGGAACCAGCTGCAACGTCATCTCAAGACACATGATGAAGATAAGCCTTTCAGGTAATCAGGAGTTGTATGTATGTGTCAGACTCGGGGGTACAACTTTCTTTCAATCTTTGTGAGGCGAAATGGAAAGATATTACTCATTTCTGTGATGCAGGAAATGAAATGATTTATGTACCTGTGTGAAGCAAAACAAGGAAGAATTTCTCTGTGAAGCAATTTCAGTCAACAGACAGTGCTGTGAGAGGTTCCTGCAATGCTTCGTGTTAACTTCAGGACATTTTGTTAAATCTTCAGAGAAAGCATTTTGTTGCTGTTTGTCTGCACACAGGTTACATTAGCTCTGAACTGGATTTTGCAGCAGTGCAGGAAGCATATGTCTAGGTGTTGTGGTATCGCTCTGTCATGTGTAATGGGGTATTACTTTTATGTGCTTTGAAAAGTCTGCTCGTTAACAAGAACTATGAAAACATAAATACATGCCAAGAAGGGGGAAACTAACAATGTGATCACTGCCTGATTTTTGTGTAAATCTCAAAACATTCCGGCTCAAGCTCCTACCCCCTTACTTGCCACATGCACAACTCAACGAAGAGGGCAACGATAAAATACTACACTATTTATTCTACAGTTACAACAAATGATGCTCCACTGCACAACTGCCAACACATATGGATTATAAGAGAATCACTCTCATGCACTCGTCACAGCGACATACTACACAAGGATACTGACAAGGATAGCTTATTGAGCAGCCATCTTCTTAGTACCAGATTTTATGAACATATGCTTAAAGAAACTTTTGTCTGACATAAACTGTGCACATAAAACTACAGACGAAGGACTGTTGTGATGCTTTTAAAAAAAAATTGTCATGTTTGTAGAACCCATGAAAATATTTTTAACAGGTGTGTACAGTGCTCAGCATCCTTTAATGTTGAAGACAACCTTCGGCTGCATCTTGCCACGCATGTTGGAGAAGATCGTGAGCCAATATGTCCAGAGTGTGGCAAGAAGTTCTCACGTGTGGCCAGCCTTAAGGCACATGTCATGCTGCATGAAAAGGAGGAGAACCTTATGTGCCCAGAGTGTGGGGACGAGTTTAATGTGCAGAGTCAGCTGGATCGGCACATGAATGAACATCGCCAGGAACACGAAGGTGCTCGAACGTACGTGTGCCGTCAGTGTGGCCTTGATTTTCCAAAGCTGTCGATCCTGCGGGAACACATGAAACAGCACTACAAAATCAAGTAAGCCTTTCCCGTGAATTTTTCCTCAATGAAATCACCATAAAATCAAAATCAGATTAAAGAGAATGCAGTTGTGTTTTGTTGTGAATTTTTAAAAAGTTGTTTTGTGACCATCAGACTGCTGTTAAAGGGAAGAGGCAAAAGAAATGTGGATTTTCTTTTAAAACTTGTGCTTCTTCTCCTGCTAGAGCATCCCTCTCACACAGAACATACAAACGTAACATTGATCGGACTGGATTTCATCATCGTTGCAAGCACTGTGGGAAGACATTTCAGAAGCCAAGTCAACTGCTGCGTCATGAGCGTATTCACACAGGTCAGAGAGCAAGGGTCTACTTCTAAACCTGCTTACCTTCCCAAACATAATCCGGAAATGTTATTGCAACAAAATATTACCAAAATATTGAAATATTAACATTACTGAAGGGAAGAAGATGTTACAGAAGGAAGCCAGGCTTTCCAATTGTGTGCAGAATTGAGGCTTTCTAAGAGTGAAATGTGCAGGGAAAGCAATTAACCTGCAGTGGGGCCTGTCCTTGCCATGGCCAATATATGATATATACCATATTTGTATTTATTTAAGTGCAGATTACAGTTCCAGAAGTTTTGTATTTTAGAAAAGACGAAAAGCTTTGTTGTTGTTGATGGATTGTGCAAGTAGTAGCTGTGAAGTACAAGATTTTCCTGCACCTTTATTTTCCCTCCACCTCAAACCCTGGGTTGCCCAGTTTCCATATTTTTTGAGTCATGAGAGTTGCATCTATGCCTCTGTATAACTAGAGGAACGCCTGTTTTCATTTTTTAAAATGTAGGTGAACGTCCATTTAAATGCCCCACTTGCGATAAAACGTTCAACCAGAAAGGAGCACTACAGGTTCATATGACAAAGCACACAGGAGAGCGGTCCCATATGTGTGATTTTTGCCCAGCAGCCTTTGCCCAGAAAGGAAACTTGCGAGCCCACATTCATGTAAGTTTTATTGGGGCTGTTTATTATACATAAATTAGCTTAATCTTTGGGTATTTAGCAGGCTTTTAGTTGTGGCTGCACATTCAAATTGAAAATGCATGATTCTTCTCTCTCTTTCTCTCACACACACACACACAACACACACACACACAGTGTGAAATTCAACACCAGCCAGGTACCTGTGGTTTTTGTCTGTGATGAAAATCACAAGGATGGTGATGCATCTGCTGCCCTACATAACATGTATATCAAACAGTTTCACTGTCATTGACCTTCTCAGTCCCTTGTCTCAGTGCTTGATTCCATCCTTTGACTTATTTCTTGCAGTTGTATTATGTATATTGTGTATGCTGCGTATTATGTTAGAAATAGGTTGTATATAATTATGTATATTGTGTACTATGTTAGAAATAGGCTGTATAGCTTTGTACTTCTAGTTCAGTGGTTTTGGAGTTAAATTCTTATTTTGTTTCCATGTGCAGCGGGTACATACATTGGCAAATAATGTAGACGGACCTTCTTTTCATTGTGAAGAATGCAGCTGTGTCTTTAAAAAGTTGGGTTCTTTGAATGCGCATATCAGCCGGGCTCACTCTGACCCTCATGTAAGTCTTGTTTAGCCTCCTTCATTAGCACCATATCATTCATTTATCAGCCCTGTATTCCTACCCCAGTGTCTGTTTCCTCTATGTTTTCCCTCTTCTAATTTAACTTACATGTTTCCACATTTTATTGTTTTGTTTATTTATGCAACTCCACTGACAAAAGAGACAAACAGAAAAAAGATTACAGATCCAACATACATCCAACCATAGCACACTATCATCTGCCTACTTGCCAATATGCATCTTTTCCTTTACTCCATGACGCTCTGTCACATTATGGGGTTTGATGGGTCAAAGAATTTACCCCAAAGACTAGGTGCGACCCATCGAGAACCATGCTGTCTGTTAGGTTGTTCAAGCCACCCCATGGCTCTGTTACGTAATCGTCAGGCCAGGTGGGCGCGGTAGTTATGTGACTCAGGGGGCCTGTTCTCACTTCCAGCCCAAGGTCTTTAGCATCACCTGTAAGCCGTATAGCTCTAGGGCGAGATGAGGTGTCAGTGGGACCAGATAGCTTTTGGGCATAGCTGGGATTTGGATAACAGCCATCACATAGGTGTCATGTGCCAGCCATATACAGACTTAGATGGGATTTGAATAACAGCCATCACATAAGTGTCATGTGCCAGCCAGTTACAGAGTTAGATGGGATTTGGATAACCTCCATCACTTAGGTGTCACGTGCCAGCCAGTTACAGAGTTAGATGGGATTTGGATAATCTCCATCACTTAGGTGTCATGTGCCAGCCAGTTACTGAGTTAGATAGCTGGGATTTGGATGACAGCCATCAGATAGGTGTCATGTGCCAGCCAGTTACTGACTTAGATGGGATTTGGATAACAGCCATCACATAGGTGTCACGTGCCAGCCAGTTACTGAGTTAGGAAGGGAGGAATTAAAGGTTGCAGTGTCGACCGTCAGGAATTGGTGAGTTCAAAGGGGTGAACTGCCGAGGGGCAGAGGTAGGTCAGGTCCACTCTAGATGCCTGCATAGGTGGGGCTAGGAGGAGCAAGGAGGCATGACTACAGCTCTCTCTCCTGCCTGTTTATTGGGTGTATCTTAATAGCCACGTGTGAATGGGGCATTTTATGTATGAAAGAGCTTAGAATAAAAGGACAGGTTTTAGACTGTAAAGTCGTCTTCTGCAAAATCTTCTGCTGGAATGTCGGCATAAATGACTGTTGAGAGTTGTCTGCTACGGCAACCTTACTGCAGAACATCCTGCTGAAGGGTGTTGTGGTTAAGCCTTTTCGCTGTTGCAAGCAGAGGGTCGTCACCTTCTACAGGACTTGGGCAACGTAAGAGTAAACCCCCATGTGACGACACCTTCCAGTAGGGTCTTTTATCATTGATGGTGGTGGGATGATACCCATTGCGGGACCTTTGGGCAACTCTCTGATGTCTTTAGATGACCATGCACTAGGCACTCACTTCTGTGGCATCAACTGCCTGGGCTTTTATGGACTTGTTGTTTTTCTTTGATGCTCATTGATTATAATTGAATTGGATGACTGTAATTTAACTTGTTGTGTAAGAATTCAATGATAATTTCATTTGGACAATTTTATTTTAGGAATTACCTACACAGGTGGAGGTACGTCGGACAGCAGAAGAGAAGGCCATTGGAGACAATGTTATTCAACAGTTACTGGAGTTGTCGGAGCAGGTGTCAGGCACAGGTGTCGATGGCCTAGCTTCACAGGACCCAGATGTCAGAGAGGCTGTTCAAGCAGCCCAGATGCATGACCAGGTAGGAGAAACATGGCTTGCGATGGTGTTCAGCCAGTCTGAGTTCATGATGATGATGATGATGATGATGATGATGATGATGATGATGATGATGATGATGATACTAGCTGATTTGCTTGAAAATGTTATATCGTCATAGGGGTCAAGGATTGTGGCTTTTTTTTAAATACACAGGCAGGTCATTGACAAAGGATTGTTTTAATAAAGCTAAATGTGAAACAGGTACCAGGCAATTGTTCTTTGAGCAGTTCCTGTACATGACTCTCTTAATCATAAGAAAAAATGTTTATTCATTTCAAATGTATCTGCTATAAGTAATAAAACTTTGTTAAATGTGCAGTAAATGTCTCAGTGCTTGTTTGAGCTTCATATTAGCCTGTTAAATGCCATTCAAGATGAAACTTTTATGATTCAAGAAAATATTTTTTCTCCAGGCAAGTGGCATGGCAGGAGCTTCTGATATCCTGCAGCAGGCACTGGAAAACAGTGGGCTGACAGGAACTGAGAACTGCCAGGGTGTGCCAGCTAGTAGTGTTAACACCACAGTTTCCGCTGGTGTCACCATTCCACGTGCAACTATGACCATGGCTATCCATGACACCGCCACTGGCACCACCAAGCGCCACATCATTAGAAGAGTCAGTTTTGTGCGGCGTCAGTGACATGTTTGATGTGTTTGTGTTATGGAATGACAAGTGAGGGAGTGACTTAATGACTTGTGTTCATTGACTGTTAATTGTGTGGTAGAGTGCCTCTGATGGGCGTGCTAATCAATGATTTTGGTTGACAGTCTGGCATGCATAATGTAAGTCAACAGGCTTATTGGTTTGTGGGTGCACTGGCTCATGATGCAGATGAGAGTGGTTTGGTGGCATTGTCTCTTGGTGTGTTGGTTTGTGATGCAGGAGAGCAGAGACAGGAGGCATAAAAATGGTTTGGGATGTTGTTTTGTGATGCTGGAGAGCAGGGTTATGCGGCATAACAATATTTTTGGTGTGTTGGTTTGGTATGCAGGTTAACGGTGTTCGGTGGCATCAGTGCACATACTGCAGCAAGGAGTTCAAGAAGCCCAGTGATTTGGTGCGCCACATCCGCATTCACAGCCATGAGAAGCCTTACAAATGCACCCAGTGCTTTCGTGCCTTTGCAGTCAAGTCCACCTTGACCGCTCACATCAAGACCCACACTGGAGTCAAAGATTATCGCTGTGATGTTTGCAACAAGCTGTTTTCTACAATGGGCAGTTTGAAAGTCCATGTTAGACTGCACACTGGTGGGTAATGTGACTGATGAAAAGTATTTTCATAGATTATTACAGTTTGCCTAGATCTTTGTGTCTGAGCATTGGATGCAAGAATTTTCGAGTTATTAAAGCTCTTATTTTCCATATCTGTGCATTTTCTGCCATTTAAAGTGGAAGTAACTTAGAAAACTGGCATGTGAAAGAAAGAGCGTCATGAATGGTGTGCAAAACAACTGGAATTGGGTGGCAACTTGGCCTGTCCAGCAGCATGGTGGTTTACAACTGAAAGATATTGCTACAGGCCACAGTTGGCAATTATTGCTTCTGGAGTGTTCCCCCGTTACTCTTAGTGGCTGGACATTAGCAGCAACCAGCACTGCTTCATATATATTTTTATATAGTCCATATTTTTATCTCGAAGGAAGAATTTCTCCCTTTAACAGCTATCATAGGCTGTCTGGTCCTTTGAGATTTTAGCTTCAAGCATGTCCAGAGTACTGAGAGTGAGTTCTCAATTTATGAAACGTGCTAATGAATATGGTTTACTGTTCAGGTGCAAAGCCTTTTGACTGTCAGCACTGTGACAAAAAGTTCCGCACTTCTGCTCATCGCAAGTCACACATCCTGTCACATTTTCGAGATCCATCCCAGATGCCAGCTCGTCCTCGCCGGGCTTTCAAGCGAGAGTCTCGCAGCGATGTGCTGCACGACATCCCACTGCAGGAACCTATTCTAATTACAGAAGCAGGTGCGAGATAGTAACGTCTCACTTGTTAACATCTGGTATTTAATTGTTCTTTAGATGTAGTGAATCTCTGTTGAAAATGAGCGTCTGATCTCTGATCGTGATTATAGATGTGGATCTACGTCCACTGCGATTTCTACACTGCTTTTCATTTATGTTTATGAGTTTGTCTGCTCCTTGGTTGTGCAGCGTCTGTCAGGATGCTTAACTGGTGCAGAACACCATGTGCAGAGTTGTTTGCAACCATCTTTTGATCTCCTTATCATAAGCCAGGCTAACACGAGTGCAGTATTGTGTCATTTATTTCTGCAGGTTTGATCCAACAGCCTCCTCGAAACAACATTTTCCATCAGTACTTGGGGGAAAGCAACAGTGTTGAGCGCCCGTACAAGTGCACCTATTGTCAGCGAGGCTTCAAAAAATCCAGCCACCTCAAACAACACATTCGGTCACACACAGGTACGTGTGCCACGGCTGTTTTCTTCTTCCCTAGCAAAAGGGAGCTCAACCGTCAGGAAATGTTACCGAGAAAAGTTTTAGTTGAAAACTTGTTTTCACTTGGAGTTTTATCTGCTGTACAGAGAAAGGACAGTTTCCTTGAGCAAAACTGAAATAAACTTGTAAGCATGAAATAAACCAATAAGCACTGTCGTCATTTATATCCTGGAGTCTGAGATAATGCAGGCAAATGCTGATGCTGCAACTTTTTGTGATTGCGTATTCATTATATATTGTATGATGTTGTGAGGTAAGAGAGTGTTATGGCAGTGGAAATCAGCCTTTATGTTTTCTGCTTGTATGGTGTGATCAGGTGAAAAGCCTTTCCGCTGCAACCAGTGCATGCACTCGTTTGTGTCCAGTGGTGTGCTGAAGGCTCACATGCGAACGCACACTGGCATCAAGGGCTTCAAGTGCCTTATTTGTGACACATCTTTCACTACTAACGGATCACTAAAACGTCACATGTCAACTCACAGTGAAAGCCGACCATTTATGTGTCCCTATTGTCAGAAAACCTTCAAGACTTCAGTCAACTGCAAGAAACACATGAAAACTCACAGGTACGTCAGGCCTTCTTGAGGGTGCAAATATTTGGGGGTAGGTGGGTTGGTAGGTATTTGGGCTTAACGCCGTGTCAGCTATATCACGGCGGGGTAGAAAAAGGAAAAACAGCGGTAAAAGAGAAAGGAGGGTAAGGGAGAGTGAACAGAGAATGGATCACTCAATAAAACCGAAAGCTTAAATGCGTGAATAAAAACCGATGGTACGTAAAAAGGCGAATATCACAGAAGAAGGAATGGATCGAATAAGGGCAGGGAACGAAGGGGCAGAAAAGTGACGTAGACAGACATGGCTAAAATGTACGCAGGAGGGGTAGGTGGGAAGGAGAGACTTGCTTCTTAGCAGGGGTTTGGGGGGGAGCATTTGTGGACATTGATGTGTGGATATATGGTGGGGGTGGGGAGTGTGTCTTCATGTGCATGCATCAAACGTATGACAAACACATTTGTGAAAAAATGTGGATGCTGGGGTTTTATGAGGAGTAGCCACAAGTAGATCTGCGGTCCACAGACTGCAATACTTTTCTATATTTCGACAGACACGAGGTGAACATGTCACTGCAAGATGGCAGCCATGTCGGGGCACCAGATGGAGGAGACGGGGTGGTTGATGCCGAGGAGTCTGTAACCACAGGAGCTGAAGCAGACTTGGCCCAGCCTCAGACAACAGCAGACTTGGCAGCATTGCAGCAGACAGATATCGGCCATGCCACCACCATCACGCAGCACGACTTGCAGTCATCTGTGTTGACTGATGCCTTCAGTAGTACAGCACTTGACCAGACGTTTCAACAGACCTTAAATCAGCAAGTGAGTTGAGAGTGCTGCACAGCATTTGAGATTTATTTTGAAGTTTTCTCAGCTGAACTCTGTGCAGTGTGCACAATACTTCTTCCATATATCTTTCAAAATTCAGGAAAGTTGAAAAAAAAAGTTTTGTTATAAAACTACTAGCTTTCTTATGATTTATTTTGGTAGAATCTTTGGTGCAGATTATTTCTGCAGATTTTGAAACAGTTCCAAATGTGTTAACCTGATGAAAGTTTTTTGTCAGGTGTTTGGCCAGCAACAGAACTTTGGGCAGACATATACGCTTGGTGGCCAGCAGACCTATGGACATTTGAGTGCATCTCAGTCTCTGGATGAGCAGATGACAGTACCATTATCTGGCTCTCAGACTCTCAGCTCAGCTCTCAACACGTCTCTTGCCACCACCAGCACTTTGAGCGTTCCTCTTTCCTCAAGTCTTGGCTCACCTCACCAACAGCAGATTGCTCAGCAGCTGGGTACCTTGACCCAGAATCAATTTACTTTCCAGGTGTGGAGGCATTGGAATTTTCCCTTATCCATGGATATGTCATCGCGAGTCATGTGTTTATGTCATGTTAGGGCTCTGTTTATTGTCATTCACTGGTATGTGCTAGATTTCATTTACCCCACATGGCTGTTTTTTTCACGAACTTTGGTTTGTTACATAGAGGTTTGTGTGCACATGATTGTGCATCAAACACAGCGTGTTCTCTCATGCAGATGATAATTCTTTTGATAGTCTTTTATTTTCTTTTTTGTCATGAATTCGTAGAAGTTGTTATGAAATGGCTGCAGAGAACAGGTGGGGGTGGTAATAAAGTGTAAATCCTAGCAGTTGCGATGTAGTACCTGCACTGCTGGAGGTTGGTGACATGGGAATGCCAGCAGTTGTGATGAAATTAATGATGACAAAGTCTGATCCGCAGCCACAGCAGCTGGAGGTCAGCACCCTGGGGGGAGACTTTGGGCAGCAGGCCACCTTGACAGGCGCCATGTCGGCCTCAGTTGTACACACCATGCTGCAAACAGGGTGAGTGGTTTTCTGTGCCACAGCTTCACTTGAATGTTGTCGTCTCTGAATTGTGATGTGACATGCTCACCTTGAAGGAGTTCTGTCAGCCATAAATAAATAATAAAATGTGGATTTTTAATGTGCGAGAACACAATTCTTGCACACTTCGCACACTAATTCTTCGGAATTAAAGAAGAAGAGAAGAAAGGGCATAGGAACTGGCAGGCAAAAGCCATGTCTGAGTGAAGGCAGGGACGTAGAGACCGTCAGGTTGACACGTCCGGCCGGCACAAAAACGCTTGAGAAAGTCAGCTTGACCTAGTCAGTGAGCTGTGCGCAGGCACGGAGGAGTCTTACCAGGATTGCTATGTGGGTTATTTTTGTTTGTAAGGTGTGTTTAGGGATCGCTAATTGAGATATAACACTTTGGGTCATGGTAAGTATTGCTAAAGAAACAAAAATTTAGATGAGAAATTTGCATATCAGCTGGCTTTTCCATCACCTGCTAGTCACTGTGTCCTTAACTCAATCGTGACGTAGAATCCTACCTAGAGTAGAGTCCCCGGGTGACGGGGCATTTTTAGCCTTTTTTCAAAAATTCATAAAAAAATCCCCCAAAACAATAAAAACATTATTTAAACTAGCTATCTAACTACAATAATAAAAGAAAACTCATTTCTTACCGTGTTTCTTAGACCTTGTTCCATAATTTTGTAAATCCTTTGATGGAAACACAACTGAAGTTGAAGAAATCAAAAAGTCCTCGCCATTCCTTATACAGTATACACAATCTGTTCGTTACTATTTACTGCACGTGCTCGCACGTTTTTCTCTTCATAATCACTTTCTTGGGTCTTTCAGGCACAAATACTCTTGTCTTCATCCACTTTATCACAGTAAATTTCCAAAACAATGTCATTTTGCTCTTGAGCGTGTAATCTGAAGAGTAAATCTAGCATTTCTCAAGTGACAGAACACATGTAGACACCCGCTTCAAATTATTGCCAGAAACCGGTCTCATTGTCAGTTTAAAACACAGAAAAGGGAAGCAACTCGTGAAGAAATGATTCAGCTTTCAAAGAGCTTCTTTTTTGTCCTGTAGCCATGCTGGAGTTTGGCACACTGAGTTAGGTTTGATTTTAAAAACAGTTTTGTCCCTCCCCTCAGCCCTTTGCATGGAAAATAGTAATAAATTAACAAGTTACCGATAAGGTGGAAAAAAATTACATTTTTCAGGAAGTGCTGGTAAATTATGGTAGGATTGTGAACTATATAACAAATTTTCTGCTCTGGAATAAAGCCTCTTTGCATGCACGTGTGCTTGTGCTTTTGCATGATTTCCAGTGATCAAGAACAGCAGCTGGTTGAGTCTGAGTCTGAGGAGGCCGGAGTCGGGTTGGGGCTGCAGGCAGTGGATGAGGGGGATAGGTCCTTGCGCTGTGATTTCTGCTCGAAGCTGTTTAAGAAGTCCAGTCACCTCAAGCAGCATCTACGCTCACACACAGGTAAACTTAACCACCCCCCCATCCCCCCCCATGTTTAGGGGGCTCCCGCATGGCAGTTGTGAGCTTCATCACCATCATTGCGTTATCCTCATCTGTACCATTATCTTGTTGCGTTCTTGTGACTTTTTTGGGGTCATCACCAAAATAATGATCATATCATATCGCATAATGGCCTTATTTTATGCTATTATCATTGACGTGATATTGTTGTCATAATGGCTCACTGTATGGCACTGTGCTTCAGGTGAAAAACCATACAAGTGCATGCAGTGTGACAGGACCTTTGTGTCCTCAGGTGTGCTGAAGACTCACATGAAGACACATGCAGGTGTTCGAGAACACCGTTGCAATATTTGCCAAGCAACCTTTATCACCAATGGGTCTCTGACACGACACATGATGATTCATCAGTCAGTCCGGCAGGTCAAGTGCCCGTATTGTTCAGAAACCTTCCGCACTGGCTTGCACTACAAACGACATTTGCGACATGCCCACCCAAAACAGGAACCGGCAGGTGAGGAATTGAAGGCGATCTCATGAAGATTGTTTGTGTGTGTGTGTGTGCACATGTGCATGCTTGACCATGGGTGGATGTCATGCATGTGAGCATCTGCACATGCATATGCACACACCTGACACACACCTGTGAAATGCAAGACAAAGGTAACCGAGGTCAGTGGATTGTCTCGCTGGGGGCATTGTTCCAGGGAAAAGTCTTTATTTCCACCAAAGTGTTGTTCCCTCAATGTGAGGCCCACTGGCGAAGATGCCTGTGTCACAGATGTTCGAGGTTGTTTTCACTGTGTGCACACAGTTTCATTGAGTGCCTGCTTACTTGATACTTCCATTATCTGCAGACATGCAGTTCGTGGCAGTTTGTTTTAGGTGAGGTCTTACTGGCGTGTCATTAAGCTACATATTTCAGTTTACATTGTTGTTAGAGACCTGTGTCAGTCAGCTGTGAAACTCTGTCATTGCTTTGTCATGAGAGACCTGTGTGAATCAACTGTGAACCTCTAATCATGAGATCTGTGGGTGTCTGCTTGATCGGTAGAAAAGACTGCATTAATCCCATACCTCCGACTGTTCTGTGCAGGAGATGAGGAGAACCTGGCTCCTCAGGGTCGCCGTGCCCTCATCCAGGTCAGCAATGTGGAGACAACCGAGCAAATTTTGTCCAAGAGCAACACAGAATTATCGGTGTCTGAGAGGATTCTCCTGGAGTCTTCATCTGAGAAAGATCGAATCAGTGAGGTGAAGGTAACAATATATTAAGGTAGACACAAGAAAATGTTTTAACTAACTTTTTTAATAGACAGCCTTTCCAGGTGTTACCATTCAGCCTTGGGATCTGTGCTGGTGTAGTAGGAATTAGAATGTCAGATACAGGTGGTCATATTGCAGTTTTTTGTCCTTTAGTTTTAAAACAAAAACCAACCTTGTACAGTGCTGAGCATACTGTACTGTACATTGGGCAAAAGGTGGTTGTCAGTCAGGCACGCATCAACACACGCATGGTGCACTGTGTTGTCAGGACAAGCAGGATATTGTCCCGGGTCAGCATGCACACCAGTGCTCTCACTGCCACAAAAGCTTCAGGAAGCCTAGTGACCTTCAGCGCCACATACGCATTCACACAGGGGAGAAACCATTCCAGTGTCAGACCTGTCATCGATCCTTCACAGTCAAGTCCACGCTCGATAGCCACATGCGTACCCATAAGCCAAGTGAGTATTCATCATCTGGATTTGTAAAAAACTTTATTGTTTTGTCTTTGTCATTTCTTATTTCAGGACCCTTATTTATTTTAAATTTGCCAGATATACACTTGGGGAATAACCATATATTAGTCTTGTGCAATAGAAGAGAGTAATACATGTCTAGACTGTGTGCAGTTGTAATGCTAGATCAGTAATTTGAATGGGTCAGAGCACTGCCAGGTCATAGAACAAAACAGTGGCTGTGTTCAGCAGCTTGAAAGGGACTGAAACTCCCAGATCTCAGAATGCAGCAGAATCAGGTAAGAGCACTAGAGCTGAAATGGTTAGACACAGTTCATGGCAGCAGGTTAATTAAAGCTTTTGAGTTCAGTTGTGTTGTTTGCCTACGTAACTACACATTGTGTGTGACATGTTGCAGCTGAAAAGAACTTCCAGTGTCACATATGTGACTCCATGTTCTCTACGAAAGGCAGCCTCAAGGTGCACATGCGTCTTCACACTGGCGCCAAGCCTTTCAAGTGCCCCAACTGCAGCCTCCGCTTCCGGACCTCTGGCCATCGCAAGTCCCACATCCTTTCTCATTACAAGAGTGAGTCACCTCGCAAGCGCAATGCTACAGGCAAGCGCCAGGCTGCGGCCATTCTACACGACCAGCAGCAGCAACAACAACCACAACCCCAACAGCCTCTCATCGTGTTCAGTGCTGGTGACCTTGCCACAGCTGCCGGTCAGTCGGTGGGACTAGCTGGCCAGGTGCTGAGTGTTGACCAGTCCCTGCTGTCAGGTCCAAACCTCCTGCCGGTCTCGCTTACTGTGTCTGATGGCATAGGTGGACAGGTGACTGCAGACGGGTCACAGGTAAAGAAATGTCATGCTGTGTGGGTTTGGCTTTCGGGAATATTTAACAAGAAACTTTGCAGAAAACATGCTATTGGTTGATCAGCTTGATCGCAGTTGTGTTACCCTCTGGTTGAAGGGATATTGTGGCAGTAGGTTTATGGCTTAATTCATGTCTCAGATGTTACAGAGTCTTGTCGAAGGGATACAACTGCAGCTGTCGGGCAGTCTGCCGCAAGGAATGCAGCTGGCTGGTTTGGAGCAAGGACCTGGTGGAAGTCTCATCTCGCAAACTGTGCAGATTGATGCCTCTCTGCTGCAGCAGCTGCAACAACAGGGCAACATCAACATTACCATCAGTCCCCACCTGCTGACATCGCAAGTTGCAACAGATCCACACCTTGTTCAGGTGAGTGGAAACACAATTCAGGGTGAGTTTGTACGGAGACTGCAGCAGGCGCCTTAGCTGGCTTCCTAGCTTTTCCCTGAGGCCTGAGGCTGTTACTCTCAGGTGGGATGGTAAGTGCTGACACGTCTCCTGTAAAAATGCACACAAGCTTTTGAGTAATCTAGTTAAACTATTTTAAAATGTGTGAAATGTGTTGAAAGCATTTTGAGGAGAACATGGAAGATGTGTTTTTGGAGGGGAAAGTGGGGTTGGCAGAAATAAAACTAAAACATATCTTTTGATAGTTTGAAAACTATTCTCTTGTGTGCGCTAAATGTGTAGTTGAGTTGTTGCATAAAATTCCAGCAGACGATAAATGTCCTCTCTGCTTTCAATAGAGTCTGCATCTGGCTCCAGTGTCGATCCAGGAAGCTGTCAACCCCAACATCATTGTGCAGCCACAGTCATCCCTCTCGCTGGCTGGCCAGGCTGTGCTGGAAAACCTCCAGGCTAACCCTGCCACCATCGTCATGACAACCCAGCAGACACACGACCATACCACCCCAACCACCTCCTATGTGACAACAACCCTGCAAGAGAGTGGGCAGGTAAGGCTGATGATTGTTCAAGGGAAATAATTAATGTGAAAGCATTGCATTTGGTGCATCATTCTTGGGAAGGTGTCCGATGAATATGGTTATCTCCCCTTAAAGATCTCCCCGCAAGCTCCCTTATGATTGTATGAAAATTTTTGTATTTTTTATGCTTGTGATTAATAATATTATTTTGTGGGACTTTGGTGATCATCAGGAAGTAGCTCTTGCACCCATAGAACACACCGTACATTCTGATTTCTCTCTTCTGCACGTTGGCCGGCTGATAGAATGTCGTGTTGGTTGAGGAGGAGGATCCTGTGTTGCCTGAACAAGATGGCGAAGACAGTGATGATGAAGACAACAGCCTGGAGACGAGTGAGGTCATGGGGTCTACCATGAGTCACACAGTTGCCATGGTAGAGTCTGTTGGAGGGGAAGTTGGAGGTGAGGAGCTGATCGCGCAGAACTCCATGCAACTGGGACTTGAGCAAGACGAGAGGAACTTTGTCTGTGGCGTGAGTATGCACTTGTTTTTCACATAAAGTATTGCACACAACTGCCACCTGCTGTAATTTTTTGCTACGGCAAGCTGCCCTTTGCTATAGTGCTATGCTTAGAAGAGAAGTTTTCTGTCATGGCAAGCTTGGGAGACAGACTGTCGTGTCTACCTTCTACACTTTTCGTTTAAAGAAAACCATTGGCTGGGACTGGGCATGAATTGTTGCAAACATATCAAAACAGCCTTCAGCTACATCAGTATCAGAGATCTCAAAAGAGAGGAAAAAAGTTGACGTATAGGCAAGACTTGACTTCAAGCTTTCTGTGTATGGGAGCATCACTGTAAGTGCAAAAGTTTGTTTTCCCCCATGTATGATGTCAACATCAAGTTGCAAATGGTAGGACTCCTCACATGCAACGTCACAAAAAGATTTCAATTTGACAAGACACAAAGAGTTTGGGAAAGCGTAAAACCCATCGTTTGCCAACTTCTTGAGTTCCATTTCAGTAGAATTTAACAATGTTGTCAGAGCTACAACTGTTCATTGGGTCCTTAGGGGAACATCCCACTAAGTGCAGTGGACAGTGTCATGATTGATTTTCGTCAAATGTTTGTGGACAGTAAGATTGTAATCTGGATGCGGAAGAACCAAGACCACGTCTGTGGTTAAGTGCATCGCTAAGCACAGAAGAAATCCATATCAGATTCTAAAAAAAAGGGCCCATTTGTCACTGGGTCATATGGCAGTTGTTAGGTTTGTAGATATTTTATTTTCATGTTTATTAAATGATTTAAGATATTTTTTCAAACATGAAAAGTAATAAAATGAAGGTTGTTTAAATCCATTATATCATGAAGTTTCTAGAACTGTCAAGAAACTTAATTAGCGTGGTACAGAACGAATGACTACTACTTGGAGTGGTAAATGACAGGAAAACAGTTAAACTGAACCAAGTAAAGGCACTAGGCGGTCAACGTTTCGGAGCATTGCCCATTTATCAGGACAAGGAACAAACAGTGGACACACGAAAAACTAAACACAAACAATGATACAGTCATGCAAATTAACATTTATTACTAGTATTATTAATATAATATTATTAACAGTGATTGTTACCTTGAGAGCAAGTTGTGGCCTGACGATCCTGTGGTGTTCTGATAAATTGTGTAAACAACAGTTTGGAAAGGAACATAGGCAGATACAGATCCCAACATGACAGCAAAACTTTTTCTTGGTGGACAAACAGGTGTGCTTCAAAGGTTTTAAGCGTTCCAGCCATCTTCAAGATCACATGCATGTCCATCAACCACCTGGCACCACTGCCCGCAGACCAAAGGCCACACCCCATAAGTGCACTGTATGTAACAAGAGATTCCAGAAGCCATCTCAGGTGCAGCGCCACATGCGGATACACACAGGTAGGTTCCTTTAATCTGCTGAGTCAGCTGCTTCATTTTCTGTTTTGTCTGAAAACCCAGTGTTTAAGTTGCTTTTTTTAAAAAAAATCCTATTAAATAAAGATACCTCTACAAAGAAAGAAACAGAAGGTTTTTTTCGACGGAAGAGACATTTCATTGTCTTAGTCAGAACTGTGAATTCTGTCTACAGGGGAACGTCCCTTTGTGTGTGAGATTTGTAAAAAAGCCTTCAACCAAAAGAACGCACTAAATATTCACCTCAAGAAACACAGTGGAGAGAAACCCCACACCTGTACATACTGCAATTCTGCCTTCACCCAGCGGGGAAACCTGAAGACTCACATAAAGAGGGCGCATCACACAGACATGGTCAGCTCCATGAATCTGCCCAAAACCTACATAGCTGCAATTGGTGCTGGCGATGGTGTGGGCTCAGGAGCAAGTGTTAGTGTGCCTGAGACTGACACTGTTGTCGCTTCTGTTGCACAATGCACGGTGGTAACGGCGAATGTGTCATCTACAGTAGATGGCGACTTTGATCTGACAGATGTGGCGGATTTATTGTGATATTTGAGAAAGAGTAGTTTGTTGGTGTCCGAGACCTCAGGAAAGTGGCTGTGCATCTTGAAACAGGGTTACTTAGGGGTGGTGAAAAGCTTAAGCTGTAAATTTGTCAGTCTTCAAGCAGTTCATGTGGCCTTTCGCCGAATGTTAAAGGGTGGAGTGAGGGAGATTCTTCTGCTGGTAGGGAGATAATCAGAACATTGTTCCATCACCATGTGACCACTTGACCTTTCTGTGCCAGTGAACATCGAGATTTGCTTAGTCCTAGGCTGAGTGAGGTGTTCTTTAGGCAATGCTGTGATGATGTATGGTTTAGTGAGGAACAGAACAATTCTTGTGTGATGAGAGCGGAGTATGTATGTGGAAGTCTGTTGGATGTGTATTGTGCCTGGCTGTTTTTAGTGCATGTTCTCATTTATTTAATACTTGCCCATGCTGGGTCCAGATTTCTGCAACCTAAAAAAGACATTTGTATCCTTTCTTGCTAGTACCTACCACTTCTTTTCTGGCTCAAACTACACTTATTTTCCTTGGTTTCAATTGTTCAAAACGGCAGGTAGTTCCAGTAATGAGACCACAACCCCCCCCCCCCCCCCC
>SMGT01016484.1:353374-369810 GCA_004794575.1 Lanistes nyassanus | reverse complement strand
CCCCCCCCCAACACACTCACACACACTCCAACACACTCACACTCACACTCACCAAAATCCTTTTCTTTAAATTACAAATGACGCTTAGCTAGTCTTTTCTGAAGAAAAGTACTTATTAATAAGTTAAATTATGATCCTTGTTAACGTGTTGGTGTTGTCTTCATTTTACATGCTTTGATGTAGCACCTCACTGGCCTTTCACAAATACACATAGCGGAAGATGGTTAATCCTGACTAGATTATCTACCTTCGACTCCCTCTATGAGCATGTGTATATACTCGTACTGGGGTAACCTGGTGATTGTTAGCTTGTGACCTTGTTTGTACATAATGTACATTATCATGAATAAGATGGTTCAAGTGTTAATGTCGTCTACAACAGCTTTATTTTTAACCTGGGTGTTTTAGGTTATGTAACTTTGTAGCGTGCCTTAGCATGCATGAAGCAAGTCCAAGTAAAGGACATAATAGCACATACATGCAGCAGGCATGATTTACTGGAGTTTCAAGGAATAACCCATCAGGAACAAATACAAATATACTTTAATTGATCAGTTTGGTTTTCAAACATCAAGGATTTAAAGAGAAGTAACAGTGGGAGTGTTGCTGACTCTCAATCTCGCTTGATAAAAGAAATATACATATAATACCTTGATGTAAATGCACATCATACAAAAGCTCCGGACAAAACAATTAGCTATTTTTTCACAGCAAGTGCACACAGTTCTCTCAATGAACATCAATTCCTTTGTTTTTGACCGCCATTGCATTATCCAGCTAAGCAATTAATATACCAAGAAATACAATGCATGTTCTTTTATTATGCTTGAATAAGTGAGAGTTTGCCAGTTTAAGCTTGAGAAGCAACAATTACAGATCGAGTAACGATTAGTACATACAGATCTCTCCTGCGTTGCAAGTTTTTAATTACCAAAAAAAAAAAAAAGCTTGTGTTCACACGAAAAATGCACTGTCTATAGGAACCCCTTCACCTGCACATTCCCATGATGCCTACATCAGCATCTTCTAATTTGAATGTCTTATTACCATGCTGTTTCGGTGTTGAAAATGCAAATATACAGCTAAATTTATTTTTAAAATACAAAAAAAGTGTAGTTATGGTGATTAGGCATTCAGGCCACTAAAAAAACCCGAATTCAAGAACACAACTGCCATATGACAACCTAGGGGCAGACAACCTTTGTATATATCGGAAACCAAACCAGTGGCAGACACCTTTTTGCATAAATAACCCACCTCACCTTTAAACTTCAGCCAGCTGAGCACCCTTTAACCCTGATCTGCTTCAAAGTCTAGGAAAACTAACGTACCCTGGAACACCCTTTTGTCCCCACCCCACCCTTGTAAATCTGAAAACTGAAGAAATGTACCAAACTTCTATTTAATTTTTAAACTGATCATAGTCTGTGTATGACAATTGTTTTCGTTTTAAGTTGTTACAGATTTCCAGTCATTAACTCGAATAACTGGCAGGCATTTGCAATTCCAAACACTGTGTAAATGGCTAAACACTGACATAGCTTTAAAATAATTTAGACAGTTTCACATGTATATAAGTTGATTTTTTTTTGTTAAGCCTCTAAGAAACTTTGTAAAAACTTGCGCGTGTTTTCTCTCTCATATAGTCACCTCACAGTACTGAGACTGTACTGTTGTGTTTCTGTAGTTGACAGATGATGAATATGAAGGCATCCTGCTGTTCTGTTTAAAGACATACCCACAAAAAATTGACACAAAAAGGACTTCTTGTAGCTTTCCTTCCAAGCCAGTAAAATCATCCCTATATTGAAGTGGATGTGTCTGAGGAATTCTGAACATTTTGCTGAGAAGTTAATTCTGGATGAAAGACATCCAACTCCACAGCTCGGTGTAACTTTGTCATATGGCATGCCTCTATGGAATTCTGCAGTTTATTAACAGAAAAGACACCCCCCACCCCCCACCCCCCCAAAAAAAGTTGCATTAGCTGGAATTCTGCAGAAACACTTAAAAATGTTTTAAAATTTCCCAAAATTGTTTGATAGAGCTTGTTTTAACCCATGATACAGCAGCAGCTGCAATTGTCACCTGTTATGGAATTCAAAAAATGCTGAAAAAAATGAATGTTTACAGATCTTTTTACATTTTTCCCCTGCTGGCATACAGCATACAGTGCTAACATGTGAAGGGAGTGTTGTCTTTCAGCAACAAGTGAGTGCAAAAATCAAGATAGACCAGCACATAAGAACAAATGCAGTCACAGCAGGATGGTACCAGTTAGGTATGCTCACTATGCTGCATTTGCAGATTCAACAAAAATCAGGAAAGGTGTTCATTTGAAAAGAGATTTTTTTTTCTGATGTGAAAATAATGATTTCCAAAACTAATAAATTTCCATTACAAGAACATCGAAAAAACTTCAAATAAACTGATGTACAATACAAAAACATGATAAATATTACAGAACCTTATCAAACTCGAGCGATCCAATAACCATAGTAGGATGTGAATTGTGAAATAGCACCATTCATCTTGAAAGAAAATCAACAAATGAAACCTCTATTATGCTGCTAATGTGACAAACAGGTCAGATAATGTTCGTTCAAAACTCGAGTAGATTATGGCAATTATGTGGATAAAGCAGTTTTAACACCGGTCGGTCTTGTGTCAGTGCCTGTTTGTTACTGTATTCTCCTCTGCCATTCAGAGAGTTACAGTACTCAACAGGGTTTTTGAGCTTTCTCAAGCTCCAAATCATAATGGAAATGTGGTTCCACTGCAAGATTATGCTAGGCATAGCTAGGTCCGTCAAGCTGCACACAAAATGTTGCTATGCATGATACGCCAATGCCTCCTGCTCGCCACTACACTGTGCCAGATACCTTCTACACACCTGTATTTTTAATCTCTTATTTTTATCTGCTATATGACTGAGTCATTGAAGTCATTGAATGTTGAGATGCTGTTACAACTACGAGTTCTTTCTAAGACTGGGAAGAGATTGCTGAGACATTGAAGTGTGCAAACAAATGATAAAGCAGAGCACGATGGACTGGAGATGATCTGTCATTCAACAAAGACATTTAAACCAATTTCAGTGTCTGCTGAGTCATTAAAATTTTCACCAATTTGTAGGAAACACTAAGGAGGTACCTTTCTCCAGGTGCGCACCCAGTGCTCTACAGTAACCCATATCATACAGAATAATTAAATTGTACTATGTTATTTCCACTGCTATGCCGTTAAAATTTTTAAACAACCACCACATTGCTATATCACTATATTTCATTCACAATTGTGTTTGTGCTAAAACCTTTGTACAAACTTTCCACTGCTGCATAATTAAGGTCTTTAAACAGTTTGCTGCACAACTTAAAAAGGACATCTTTCCATGGAACATCTCAACAAATCTCTTTCATGTGTCAGTTGTAGAAGGTGAACGAGGGCATAAGAATATACACCAAATCAAGCAGTACACACATCAAAACTGTCGACACTTCAAAACAGATATAATATTAAAACCTACATCATCTGCCATCAAGATGGAGAAAGAAGACAATTGGAGAAAGGCCAAAGTAAGAAACACACATAGGATTTCAGCAATCAACAACACTTCTTTTAGGCATATAGGTAAGGTCTTATAGATGTGAAAAGCCATTTAAACAGGTTTGATATAACGGCTGCATACAGCATTCATTGCAGTGTACATTGTTCTGCACACCTATAGCAGACTATTTTGGGGGACAAATAAATTTCTGTATTTTTAGAAAAATGATTACATCAACAGGATTTCAAGTATGATATTAAATTGGAACATAATGCACACGGTCAACATACAGTTGTATCTGGTGTTTTATTTACAACATTCGGGGATTAAACAGTCTCATTCATCATGCATATATCACAAATAAGATATATATAAAGTAAACTTGATAATCAGATTTCAGACCTGTAGCATAGCAATACTGAAGATGTATGCAAGCAGGTGTAACATAACATATCAATACTTTGGTAGAAGCTGTTGTTATATGACAGACACTTAAATGCACAACAGAGCAATCCACACCTGAATATACTGGTGTGATATTAACAGTAGATCAGTAGACTGCAGACTTTCAGAATATAAAGGGTATTCATTTTATGCACTCTTTCACGCCTTGCTCACCTGTGCAGAAGGACTCATTCATTAGCAACTAAGCGCATGTATCACAAAGATTCACGAATAGCCTGCTCCACCCCCCACAAAAAAAAAAGAAAAACCTGCCACTAACATTTTCCATGTATTCATGTGCACACACTGGATGTGTTCTCTGGGACTTGATCCTAGTGGATAGATCTTCAGAAACATGCTCTACAATTTGTAGTTGTGATGCTGCAACAGGTCATGACCTATTATGCTCTTTAATAAATCCACCCTTCTGTTCCCGATATGATTATGAGAAGACTTTGATCTTCATTGTTCTGACTTCTGCAGAAAACCTACTTTATTTCTGTGGCAGAGACATTTATCAAAAGGTCCACTACCGACTCTAACAGTACAAGTCAATTATGTGTCATTATTATCTAGTTTATGCCCAATGTGGAGATAAAATTATTCTAGCTGCTGTGATCACTAGAAAGGATAGTGAAACACCACACAAATTTGTTCTGCAGCTTTCAAATCTGACACAACTGGTCAGTTTAAAGGGGCTTCTGTTTTACCAATACCTTGGTATTCTGTATTCATTACCTGTTAAAAGTGTTAGACCTACAGAAACCAGGTTAGCAGCAGACAGCAACAAAGCTATAGGAAGAAAAAGTTATTACTGGAGTACTGGAGACCACGTTTCACATTCAAATCAATCCCTCCTAAACTTCGTTCAGATCTGCATCAAAACTAAAGTCACTACATTTAAAAAGACCAGTGCAAGATGAAGGCAGGGGTCCACAAAATTACTGTCAACTGGATGATGGAATAACCAACCCTGTCAAACATGCCGATGTGAATTTCTTAATGGCTTGACCAGCCCAGTGTTGTAAATATGGAGCCAGGACCACTGCTGCAGCACTCACAGATGACAAGGACCAAGCATAGAGGTATAAAGCAAGCAGATGGGAAGCAACAAGACAGCCAATCTGTGTGTTGTACATAACACCAATTGCAGGAAAAAATGCATTATCTTTGGATTAAGTGACTTGTTCTGGGTAAAGAAATCATTCTTGCCTGAGTTATGAAACTACCAGTAATATCTACTTTTACCAAGAATCAATGAAAGCTTTTTACAATAAAAATAAAATAGCCTTACAGCTGTCTTATCTCTAGCCACCATGTCTTCAACCTGAAAATTATGCAAGGATGTATATGTGAGCAAAGGGTTGGGGGGCTTATGTCTAGAACTGCAAGATATGTAGCTCTGTCAAAGCAGAGATGAATTTTATCAGACATGAGGCCCTTTTAAAAATCTTTAATAAACTATCCACATCATTCTTGTCAGATGCCAGTCAGTTCTCTTGTTCTGACACCGCGACCACCTCAGTGGTCTAGTGCTTAAGGCATCCGCTTCCGAAGCGGGAGGTCCACGGTTCGCAACCCAGCCAAGTCATACCTAAGACTTAAAAATTGGCAATCTAGTAGCTGCCCTGCCAGATGCCTGGCCCTATAGGGAACAGTACTAGGACTGGTTGGCCCGGTGTCAGTATAGTGTGACTGGATGGGACTGAGGCCCGTGTTGCGTCAGCAGTCCTACATGTGACAGCACGTAAACTCTAAGCAACACCGTCCTGATATGCACACAGTTTGCAACTGGACATTAAGCAAAAAACACCCCCCACCACCACCACATACACCACTTTGCCCACACCTGAGCTAATAGAAGAGCCTGATTTGTGTAAGTGACAGAAATTGGTAACAAAATCACAACAGCATGCATGGAAATATCTGGATATTGCTCAGTAACAGAAAGTCCTGATTTAGTTCACAGGTCATACCTTTCTAAGTCATGTTTAATGATTGTTGTGCTTCTCTAATGTGAAGGTCTTACAGGAACTCATCAACTGTTGAATACCAAGTTCTAAGCTTTGCACCAGCATCCATCCATTCACACACAGAGTGACAGAGTTCACCATCATACTTTCAAGCTCTCAGCGCTAGGTAACCAGCTCAGAAACTGTTTATCAAAATACTGATGCAAAAAATGTGGCACAAATGACACCTGTGCGCAACTGATGATGATGTCAGAACATTCCTAGGTACTTCCTACAAGTTTCCTTGTGAAATAATTTTACATGCACATGTAAGCAGCACAAGCCTGAAAACATCTTTCTGAAGTCTGAAGTACGCTTCCATACCTCCCACCTCGCCTCTAAAGAATGCAAACATTTCCAACGGAGAGGACATCAAAAGTTTCTCTTTTCTAAAAACATCTTAACCATGCCATAGACTTATATTTATAAATCAGTAGTTATCCTTGGCATGATGCACATCTCTGTCATTAGTCTCCCAAGTCTCATTTTAGAGAGAAGGCATGTCTACATAAAAAAGTGGTTTTTCTGCTTCAGTGATGAGATGGAAAATCTGCATATGTCCTTTGTGCAGATGCACAAAATCTACAGCAACTCTGTGCCAAAATGCACCAAAAAACCAAGACGTGATCCCGCTGGAAACCTGACAGACTCAGTCTGTAAAAGATGGTGGATCTTTCATTTCATTTGAAATGTTCGAGAATATTCACAATAAAATAAATCCAATACCTAAATAATCTCCTTCCTGCTCTTGACCACTTGCCAGAGGCGTCAGCACGTGAACATCAAGTGCTGATAAACTGCTGTGGTTGGTGCCCTGGCTGTTGTCTTATATCTAAATCTTCATTTTGTGGTTTGAAGAATGAATGAAACTCAATTCTCAAAGTCACCCTCCCCTCCCACCCCCCAATTCTGCACACCAAAAATCTTTAATCTTGACAATGAATAAACACTCACTTCAAAATATCTGCAGCTGTGAACTTATGCAGAGAGATCTGTCATTATCATGGAATATGCTGTGATAGGGACCTGCAAGTATGTACTTTAGTTCACAGCATTACCTTTCTTTTCATACATCTGTAAAATTTGAATCACATGGTAGGTAAGTGTTTTGGGGTGTGAATTCTACCTGAAAAAAATCAGTCAATCAAAAAATTATGTGCACATTCTCAACAAATAAACAATCACTGGTCCACAACAAACTCTAGTAATGTCATTCTTCGAGTCCATCATCATCGAACAGGCAAGATTTCTTTTAAATATGCCATCTATTGTTCAGTAAGCCTATTTGTAATATTTGCCACTTTGTTGCTCTGGTGCATTCCCACAGAAAAAATAATCCTAGTCATTCTGAGCTTACATGCATCGTAAATTCGCTTGTGCTCTTGCCAGTTAGCAGAGGTAGTTTGAAAGCCTTCTGTCAAGCCAATTCATCAAGGACACAGGTTCACATCCATCTCCATCCGTGCCCCAACCCTTACTTCACGATCACACAGCAAACTGCAGATCAGCCAAAACCAAAAACAAAAAAAACCCCACTCTGCCCTGGCTGAGACCTATATTTTGATCACATCAAGGCCACAGGTCAGCAAATGCTTACTGTATGCCACAAACAGACCACATTTCTCTACCTCACCACCACTCTGTACACGGTGCACACAATTTCTGGCCATCATGTTCTCAACATGCATACTGCACAAAGGTAAGGCTATTAGAACAAATATTTTTAGTGCACTAGCTCAACTCTGCTATCACTTTGCATCTGGCCTCACCTGCCATGATTCAGAATTAGATTACAGAAGACAACTTTAGTATCCTTTGTTTGGAAAACACTGACAAAACATGCTGACAAACTCCAGTCACCAACACCTTGCTTGTAATTTGCCTGAAAAAGCCTCCTGGCAAACTCCACAGTTGCCAACCTTTCACTGTTAATTTGCTTTGAAAAATCTCCTGACAACTTCTGGGTCACCTACACTATGCCACTCACTTGCCTTTGTTTGCCAGCTCCTGAGCCATCTGGTAATACTTCGTGAACTTTGCCGTGTGGTCCAGCGGCAGATATACATAGGGGGACATGTTGAATGCCTCTTTGATTCCATACTTCTTGACGCTAGACAAGTGGCAGCGACTCAGGTGGTACCTGTAGGACCCTTTGGAGGCAAACCTGCGGCTACACGCTGTGCACTTATAATCACTCAGTTCCCCATCAGGGCCCTGCGCTCCACTGGGGCTGCTCACATCTCGCTCGTCTCCATCGCGTGAAGTGGATGGGGACTCCGAGTCAGGTGGATACTCCAAATTGTCATCATCATCGTCAGTGCCGCTGCAACCATCCACTGGCTTCAGCGACAGGTTCAAAGGAAGGGAGGACGACGAGGATGGGGTGGGAAGATCAGGGGGAGTGAAGCGGATCTGATCAAGGGGATGATCCTGAAAGTACGGATGGTGTGGGTTGTACAAAGAATGGGAAGCTGCAGCTGAAGCAGCCATCATTTTTGGAATGTCGGACTTTGCAAGTAGCTTCTGCAGGCTGTCCAACGGGTGCTCGCTAGTCATGGGCTGGCCATAGACAAAGCTGCTCAGCGAGTCCAAGGCAGACTGTTTCCCATCACTGCCGTTTCTGCTCCCTCCTCCACTGCCGCCAGACCTGCCACTGCTGCTACCTTTCTCACCATCCTTCCCCAGCTCACCACTTTCATCGCTGTCATCATCGGGGTTGAGGTACTTGTCAGCTAAATTTTCCTCTTTGTCCTTGCCATCCCCTGGAACTACCTGACTGGAGCTTTGATCTTCATCATTCTCTTCACTGCTGGCATCACCATGTTTGTTCTCATTCCCTCTCTGATCTTTAGCACCAGTAGCTGCTTTTTCTTTTGTTTCCGATGTGCTTTTCACTGAGCTTCCAACACCTGTTGAGTGAGGTGAGTTTCTGCTGTGAATTCTATTTCGCTCAAGGATTTCTGCAGATTTAGCAGTGAGAGCTGACAAGACGCTCTTGTCAAACGACGAATGAGACACATCAGAGCCCACGTCAAGATACTTGGATGCGCAGGAAGGAACAGACGAAAAGAATCTCGTGAACTTGGTCAGGTGACTCAAAGATGATGAGGTACTAGCGGCAGGCGGCTGGGAGGACGAGAGGGGGAGTACCCCCTTGCTCATGCCAAGGAGGGGTGCCAGGTGAGTCGTGCTGCTCACCATGCTGAACATCGGTGACAGGGAGCTGCGCCGGGCATCAAACTTGGAGCTAAAGCTTCGCTGGATGAAGGATTCCATGGCTTTGAGAGCCGAGCTGCCACCTTCTCCAGCTCCCTCGTCAGTGCTGTTGGGATCAATGATGTCTAAACTTTTTCCTCCATCCTTGCTGCTGCTGCTACCATTGCTTTTTTCAGCGAGTTTCTTTTCTTCCCATCCTTCTGATGGTGGCATGCTTGGATCTGATGAGCGCTGCTCACCTTCCTCACCAATGCCTGGCTCCAGTTTGATCTTCTTACAAATCTTACCACTCTCTTCTGCATGTTGTCTTTCCACAAACTCTCGTTTTATTGCCCTTTCCACAGAGGCAGCAGGCACTGCCAAAAGCTGGGAGGACGACAGCGGACTGACAGGAGGGGAACGATATTTGCAGTCCTCGGAGTGATTTGACTCCATGCTGGGACATGGTGACTTGTCACAAGACTTGTTCTCATCAGCAGCCACAGTAAGATTGTCTCCAGAAAATGTGGCTTCCTCTTTTAGTGTTGGTGACGCTGTCAGTGTCGTCTCCTCCGTCAGTGATTCTGATGGGACAGACAGCGGACGAGCCGTGTCCATTTCTTTGGTTTCAGCATCAGGTGGGGACTCCTTCTGAACAGAAGTTTCGGAATCACACGCCTTCCCTTCCAATGTCTGTGTCACATGGCCCTCACCAGCAGGAGCTGGTGACTTGCTACAGTTGCTTTCTTCATCCTTAATCTGAGGTTTTGCACAGTTTTTTGTTTCATTTACTTTACAGTCGGATTCTGACAACTCTGTAGTGGAGTCTTTACACACTACAGTCTTTTCACTCTCTTCAACTTGCACACCCCCACCACCCTCCTTACATAGCATCAGTTTCCTATCGTCGGACGATGCAGTGCTGCTCTGAGACGCTATTTCCAGACGTTTGAAAAGTGCACTGTCCTTTGTGCTGGGAAGAGGCTGTTCACTTGGCTCAGGAGATGAAGTTGAACAAGATGCTAGCAAGTCATAACAAGGTCCGGCACTCCCTGCTTTGCTGGCAGCATTCTCTTCTGCCGACAGTTTGCTTTTCAGAGCGTCAATCACCTCAGACTTTTGCTTAAGGCATGCCTTAATGTGTCCCACAAACTGATGCGTGTCTATCTTCTTGCCACATACTTCGCATGAGATGAGATTGTCCGCAGCAGCGCTGGCGACCCCTGCAGGTTGTCCCACTTGACTGAGGTAACCATTGGATCCACCGCTGCCTCCCATGTACTTCCTCTTGTACTCCAGAAGGGAGGCAACTGTAGATCCAGCCTGGTCATCGCTCAGGAAGCGTTTGCGCTGTTTGTGTCGCAAGCCAAGCTCAGGGTAATTATGGGAACGAAGAACTTGTTTCTTGTGGTGCCCCGACACGATCATATGGTTGGCCAGTCCCTCCATGTCTGGATAGGTATCCTGACACACCTGAAAAATATTCACACAAATACAAATATATATATTTACAATATATACATACACATGCATACATATTATGTACAAGTATGCATAAATACATGCACAAAAACACATAAATACACATGCACAATTATGTAAACACATGTATACATATTACAAGTACATAAATGCATGCACATATACATACAAATGCACACATATACAGGACATGCATGTTTGAACTGGGACCACAAAAAGGTTTGACAGAAAAACTGTAATTATTATAATGCCAATGCTCTATCACAAATGTGACAAAATAACAGAGAAATTTATACTTTTCAGGATTTCACGTCAGTTGGGCTCATATTTGCAGTTGTGATTTGTTCAGCCGCACTGTGAGACTATATACAGAAAAATTAAAGAAGAATCTCTGCTTTACGAAACGACATTCTGAATATTATCTGTAAGACAATCCCTCATCCTCAGCCCTGCCACTACCTTTATCACACCACAAGACAAGATACAAAAAGACAGTACAGTACAGTACAGCCTACAGTACAGTGATGGACTTTCACCTTGCACTTAAAAATACACTCGCGGTCCAGCTCTCGCTCGCAGTAAGCTGAGCATTTGTGAGAGCGGCGCCCATGGTCAGCGCTGACAATTTTGGAGTAGTGCTGTGTCTGCATCATGTGGACTGTAAGCATGGGCAAAGACTTGAACGATTCCCCGCACTGCATGCATCGTAAAATACGGCGCGTCTGCTCCGACTCCTGAAAACAAAGAATGCAGCCATAAACATACTTAACACAGTGTAATTCACAGGATAATCAGTGTCTTACACACACACACATATCAACATCTTGGATTTTGAAGAAGAAAAAAGAAGTTATTTGTTGGGTGTTTGCTTATTTTAGAAGGATTGTGCTTCACCTTGCAGTGATTTTGTGCTGTGATGGGGTGAAGGTCCTACCACTAAGCTACGTACTAAAAGAAAACAACCACTGGACTGATAGCCGCAGTAAAATGGCCAGTGCCAGAGGCAGTTTAGTGTTCAGGGGACAGCCTTTGATGGAGTCTGCACAACTACAGGAAGCAATCCTTGACACAACTTCTGGATTAAAACCTGCAGCCTGACACAAATCCGATGTTCTAGCCACCAAGTTATCTCCCCACAAAACACACGAAACATTCTAACAATTTTGGACTAAGCAGTTTAAAGATGGCCACCATTCTACTACGATTCCTTGGTTTTGTTTCTCCTCAGCATCCTAGCTGACCATTTGCCTACATCAGTATATCCCCCCCCCCCCAGCCTAAGTCATGTCAGAATACTGCTGCTCACCTGCTGTCCTGATTTTACTGTCAAACTGCTTAACAAACATTTTGCTGCATCATGAATGAAGCTGTATGCCAAAAAAGTCTTCCTAACAGAGAGGGTAACTGTAGTTGGACTGAACTGAAATCACTGGTACAAAAATTCCTTCAGTCCAGTTTTGTTTGAATCAAACAGGAGGTGCTTTGTCCAGATTCTGACTTCCACTTTTTTTAAAAATTGGTTCAGATACATAAAGCTGCAGCTGTTCTGCTGCCTGACATCACATCAAATGCTGCCGAGACTGGCCAGATCTGCTTGTGACATGACAAACAAAACCAGGCTAACTGGTGGACAAAGCAGTGAACGACACTTTTTCAGGACAGCAGCTCTATAACAAAACACAAAAAAACAATGCAACAAAGAACGTCTATATATACAAATACATAAAGCAAGAAAGCAGCAGTTTTAAAAATTAATAATCACCTCCACTTGGGGGAAGTCCGGAACATAATCTACCATTAACTGCATTTGAAAAGCTGATTTGGTTATTATAAATTAAAATGTACAGCATATTTTAAAAAAATATTTAAAAAGCATCTGTCATCACTGAGATTTGCATACGATTAGTTCCCTCCTACAGTTTGGCACGGTGTGGTGACCTTGTCCAATACACACTGTACCAACATCAAGCAGCCAATCTTTTTAAACCAGTTAAACTAAACTCACTGGAAATCGTGATAATCTTACAAATGTGGAACAGACAATCAAGAACAGAACAGAAGCCCAGTCAGCTTGCATTGTACTAACTCTAACTCTGGTGTCCATCTTCAACCACATACTTTGTGGCTACATTTCTTGTCAGCACGGCAGCATACTACTTTTTTGCTGACTGCCTCACAAATTGAAAGAATAACCTCTTCAAAAAGCTATTTGGATTTCTTTCTTTTGTACCCCAAACCACTGAACTGAATGTCTGAGTGCTGTGAGGGTCGGCATTACCTGGTTCAGCCACATGTCTTGTCCGCGGACCAGCTTGGGGTAGTCCATCAGCGATGCTTGCTTGCTAGAGCCTGGCACATGCCCCGTTTCTTGAAGATGAGCACTTAGCGCATACAGCGTCCCAAACGTCTTCTGACACGAGCAGCGGTGAATCGTGTACTTACTCTCTCCATCACCCCCATGACTGCTAGCGCCCCCTGAAGTGCTGCTGGTGCTTGCTCCTGGGCCAGCCGATGACGCACTGGTGTTACCACAGCCGCTAGATTTTGTCTTGAGGCATGTGACGGAGTCCACCTTCTTCGCTGGCTCTGTGCCGCCAGATGTGGCTGATGACTTCTTGGCTGAACCAGACGTTGCACTGGTTGAAGAAGTGGACTGACTGCTGCTCTTGCTGCAAGCTGCTGACAGCAGTTTGTCGAGGTTCTCTCCCTTGGTGGACAAAGATCTTGTCTTGGTCGAGGAAACTCCCTGTGGAAGATGAGAGTGATGTGACGAACTGTGATGACCATGGTGGTTGTGGGTGGAGTGGTGGTGGTAGTTAGCAGACGCTAACGAAGATGACCCCAAGCTGCTAAACCCATTGGTCGGAGGAGGCAGAGGCCGAAGGAGTGCACTAGAGGAGATGACTGTAGACTGGAGGTGGATGATGCTGCTTGGCCGGCGCAGCTGCTCGAGAGCAAAATCCCCTCCAAAGCGTCGCTGCAGGCTTTCCAAGCTGGACTTGCCATTTACCAGTCCTGATGCTTCTCGGTCCAACCCCAGTAAACTGCTTGCCCCGACAACACAGCCACTCGCAGGGGCATCAGGATCCGACACAGACCGAGGTCTGCTGGACTTTTTGGACAGGTCCAGTGGCTGATCATCCACGGTCCCAGCAACTGTCGTGGAAGCTAACCCTGCAGCGGCAATCAACTTGTCGTAGGTAGTCCGAGGATGGGGCTGCTGACCGTGTGTGTGGGAGATGAGAGAAGACCTGTCGACCACAGACTTTTCCTCTGGTGAAGCTACAATCTTTCTGGAAATGGAGGCCATGGGGACAATGACAGATGCCATCCTGCTAGGACTACTTGACACGTGGTCTGCAGTGACACATGTCCCCTCAGAACTGCTGTGGTTGGGATGCCAAGAGCTGCCAGCACTCAGGCTGGGTGGTTTAGCCGAACTGGCTTTGCCTACTGCACTAACCACTGTGTCTTTTGATTTGGCATTGCCAAATGTGGCAGGAACAGTCATATTAGACAGACTTGTAAGAGGACCTGGATCTGCTATGCCGAGACTCGGCTGCGGGCTCTGTATGGCTTTCACTGTCTCAGGGTCACATGCTGTCTCTGATGCACCCAGTCTAGGCGGCTCCTGCTTCTGGTCTGTACCTGTCTCGCACGCCAGCTGTTTGCTGCCGGTTGGTGGCTGAGGTTGCGGACTGGTTACAGCCTCATCATCACCTGTAGAGTCATCTTCTGCATCATCATCATCATCATCATCTGTGGCTACAGGACTGGAGTTATCTCTCCCTGAATCAGCTGAGCTGTGGGCTGTATCTTCCTCTGATGGAGCACCTGCAACATGAACACAAGGATGTGAGTAACAATGATGATAGCAATGATGATCATGATGACAACGATGAAATTACTGTAGATTTAGCATGTCTTTGAAACAGCCAAATATTACAAGCAAATTGTGGACGCCGCTCACAAAACTCACAGCACAGGCCATTTGGCAGTAATGTTCACTGCAGCCTCTGCGCTTGTGGCTGAAACAGAAGCAGGCGACAACCTCCCACTCGGACCAGCCACTGGCCGCCGACAGAGGTCCAAGCCTCCTTTGCTTTCAGCAGGCAGCGCACACGTGTGGCCCCAGACTGCAGGCTTGACTGTCCACTACTGGCAGGGGCGGGTAAGCCCACGGATGAATGAAGTTTTTTACAACACCACAGTCAGACCGCGCGGAATAGGGGCGGAAGGAGAGGGGAAGTGGGTGGGGGTGAGACAACCCGGAAAATGCCTGCGGCATGGCTGCAGTTCAAAGGGATCGCTGATGTGAATTGTGTCATAAATCTGTTGCTGTCACAAGCATTGCCTCCCCTTTTCGGCGGAGCCACAGCGAGAACAGCGAGAGGGTGGCAGCGCGAGGCAAGAGCGCCGGGGGGGGAGGTGGGGGCAGGAGGAGCAGAAGGACGCTCGGCGGTGACGGCGGGGGGGGGGGGAGACGTGCTGGGTGGGGTGCAGACAGAAAAGGCACACCCAGAGAAAGCGCAACGGGCTGCGTGGTGAACGGGTCAACCCGAAAGCAAAGCAAGCTTTGGATGGATTTACTGTCCCTTGTAGGTGAGGCCTGTCTTGTCCTAGCGATCAAACCAGGTGTTGGCGGCAGTGGGGCTCCATCAGCGAGCTGTCGGTACTGACGTCTGGCCCCTCACAAAGTCGACCGGACGGAGTCTGTGAACTGCTGACCTGACAACAGCACCCCACCTGATACTGTCCATCCCCTCACAACTACTACCACCTCAACTGTAGCATTATCTTAACTCGAGCAGCCGTTGCCATGTACTTGCCTACCGCCGTCACTTCTTAGCCGCCCCTCGCCCCCCCCCCACTTAGTTCCCCCCCACACACACACACTCGGGTCCCTCCCCTGTCAATGCTGTCTACCGTGCAACCTCCACAACGACGGGCACGGCACGGGGAGAGACGGATCAACGTCAGCGGCCCGCCAACGACCGCCGCGGCCAATCTCTGTCAGGGCGACCAGTGATTTATACAAGCCTGCATTAGCCCCGTCTGGTCGGTGACCAAAGACGGTCACGAAAAGGCCGTTTGTCTGTCCCATGCCCCCCTCCTCCCTCCCACACGGCTGACTCCCACTCCCCCTTCTCACCCCGCCAGTCTGTAGAGGCGTCGACTTTTAGGGAAGGTGTGAGTATGGGCGGTGATGGGGGTAGCAGTGTTCGCAGGTAGATAGATAGCTGTAAAACTCCTAAACACACCATTGGCAGATTGTCAGGGACTAACGCTAACCTGCCGTTCATTCTCCACGCCCTTTCTTCGGTCATTAGCATTGGCTGGCCAGTCGTCGCGGAAAGCGAAAACTATCCTCGCGTGAAATGTTTGACGTATCCTCAGGTCATCAGGCACAGACGTGGCGTCTGTAGGAGGTGGGCTGAGGGGGCAGGAGGACAAACAATAGTTCCGACTGTACACGGAGACCGGAGTACTACAGTCCACCAGCCATCGAGCAGGGTGACAGACAGGGTATGAACTGCCGTGTGTTAACGGTGTAGGTGCAGGATACGCTGTATTGATTTGTTGTCGCCTCTGGCCCGCCTGTCTGTATCTTCCCGGGGTTAAGTTGGTGACTGTCGGTGTCTTTTCGGGGTTAAGTTGGTGACTGCCAGCTCGTGCGGTACTGACTCGGGCCCAGACTGGGACAGGTGCACCGATGGACAAACATTTTTGGAACGGGGGGGGGGGGGGGGGGGGGG
>SMGT01016484.1:332206-353364 GCA_004794575.1 Lanistes nyassanus | reverse complement strand
GGGGGGGGGGGGGGGGGGGGGGGGGGGGGGGGGGGGTTGGCTATGCATGCTGGCTGGTGGCCTCGACTTAAGATCTTGTGACATCACAGACACTGGCCTGAGACAGTTCCTTACTGAACCGGTCAAATCAACTCAAAATGGAGCTGTCGCGATATCAACTTTCCAGTAGGCGACGAGTCGTGGTCACAGTCGTGCCTGCTCCCAGAAAACGCTGATATGAGATCATCCCGATGTGTACATGCCTTTTATACTCTTTTAAATTCTACCTGCACACAAAATCGCTGTCGTCTTGCGGAGTAATCATGCTCGGTTCGCTAGTGATCTGTGAAATGTTTAGGTATTCTCCCCACGGAGTTAAATATAACTCCGTGAAGCTCCCAACTAACAGGTGCAACGGGTGTAGCATGTCGCATTTAGGGCCAAGGGCTGCGCTCCGTAGATAGTTCTTCCCGTTGCTGATGCGGCCACGGCAGGTCAGTGTCGTGATCTCCTTTGCCTCCGGTCACAGCGTCGCTGTTACAAAATTCACGCCACTGGCTGTCACCAAACCACCCCAGACAAGTGCGAATCGAGGACGGCCTGCATATCCAAGCATTCGACATTCCAGTGAAAACGTGTCCGTAAGGACTATGCAACCCATTTTTTAAACCATATTTTTGTAGCAAACGACCGGACCATGTTTCTGTGGCTGATTTCGTTCGAACATCACAGGGAGAGAGAAAGCAAGCACAAAAGAACTGAAAAAACCACATATAGCATCATACTTACAAAAACGCTAAAATAATCGATAATAAGATCATTTAATGATGACATTTCAAACGAGGCTCTGCTGTTTAATTTATCGTCGGCTATTAACATGCCAGCTGCAGTGTTGCACGCGCACGTTCTCACGCACAGTCTTCATTTAATTAAAAACTGCTGTAATGTTTTCGGTCACAGGATTTGTGGATCCGGGGCTGACCCAACCGCGAGACCACCCCCTTTCCCTCCTGCAGAGCTGGCGAGGGGCGCCCTGCATAACAAGTGGGCCAGGAGCCCCTAATCACACAAGCCATCCATCATGTGTGTTCATCTACTACAAACTTTCTCCCCCGTGAGACAGTTACCCCTTTCCCTGAATCCCGGGGTCCCTAGTTTCCACCCTCCACTACCTGCATCTGCCACGGTCGTTAAGAATTTATTCACCCATCTCCCACTACACTTTCCTAGTTTTTCGCAACTTTCATGTCATCAGTTCAGAAGACGAAGAAATGAAATACAACCCACTCTGATGTTCATCTTGTTCCGGGTTATATTTTGCATATAACAAGCTGTTTTGATGTACACAGTAACAAGACAAACTGTTTTGCCGTACATGGTGTTTTAGTAACAAGACAAACTGTTTTGCTGTACATGGTGTTTTAGTAACAAGACAAACTGTTCTGATGTACGTCGTGTGGGTGTGATACAAGAAACAGTAGCGCTGTCTCGCCGTAGAGGCTTGAACCAGGTAAAAAAAAATATATATATATATACGAACCTATTGGAGATCAAGGACAGCCGACAGGATGATCCCTGCCCCCCTCCCCGCCCACCCCCAACTTGCACACACGCTGACCAGTCACCCTCTGCCCAAGGTCATTCATCATCAGTCAGCTCCTGCTGCCAACACGGTGGGGTAGGCAGCAGACGGGCGGGGGGGGGGGGCCTGCAGCCGACCAGAGCCATGGTCTAGCAGCCGGACAAAGTAGTGGTATATCAACGTCACATCAAATTCCCACTAGGCGCTAGGGTTACCCCCGCGCTCCTAGGTGAACGCCGTCCAGCCGTCCAGCCCTCCACCTCCAACCATCGAACCCTGCGCCTACCCCCCGCCCCCACCTCCCCTCGCCCAACAACCTTACATCGTTCTCACGCGCCGGCTCCTCACCCCGCCCCACCCCCGAGCCCCCTCGGGTGACGTCGGCACTGGCAGCGGATGACGTGCGTCCCAGACAGATGGCTGGACTCCCTCTGCAGACATCACTCAGCGCTGAAAGATGCCATCGAGCCAGCACGGGCCAAGGCGGTAGCCAGGCTGTAACTTCTTGTTTACAATAATTGAAGCGTGATGGAGGGGCTGGGTGGTAGACGGGATTTCCTTTCCCCCCTCTCACAGCAAACCATCCCGGTTCCACGGCCTGCAGAGGTCACAGACACGCCGTCTCAGTCCACAGCCTTCAGGCCAGGGATTCCCCAACGCCAAACAGACGGGACAGGGTTGCACGAGAGAGAGGAAGGGTGGTCAGACAATGGTAAAAATAGCCGCCAGCTGGATCCTTGGCTTCTGCTAACCTTCATTCAGGGTTTTTCTTCCCAAACACGCATGGGCTGCCGGCAGACGCAGGGCATACACCGATCAAAAGAACTGGAAGACCCCCAGGCAGCCTATCCGCGTAACTTGCAAGAACACAGCATGCGACTCGGTACATGTAGGTGTTCCTTTTTTGCTGTAACATTGAGCCTCAGGGTGAGTGGAAATCAGTATTGGCGCGTGCATGCAGAGCACGCGAGGCAGCCAAAAATGTGCACCCAAGACGCCACACAATGTGTGCAAATTAAACGTGTGCAGGTGACAAAGCAGACATGAATGGGTGAAAAACGCAACGCAGGTGCAAACTTAGTGCAGTGATGTAGACTTTGAGCAACTTTACAAATACTCGATTGGAAGATCTTTGTCCTCACGTGACGTGCTCATCTTCGTCGATAGCCACCCCCCCCCCCCCGCGCGAGTCTCTCACCTCAGTTCCCTCTGCTGCAGACTGGGTCGTTTGACTGGCACCCCTAGAACCAAATTTAGCAAGTTCCGGCCGCTTGCTCTTGGGTTCTGTACTTGGTTTTCGCTTTTTTTGTGGGCAGAGGTTTTCTTTTTGCAGTTCGCAACTACCTGTAGAGGGCTGTTCGGCCACGGTGTTGCGGTGTCAATAGATAGCAGTAATTTTTAGGCCGTTTCTGATTGGCTGTTAACTGTGAAAGACAGAGAGAGAAAAGGGTGGGGGTGGGGGGAGTAACACTAATAGAAGAGAACCCTGCGAGCGCGAATCGGTTCCGAATCGTCGGGAGTAGGATCCTGAAAGGATGGTACGTGTTTGGTCGTAGATCTAGACCTGATTAGACACGAAAACTACACGCACTGCCACGAAAGTTGTACGTAATTACCTCCCATAAACAACTCTTTACGTTTTCATACCCCTTTAGCGTTGATCATGTACGTGTTTATACCCTCTAAGACACTTTTCATTACGTGATTTCCGGTCTCAATACGTGATTAATCCCCAATCTTACGTGATCTGCATTACTGCTTGAGTAATGTGAATACACTTCAGCCACTGCTGAGGGTGGGTGGGTGTTCGTTGCCTAACGTCCAGGCACAAACTATGTGCACATGAGGACATGCCACTGTAGAGGGACTGGTGGATAACCACATGGAGGGGTTCTAACGACATTTTGTAACCATGGCTCCAAGACGACACTCACTGATGCTGATCGCGACAGGGCGGTTTAGTCGCCGACTGGGAGTAACCCATTCTGTCACGTGACATCGCCAGACCGCTACAACCAGACAAGAAATGTCAACAAGCGCAGACGACCGGGACGCCCCCGATCGACTTCCAGACAAGACGACAGGTTTGTCGCCCGGTCAGCTTTCTGCGACAGAACATCCACCGCCAACTCACTCGGGGGTTGGGGGGGGGGCAGCTGCGAACAGCCAGCAATCTCAGCGTCAGCGACAAGACGGTGAAGACCCCATAGGCATGAAAACTGTACGAAATTTATACCCGCATAGCCACTATTCGGGGATAGCTACTCCTCTAAGTCGGTATGCGGAATAGGTGCGAATAGAGAAGGAGTAACTAATGAGTTATTTTAAGACGGCAGTGCGCTTGCGTTTCGATCAGCACTTCACCTTTTCTCTCTAATCACTGCGCTGGCAAAAAAAATAAAACAAAAACAACCAAAAAACCCACAAGCCAAACATTCAGTGACGTCACCTGCCAAACACGTCAGACGGGAACTCCATATTCCTCGCTGTGCCAGTGGCGCGTGCTTCCTAGATCAACGAACAGAAAATAATATGGTAACAGCTAAGAAATGAAAACGCCGACTTCCGATGAATAAATTTCTCATTATCCCCGAGGGGAGGTTAACCCTTCTGTGGGTAATAAAAAAGAACATCAACTGTGAGCGCACAATACCGTTTGCTTTGGTCGGCGTGCTCAATTCTGGCCCACCCATACCACCCCACATGGCGTGCTCAATTCTGGCCCACCCATACCACCCCACATCAGAAGTCTCTACATAACGTGTGACGCAGATTGACGTCATGTCGTTTTATTTCAGCTGATGCTGTCATGGTTGCTAAACCTATACACCTATACGGAAGTCCGGTAATAAAGCGACTATCCCGGTAGCAATGAAACTCGTGGGTCGTAGGTTAGGATCTCCCCTCTGGCACATATCGACTTCCGCTGGATGTCGCCGCTGTGTAGAGGGACAACAGCTGGGAGCCACAGTCTGTCTTAGCTGCTGACTTTGGAGGCTCAAGTCACAACATGGCCTCAGTCTGTTTGCACCCAGCAGCAAAACGAAGTAATGCTATTATAAAATGCTCTGTGACTTGTCCCGTAACGTTTCATCCATTTAGCGAACTTAAGGCAGCTTACAGAGGCTTACTGCAAGTCATAGCGTAAATTATTGCCCGTGAAGTTTTCCGTCATCGTGGCTGTCCGTAGCTGGCTGTGTATTTCCTGCTTTGTAACGAACTTCAGAGACGCTGACACTTTACAGTAACGTGACGATGGCGTAACGACTAAACACTCTAGGGTCACGTCACAATTTCCGTGCACCGTGATCTTCACCCAAAGTCTCAAGTCTCCATCTTCGACGCAGACTGTCACCTGTCATTCTCTGTCGCGTGCCAGTCCAAGCAGACTGTCACGTGCCACTCCAAGCAGAGTGTCAAGCATCACGACACTGTTTGACCCCCCCCCCCCCAAGACATCCACAAAACAAGTAGTCTGCCAACTGTCAGCACTGCCACTACACACAAACGAATCACACGTGCTTACCTCCATCACAATACAGAGCTGCGAGGCTTTTTCACACGTCATGTTCTGAGAGCCGGCTACCTCCTCCCAGCATCCGCAGGGGGGTGGGATGTTGAGTGGGGGGTGTGTATGGGGTGGAGCCAAAGATGCGCAGGTAGGTGCACAGACAACAACAGCCCGCAACGCTCCTGGTGAGCTCCGTGTGGGGTGGAACACCCCAACTGAAGTAAACAGGACTTCCACGGCTCTGGGCCCCCTGTGCAGTTGACCCAGAAACCATCAGATCGAATCGTGGTGATGATTTACAAGCACTCGGGGCGGCACGCGAGAACGCAAGCTGCAGAAGCGGGTGACAGGCGTCTGGAAAGACAGATTGTTCGCAGCCCTGTCGGGCAGATTCAAAACGCAGGCACGGCCAGTGCGCCCGCCACTTCCCGTGATGGCTGTCAGGCCGGGTGACATGGCAGGTGACAGCCAGTCTATCATGCACTGATCGTGCGCGAGAGGGGGGGGGTGAGAAGATTGGAGGGGCAGTTGATTGGAGGAGTTGTCAGGGGGTGAAGGGGCGGGCTCACAGACAGTGGAAACATGACTACAACCAGCCGAGAAGGGGTTGGGTGGAGGAAACTTGAAGACAGTGCCAGTCACGTGACAGCTGAGCACGCGCAGTCTCGGAAACCAGACCTATCGATACTCACGGATACACGGAAACTGCCCTCCTGGCTGAGAGACAGTGGGGTGAAATATGGCCTGTCGTCTGTCGCCAGTAAAGACAGCCGAAGCGGGTGACCGAGTGGTTGGAGCGCTGGCCACCGAACTTGAAAGCAGGGGTTCGATACCCGTGTGACGCAGAACACGTCTCCCAGCTGTCCAGCTGCGAATGGGTACCAGCTGAGTACCAGCTGCGAATGGGTACCAGCTGAGTACCAGCTGCGAATGGGTACCAGCTGAGTACCAGCTGAGAATGGGTACCAGCTGAGTACCAGCTGCGAATGGGTACTTGGGGAAGGCGAGGCAGCACCGGAGAAGAGATGTGCGCCGCCAGCACGATGTTGACCCAGAGAGAAGTGGGGGTCTCGAACATCCCACTCCCCGGCGGACCTCAAACAGGTCACGGGACCACCTTTACCTTTTTAAAGAACTCAGGCAGATGGACGACTCTTAAGTGCACTTGTGGGTGGATTAAAAGTGCCAGGAACCGTTAAATAAGTTTGGGGAAACCTGTTTAACAGGTCAAATACAACTGGCTTATAACGCACAACGCTGACTATTGAAAATATTGCAACAGAAGCGAAGCTTTGGTTTCAGCCGACTATTTTTCTCAGCCACTGCAGGTGCAGATAGTAAATTTTATTGTACCTCTGATGAACCTGTTTTTAAGTACAAATGTTTTAAAGGCAAACCAGATGCATCTGCGCTCCACACGCACACACGAATGCACCCGTCATTTCTCTCTCTCCTCTCGTGTGTCGCATGCGTCCGTCATCCATCAAACTCGCCCTGTTGTCACGGCTTTGTCGCCATCCGCTTAACGCGCATGCCCTTCCCGACTACTTCCCGCCCCCCCTCCCCCAAAGATTGGTGCATCCGACATACTCCCCCTGTTGACACTGATTTACAGGGTCGAGTGCCTCCTGGTGGGGGCCGCACGCACTAGCCGCTGTGAACTGCCGACAACTGCCACTAATCATTTCGGACATAAATTGGCATGGGCGCTTCGTTTTGCAATGTGTGTGCGGATTTTTCTTGTTGGGGGGGGGGGCTGTCTGGGAGCTAGAGGAGTGGGGAGAAAGCTGGAAACAAAGCAGATGGCCCCCCTCCCATCCGCAGTGTCACTTCGACTCACTTGCAAAGGCTTGTCAGGCGTTGGAAGGTGTCCACCTGTAATTAGTTGTCAAGACGTAGATGTCTGTTGGAAACTGCCTGTCATGACGTAGTGATGTCTGTTGGCAATTGCCTGTCATGACGTAGTGACGTCTGTTGGCAATTGCCTGTCATGACGTAGTGTAGGCGTAGCAGATACTATGCTAGTGACTTGGGAAATGGAGGCACAGCCTTAAGACTACGCCAGAGAAGCACGCAGACATTTCGCTTTAATAACAACCCCGCTGCCCCATGTCCCCAGTCCCTCGAGTGGTACCCGGCGAAATTCTCCCACTGCTTCAGACTACAGCAGAAAAACCGCGGAAAGACGTACATTTCAGACATCCCTGTTGTGGAAACGCCAGCAAACACTACCTGGCGTGAAAAGTTTCCGTTACATTTCGTTTGGCAGTCCCACGCCTTAACCTGGCAGCCCCATTAGCCAAGGACAAGTTAATTCTGTAGTCAGGTAAGTAAAATGTTTCATCGGGTGGGGGTGGGGGGAATATTTGTTGCAAACTATGTGCATATCAGGACGGTGTTGCTTAGACAAAACGTGCTACCACACGTGGGACTGCTGTCACAACACAGGCCTCAGTCCCAGCCAGTCACATTATACTGACACCGGACCAAAAAGTCCTAGTACTGTTCCCTACAGTGGCAGTAGCCTGGCAGGGCAGCTACTATATTGCCAATTTTTAAGTCTTAGGTATGACTCGGCCGGGATGCGAGCCACCGACCTCCCGCCTCGGAAGCGGACGCCTTAACCACTAGACCACCAAGGCGGTTGTTTCATCGAGCAAGCCACTATAAGTGTGCAGATTTGTCCATGTATGTCACTTAGGTTCTTGCCTGACAAGGCAAGAGGAAAACAGTGAGTTATTATCAAGTCCTGCAGTCTGATGGTGTGATTTTAAAACTACGCCATTTGTCACGTTCAGGCGGTGGGCGGAAGAAATCCCCTGCCTTAGCGGACGCCATGGAAATGGGCCCAGTGTTTCTCGTATTTCACTGCCGTAAATCCTTCCGTCCGACGATGTTCACATTACCGTAATTGTTTACGACATAATCATGCAAATCTCTTCAGCGCCGAGACTATTGGTGGTTGACGAATTGCTGCCCCCAGAACTTACCCCCCCCCCCAGTCCTCTCTCTCTCTCTCTCACCACTACTCACTGAGTCATTCGTAGGGGTAGGGTGGGCTGCGGATCAGGGTGGTCCGGATGGTGTGTGTGTGTGGGGGGGGGGGGCCTCGAAAGGGGTAGATTGAAAAGTGGATCTATTCGGACAGACTTGAGGGACGTCTGGTATCAATGACGGTGTCCGCAGAAAGCAATGAGATTTATTTTAAAAATCTTGTACGTGTATGGTTTGCCTGATTGGCTGCATGCCTATTTTGTCCGAACAAGCCTTCCCTTCTCGCCAGGATCTTGGTGAAGTCTAGCACTTGTCTTGTCAAGAAACTGGTGATTAGTAGCCTCCACATCCTTCTCGTACAAAGTCAAGGATGAGACAACACGAAATAGGATACAGCAAGCCATTGGATCAGATGAAGTCCTGCTGACCACTGTGAAAAAGCTGAACTGAAATGGTATTGGGCACATCTTAATGTCATCGGGACTCGCAGAAACCATCCTGCAAGGTCCAGGACAGGGAGGTGGAAGAATCAGAGGAAGCGATGGGAAGACATCAACATTTATGTTTCCCACAAACATTCTACATCGAGAGACATAGACAATACTGCAAATGTCAAGCCAACCGCCAACAAAATACAGTGACCGCAGTACAGGACTGGATGAGAATTGTACAACACGTAAAAGCTCCCATTCCCTGGAGCCAACCAAATGACGAGCTCTATTTCGGAGGTCTTTCCGGGCATGGTGGGGTGGGGGGAGGGGGTTTAGGGGAACGGTAAGGGGTAGGGGTTGAGGTTAGGGTACAGGGGATGTAAGGGGGGGGGGTTACAGACAGTATGATTCCCCCAGGAAATTGGCGCGTTTTCATGCTCTTAGTCGAACCCTTTTCTCTGAAAGTTGTCTGCCCCAGAATGAAAAAAGGGCTGCGGGTAGTCAAAAATTAAAACACGTTAGCGGTATAGAGTGATGTCACAGATTTGCACCTGCGTTCTGGCTGAGGGAGCGGACGGCCTAGTGATTAGAGCGCTGGCTTCCGGACCCTAAGCCGCCCGTTCGATACCCGTGTGCCGCACGCTTCCTCGGCCCCAGCTGACCCCGCTGGGAACGGGTGCCGGGCCCATGGGTCTGAGAAGAGAAGCCAGCTCATAATGCTGGCTGAAAGAAAAGTGGGAATCTAACACACCCCTACCATTCTACAGCCTAAACTAGGTCACGGGACAACCGTTACCCTCACCTGGCTGCGAGACCTCAGTGACAAAGGTCAAGGTCATGCTTTTAGAGAGAAAGAAGGCGGTCCCGTCCGCCGAGCGCGTGGCTCGCCACAGTAAAACAAGCAATAAATCTCTTCTCCCCGATTGTCTCACACAAAGAAAGCTCGGAGCGCAAGCTGCCTTCCTTGCGACTGGCCGCAGAGCGTGCGACAGACATCTGTCGACCTGAACTCCCAGCCCCTCCATTCTCTTCCGCAGCGCTGTCCTTGCGCGTGGCTAGTCCAAGCAACGGTCCCAGTCACAACACGTGTTACAGGAAGGGCTGCCAGAAAGCCCCAAACAGCACTGCCACTGTCATTCTCGCTAAATGCTTGTTTGTGTTGTGTGTTTTGTCATGATGAAGGGGTAGTGCTCCGAAACGACGATTTTGTGTCATTTTTAGCTTGGCTCAGTTAACATTGTTGAGTGTTGTCACCATGTTTGTGAACTCCGACACAACGTGAATGGCAATTTGGCTAGTGTACCAAAACAATAAAAAGTGTCCCAATGAACTCGGAAAAGTATTCTCAAAGCTTTCGTTAATGGAAACAAAACTGACAGAATCACACGCTCATTCAAACAAGATTACTTTCCCACTATTATCCCAGCTTCGCGGACGGCTGACATCAAGACAAGAAACCTGGGTCTTGATTGCTGTAACGTAGCACCCATGTCTCGTGACAAAGACGTCATACAAAAAAGTCGCGTTCCTGTGTATGAAACTTATTTTTAAAACAATAAAGATTTTCCGTTAAATAAATCGTGCAACCCAAATGCTGTGAATGTGACGAGGAAAGACAGAACAAGTTGTCAGATGACGTATACAGGTTTTTTTAAAAACTAAAACCAAGAATACAACGCGTTTTCATCATGTACTCAAATCATCCAGCGCAAACACACCTGTCGCCCAGACATCAACCATCAACCAAATCCCCGGCTCAGTGTTTCAAGAAACCGATGTCGGTTTTCAACGAAAGCAAAAGACTTGCGACCTCCGCCTTCATGCAAAACAAAAGAAAGGGGTTTGCGTGGCGGGTGAGAACAGACAAGGACTGCAGATGGAAAAGGTATCTCAGAAAGGGGGGAACAACTCACTGTGCACGCGTCTTGTGATCCGTGTTGATTAACGAGATGTGACTGTGCCAAGATGCCAGAGAAGGTAATTTTAGAACTAACATTTTAGCCCTTCGCTCAGACTGCACGCAGTAGGGGGACCCCCGTGTTCGGTCACATGAGCGCAGTAATCTGCAACGATCGGCAGCAGGTTCCGTGCAGAGACAAGAACGCGCGATGACCTCAGGAGGGGGCAAGTGACGTGCGAAATCAAGTACTGACGGTCGGGCTTCGCTCACTCGCTCGCTGTATCGTCTTTCTGTATGAAGGCACACATCTGTAGGTGTGAGGGCACGCGCGTGCGGTCAAGCATATATATCTGTGCGTGAAGAGGTGGATGGGGAGGGGGGAATGCGCGCGCATTTGTTTGCTTCACATCTCTTTAAAATGCTTATGTTTCTGCATTAGATCCTTCAATACACGTCATATTCTTTGACTGTCTTTACGCTTAAGACTGCGGTTCACTACAGAAAACATGGACAATTTAACTGAGCTATTGCTTTGAAACAATTGTTTGAATCAAGATTTGAAGAACGTTGCCAAGGAATTCTGTAGGCGCCAATCGGTTGTTAAATGCTTTCCCTACAGGCAAAAGCTCGAAAACTGCACATGGTAGTAAACGTCAGGAACGCTAGTGTTTAAGCGTCGTAGTCACAGAAGAAAAGTGGTCAGTGCTGGTAAAATTACGTAAAAAGTAAAGGAAGGAAAAGAAGTGAAGGTCACAATGTTTTGACGATAACAACAAAAAAGACGAAACTCGCAATTCCAAAGCGCAATCGTGACTAAACGGTCTATAATATTCTCTTTAATAAATAATTTGCGCTTGAAATTATTCTGCAAAATAGAACACTGCTGTAACCAAACCGAGGCAGACAAAAACAAAACATGAAGGCTTTGCTTGGCAGCAGTGTGCAATAAGCTGTCGGTCAGTCCGAGAAGTGATTCCTATGTGTCAACACTCTGTTGCGACACTATATTCACACCAAAAAGGTGGGTTAGGTAACAGGAGAAACAAGCCAGACGTCTTGAATTTGTGTAACCCCCCCCCCCCCCCTTGCAGAGAGAAAAAGTCAGAGATTCGATCCTTTCTTGTGAATTTTTTTTAAAAAGATTTTTTCTTGGAAGACAATTTTACCCTGCAATCGAGTTCTAGCGTGTACCAACGTCAAATTAGTTTATGGTAGTGACACGAAAAAGAAGACGGAGAAAAACAGGAAGCTTCAACACTTCCTAGGGAAACTTAACGCCTTACCCCTCCCCCCCCCCCACACACACTCTCCTCATCTTCCTAAAAAGTCATCTGTGAAACCGCTGGAGATGACTCCAGACGGAGCTATCACGGTACGCGTATTCCCAGTAGGCAGTGTGTGTGACGCGGTGTGTGTGAGGCACTTAAACCCCACAGAGTCGAGCTTGCTCCAAGAAGAGGTTGATGTGACACTTTTCAAATGTGTAGGTTCCTTTTTTTCTTTTTAAAATTCTGCCAGGGCTATATTTGATCTCTTCTCTCGCAGAGGTTTTCAGGCCGGTTTGATACAAGCCTGTAATGTGGACTGTCAGAAGCCGGTATGGGTTCGACAATACAGACGCTCTCTCTTGATGACGTCCGCCAGACTGTGACAGGAGCAGCTTCACCCATACAGTCGGGGCGGACCATCGAATCAAGTTGGTAATTGGCTTCATGATGCTTGGCGACCGTTTGGAATACACCAGCCTGTACGTGACACGGACGTGTCATTTCCTGTCAACTTCGTGGTCATACTGTGGAGTTTGCACGGTTCGACCACATAGTTGTAATGTATAATACATCACAGGCACCGCTCGACTCAGTTGTATGAATGTTGTCGAAAGAAAGCCTTCTAGTCCCTTACAAACTTTAAAAAATGAAACTGCATAGAAAATGAGACTAAATGTTCTTTACGATGCTCGGGGAGATCAAACTGTTTTCAACTACTTATATACGACTAGGTCGCGCCGTGTATGTGGCGCATAAGTCGAATGAAAAACAGTAGAATCAAAATAAACTAATTCAACTCTCTGCAACAGAGATCTCATCAGTTTCGACAGAGATTCCACCCCACAGCGCCAGAATCCCTAAAAGGTACGACAGCCAATACGCATGCTTTCACGGCGTTAATCTAATTTTGACAAAATGAAAAACCATTTTGCTTGCTGCGGTAAATCTAGTTCTGAATTGCTGCTTACATTTGATTAAGTCGCACTGTGTGAGGGCGGGATAATGAGACGGTGATCTCCCGACAAGCTCACTTTACATCCGCCATGAAGCCGACCAACACCTGAATCCCCCCTGCCGCCCCCCCCCCCCCCCCAAAAAAAATCCCGCACACGCAAAACACGATCCTTTTTTTAAAACACATACAACAAAAACAACAGATAACTCACATCCCATTTTTACAAAGAAGCCAACGAAAACGATGACAAAGCTAACACCACGTTAATAAATATACCACTACCAGAAAATGGAAGCTTCCCCACTATATGTCACATATCGCTATTAAAAATGCAGACATTTAAAGAAGTTGAAAGAAAAACAAAACAAACAAGGCACCCCCACCCCCCACCGATCGTCTTACTTCACCCCTAAGACAAGAAACTCTAGTTGCTCTAAGGACGTTTCGGGTGACGCAGCGAGAACACGCCCACGCTGCGGCGTTAACAGGAACGCATGGATTCTTGCCGACAGAGCGTGCAAGTCTTCGACGGTACTGTGTAGTCAGAAACAGATCATTGCAAAGACTCCGGTTGGTAAGTACATTAAAAGCTTCACTCTGCCTAAACAACTGTTGTTACACCGTCACAGGTAAACATACAGCCACCGGTGTCACACCTTGCTGCAGCAGGTTCTGCGCACACAGTTATACAGACGTAAAGCAACGGAACGCACTCGCGCACGCACTAGCATCCTACCTTGGTCTGTGTGCACGGCTACCTGTACCAGTCGCCTTTGGGTCTCCCCTCACTGAGCGCCTGTGAGCCGACTACAAGCGGCAGCAGCCGTGGCTGTAATCGTCTCGACATCACTGACAACGCGCGCAGCAAGTCTTCCTGGTGATGATTTAATTACCCCGCGTGTCAACAACTTACTGAAAGGTCAGCCTGGCCGTGAACAGGTGAACGAGTTTGACAAATGACAAGTATTCCTCACAAACATGGCGTGCCGGACTCGAAGCTCTGTTGCGCGAACGTTTTGTCTTCCTCCCAGACACACACATGCTCTCAGGCCCCTTCACTGTTTGCCCAGTTTCTGAGGGTAGGCACAGCTCAAAGGACAAAAATTAAATAAAAACCACCTCAGAACTTCAAATTTGCTTTTTGATATCAACCCTGCGTACACATTTCAGACAATGACCCAGCTGTCTGTTCTGATTTAACAACTCGTCTGGTCTTCTTGTCGCCGAAGAAAAAACGACCAAGGAACATGGATCTGAGAATATATCTGAGGATTATCCACAGGGACCCAGGAATATATATCCACATTTACCTTACGGTTATCCATTGGGATTGTGAGTTTCCAACCAGCCGTATTTTACTTACGTGCTTTAACAGCATAAAAAACAGCAACAAATTAAAATGAGCCAAACAATAACCTAAAATTTCATCACTCGAGGTTTGCAAGCAAAAATTGCTTGTGTCACACACTAGGATCTCGGTTTCATGAAATCATCCACCCCCTCCGACCTCTCGAGGCGACTACTTCAAGGGCATGTGATTAAAGGTAAAAATCTGTCATATGGGAAAACAAAAGAAAAGAAAAATCTGTGGTAAAAGAGCGATTAATGAAGTGTTTCTGAACATCGCCATAGACAAGGTTTATAAAAGGCGATGCATAGCTAACAATTACAGAAGCTCAGATAGCCCCCACCCCTCTTTGCCATCATCCCGCTCCTCACTCAAGACACTGATGGCTGGCGGTAGAGCTTCTGAGCGAAAAGCAATTGCACAACAGACATGCGGACTTCAAATGTTAAGCACAAGACGGCTTTAGTGGCAAGATGTTGCTGACAAGCTGTAGGCTTTGGCAGTTAGAAGCCGAAAACAGGGCTGTGGACACGCCCGCTAGACGTCGCAGGGACGGGCTGACGCCCTTTATCACGTCCGCAGTGCACCCATCACGGAGGTCGACGTCATAAAACGAAGACAACGCAGGCTTTTGGGGTAAGGAGACGGACAGGGCAGCGTTACAGGTTTACGACCCAGCCTACCGATAACTAACTTCAAACAATGATATTTTGCTCCAAAACCTGTTGCAGTCGTTCCCCAAGACCTCGATCACGAACATTCTCGAAGTAACATCTGCTTGTGTCGATAAATGAATCATTAAGAAAGTTTGAACTACATCGCACTCATCGTGCTCAAATGAGTCTTCGGCAGAAAGCCGAGACCGTTAGGCCAGACGTTGTCAGACTTAGGAGCAAGCCTTTGCGACATCACATGCAGGATTCATGATCAGCAGCACATTACTTCTTCACTTTGACTGCTGCTGTTGAAAAATCCTTGGTGAAACTTAAAACGGCTGTGTCCACATGATCCAGACATGTCTTAGTTGTCGGAGATAAAGGTACAAGGAGCTTTTATCGCTCCAGACACGTGGCGCAGTCTCTACTGCCACCAACCCCGACGGTTAGAATCATGTGGTCAGTATGATCTGTTTGTGACCACTGGGTACCGAATACCCCTTCTGGTACCCTCTTTTACAACGATAATATCACATATAACAATGTCGACATAAAGAAAGATTTAACTTTTGATCTGCCCTTACAACACAGCAAGTTTGCCGATGAAAGCTGTGTGTGTGTGTGTGTGTGTTCGCGCTCGCACAGTGCCAGTAATGTGCAGTGTCGGTGACGATGTGTACTCCTTCACAGAAGCCTGTCCATCTACACCTGTCCGCGTGTCTGTGTGACAACTCAAAAGGCTCATCCCGGACAAGGTCTGGGCGTCAGGCCAGACTAGAGATGTTAGCTGGCCCAAACTGGACTCAAGTAGCGACCTGAAAATCCTCCCGCACTCACACCCAGAGATTTAAAACACTGTGCCCAAAACGCAAAGAAAATGTACCTAGACGCAGATTTTGCACACTGCCAAGGAAGTCGGCAGAGCTGTTCGGACTTGTTAAATACTAAGATATCCCTACAAATATATTAAAATGCGAAAAACATGCATATAGGCTCGCGCACCCGCAAACCCACGCACGCTGCTAGAGTCCATAAAAATATCCAATCCAACCCGGGCTTCAGATCTTCGTCTTCATTCCAACGAATCCAAATGCAAACTAATCTCGAAATAGAGTAATCTTCAAACACCAAGCACGCGTGACTCGGAGTAAGACGTTAGAAAAAAAGAAACAAGGAATATAAACAGTGTTTTCCCTATTGCTTTTTCTGGAAGAAAATATTTTAATGTAATGCACTCCCCCCCCCCGATTCTCTTTAGTTTTCTTCCTCTACACCCTCCGCTTTACCTCCGCTCTGTCCCCCAACACGCCAACTGCCTGACCCTCACCCTTCCCCACCCTTCTCGCTGCGCTGAACTTCCGGCCCTGGGCTGGTTTGCATGAGCGAACTTAACTTTGCCGAAACCGTGCTTAAAATTAGGTTCGCGATCTTAAGACTAAGACGGGGAAAATCGGTGTGCATGAGCGATCTCAACTTCGTTAAGTCTGAGATCTTTTGCTCAACTTAAAGCTCCTACTCCCATGTCATATTTCTGTACTTAGTTGAGTTGGCCGACTTAACAGTATAATTTTGCTTTCTGTGACTGGAGAGTTGGGAACAGTGTAACGCAAAGGCTATGCTTTGGGCTTCGCGCGTTTCGACGATGTTCGATCTTTCGCAATAAAATGTAAGTCGGCCCCGTGCACACCGACATTTATATGAACCCCTGGAGCTATTTGGCAGATTCCGTGCACTGAGGTTGGGTCCGATTGTAAGTTGTTACCAGTTAAAAACGTACAGTGGGACATGATCAGCTACAGTAACACTCAACTTGTTTATGTGATCGACTGAGGTTTTTTTGTGCCACTAACTTAAAATAAGTTCCATCGTGTCCCAGTGTCGCATTCGGGTCTAATTGTCAATATTTTTTGATCAGGTCGAGTCCCATTGTTGTTTTCGATAACCACCGATTGTCTCCGATCGTAAGTTTTTCCCGACTGAGTGACAGTACAGTTTTGTTTTCTCTGTCGACATGTTTGACTGACGAACAATCCATCTTTATACTGAGCGTCGAGTTCCAACAGTGTGCGAACTTTAGGGTCACTCCAAACTGCAGTTGGATTGACGACTGGCATCCATGTTCCGTCCTTTAGCCCCAACGGCCTTACGAAAGAGATTAATATTCATTGGTTGTCTAAGCAGCCAATGGCGTGCGGGATTGCCCTGCTTGTCCAGAAATAGATGGCGGGGCGCTGACTTGACCCATTTCTCAGCTGAGCAAGTGAACTTCAGTAAGTCGGCTCCATGCACACCGACGGTACTCAGCGCTGAGTAAAACTTAACTAAGTAAACTTAGGAGATAGGTAAGGCAAGATGAGCAAAGAAATTAACTTCGCTCATGCACACTAGCCCTGGGCTGGCTTGCCCGAGCGTTCTTATCTCCTGTTCATACATAAAGTTACACAAAAATACACAGGGGGGAATGGGGCGTACGACCACTCTTAGGACCGGCAATGCAGATACGAACGCTCTTGCGAGCCAGCCCTTGGACGTACAGACAATTCTTAGGCTGACATATCCGTCATTCGGCGTTTTTCGGAGTCATTCGGCGGACATGAAGGTAAGTGACACTAGTGCCCGCGATAAGAGGCAGTAAACCAGCCCAGATCTCGCAAATTTGGAAAATAAGTTGTTGCTGTTGCTCTGTTTTACATGGACCTCACGTGCCAGCTTGTCACGTTGCGTCACCAAGTCCACGCTGTTGCTCGCCCCACGGCGGGAAGGCACTACAGGACACGACATCCGTCACTACGTCACAACAGTGGGCCCAAGAAGGCGCTCACGTGGTCAGCCAGTCGGCCTTGTTTACACACGCCTGCCTTTCTGCAGGCAGGCAGACAAACAGGTGGACAGATGGCAATCAGGTCTGTCCACTCACCTCGAAATCCATCTGTTCGCAGGCGTAACATCATCAGGACTAACAGTTTTAGTCTGACGACAGAGTGACGAGTGTGACAGATCAAAGCATGGAGAGAGAGAGAGAGAATACTGCGTGTTTCACTGCTAACAAGGCCACGCTAATCACGTTATGTTCACGTTATAATCACGTCACACCGCCGTCACCACACAAAGGACACCTACCTTGAACTAATACTGGCAGGGCTTGTCTTCCGCTTATTAAGATTTGGTGTTTACGTCCGTTCATATACCGAATGTAGGGCCTCGCTGTCTTGCAGCCGCTACAATGATCTAGGCCGTCCCTTTCTTCCGCCAGGTCTACCTGTACACCACACCTGACCCTACCAGCACCCCGGCCCCCGCCCTCCTCCTCGACCCGCGCCTCCCCTCAGCCCTATAACCACGCTTAACCTGATGTCGGCGACCCACAGTTCTTATCTGTTACTTTCTAGCGCCGCAGTGGGTGTCAGCGAGACTAAGATCCGGCGCACGACGTGCTGAACGCACAGCGTCAGGTGCGCCGGGGGTAGAACGACACGCTGCGCTTCCTGCCCTGACGATACGCGGCGATTGTCTGCGAAGCTGGTCTGCTGCAGCAGACGACACAGTGCACCGCTCGCCAGTGCGCGAACGAGGAAGGGGAACATCTGGGGCGGTTTTATCTCCAAAGGAAGAAAGCTACTGCAAAAAGTGTCCTTTTATTTCCAATTCCTGGCTGTACAAGTGGTTGCAGGCCAGATGGGAATACAATCCCTCATGCCACTATACCTGAAAAAAGGATGGTGGTAGTGGGGGCAGACTAAACGTGTGTGTATATGTGCGTGCGTGCGTGTGTTTGTGCGCATGCGTGCGAGTAAAAATAACGCAGTGTCTGGTCAAGCGTTTCGCTGCAACAAACATTCAAAAACAGACACTATCGTTCATTCTGAGACAGACCGAGGGCAGAGACTCTGGCTGAGTTCATTTTTAAGCTGAAAGCAGCAGTCTCACCTGAGCCACCCGACACCAGAAGCCACAACTAAGCTACATGATAGCAGTGGTCAGAATTGACCCACCCGGGTCACCTGAGCCACCCGACAGAAGCAGCCACAACTGCGCCGGCATCAGGTGTGCTCTCTTGTCAACATATCGTCATCCTGGCCGCGGCCTTGTGCAGCCTGCAAGCGTTCCACAAACTGTCAAGATTTCAGTCGCTTTTCTACCCGATTAAGCGCGCTTCTCCAATTTCTCTTTTCACAAAACGCTGACGCCAAGTTGTGGCGCAAAGGCGGCAAATAGACAATCCGGCACGGTGCCCAAAAATATCAACAAAATCAAATGACCAGCTAAGAGGTAAAAGGGCGGAAAGGGGAGACCACATCTGCATTTTGGGGGGTGGTAGTCGTGTCGCTATCCGCACAACGCTGAAAAGGCTTCTCTTCTGAATCACAAACCACCCCTCCCACCAGTCCTTCAAATCAGTCCGGCTGTCGGGGTGGTCTGAGGACAGATGGCACGAGCCTGACGGCCTGCAGCAGCCCCACCCCACCCACCCCCATCCCGGCTCCCACAGAATGGCCTTAGCGGCGTCCTTGCCTCGGTGCCTGCTGCAAATGAAATCAAGTAGTACGGATGGCGGACGTGACAGAAAGTACAATCTCCTATCAAAATCTCATAATAGCTTATATTTCCTCTTTTGCCTCGATCCATCTAACTCAAATTGCTAGTCCCATGGCTACAAAAACGTCGGACGTGTCACGGGCAATGATGAAAAATGTGGCCCGGCGGCTGCCAGCTATATACCGCGTGCGGCCATCTTGCGCCAGAGTCAAGGGAGATAACTTTGTGGCACAACAATTCCTATTCCTCTTCCCCCTCCACCACATCAGCCAGCACTCTTCTTATCGCGTCTTCCATTGTTCTAACTACGTGATACCCGGTGATTAACGCAACCAACAACGGAAGGGAAAGAATTCAGGGTGTAGCTAGAGTGAAATTGGGGAGGAAAAGCCAGCTGTGACGGCACCAGTATAAAGAACTCCCTGTCTTGACTCGATGCCACGAAATCTTCCCACTCCATCAACACCCCCACCCCAAGTACGAAACTGAGTGCACGTCGCGAGAATCTTTATTCGACGTGACAGCTGAACTGGCAGCCGTCGGTGATGGTCTTCTGCTGCACGTCAGCGGAAACTTCGACGTTAGCTGTGCCCACACCACGAACTGAACCCGCACAGTGAAGTTACCACACAGCAAACAACTTGTCCAACAGCCGACGTCAGCCAAGCATGCAGCGAACGTGGATAGTACAAAGAATTGACTAGGATTTGTATCCAACACACACACACACACACTTGCCCCACAAAGAACACGAATTTGGACCACAAAACACATCTCAGGTGCGTGGAGTTATCTGAGATGTCCAGAGACAAGGAACTGAAGGTTTCAGTCTCAGCTGGGGGTGAAACAACGTGTTTCACGTGTTGCGGGTGGTGTGCGGAATCGGGTAGACGGCATCGCGGTCTGCTAATGTGGGGGTGGGGGCTACTGAAAGAAGGATGAAGGAAATGAGCTCGAAGGGAGGCTGGGTGGATGGTTACAGAAAATTACGAACCTGATCATTTCCACGCGGTGCTGCCGCTGTGACAGATTGTCAGATAGACGACTGAACACTTTTTTTCCGAAATTGGGTTAATGTCTGATTGCAGTGGCTTACCGACATCACCAAGAGCTCGCCGCGCGCGCGCGCGCACGCGCACGCACGCATGTCAACATACATCATGCCCCCGCCCTCTCCCTCTGTGGTTACAGACGAAGCCTGTCACTGTTTTTCAAGAGTCGTTCCCTACTCGCTGGGCCGTACGTACATTTTCCAGGGAGTAAGAGAACAGAGATGGAGACGATCGGAAGCGGCTACGGGAGGGGGTATGTGCGCGGGGTTGAAGGAGCGGGATAACAGGGAAGGGGATGTGGAGGGTAAACGGGGGAGTATGGAAATATGAAGAAGAGGGCGCTAGCTGCTGTCACTGACTTTCAATGACTTAATCTGTCGGTCTCGGCAGCTGTCAAGCTGAACGATACGACAATTATTCCGCAGGGGAAAAACTGCCATACCATTTTCTGCCACAACCCCCGCCCCCCCCCCACTCCCAACACTCCCCTAGTTCCACGCGCCGCGGGCCAAGTTTTCGAGCTGTTTTCGTGCGAAGCGTCAGACACGGAGTGATGAGAGATGACACAACAAGACACTGATCTGACTGCATGCGCGGCGCCGCCACTGCCTGGTGCTGAGTCACGTGCGTGTTCGCATATTACATGCGCGCGCGTGCAATGCGGTGTACACATGAACTGGAGGAAGTGAAGGTACTGGTCATAGAATGTGCGTCAGATGCTGTACCTGTCTGCTACACGTCTTCAGAAGATCACAGGAGGAACAAGTGTAAAGTGTCACAAAAGAACTGATTAACCCTGTGGCGGCTGGCATTGCGTTGCTATCTACTTGCCTAAATAAAAGCCAAGACCAATTCCCTTCGTCATGTTTACCGAGCGTTTACTAACGAGCGGAAATGACAAGCGAACGTTGACGCATGCCAAGCCTGGCCACGAGCACCCCCCCCC
>SMGT01016484.1:315647-330310 GCA_004794575.1 Lanistes nyassanus | reverse complement strand
GGGGGGGGGGGGTTCGCGACCTGGCCGAGGCATACCTCAGACTTAAAAATTGGCAGTCCAGTAGGTGCCCTGCCATGCGTCCCCCTATTTAAAACAATTACCCTTCTGTGTATATTACCATGTTCATGACCTTTCTGTGTATGTTAGCATGTTCATGACATCTCTGTGTATGTTAGCATGTTCATGACCTTTCTGTGTGTGTTAGCATGTTCATGACCTTTCTGTGTATTTTAGTTTGTTAAACATACACTTTACCCATCTAGCTTACGTGACCATGTTGACACATTCATTACCTCCTTGCACCCACGTGACGCTCCACCTGTTCCACAAACTGCGTCACTCTCAGGACGAGGCGCACATCACGGTGCGGCAAGAAGCACCAGTTTAATGTGCATCCCAGTGCTCTGCCATTTCTCTATTCGCTTATCGCCTGTCATTGTAAGTATCGCAGTCACGAGCCTTGCTAACCCTCTGGCACATATTAGCAACATCGCCCGGTACCCACCCGACCCAGCCCCACCTCCCCAGGCCAACTCTGTTCCGCTCCAGGCAAGTAAAGCCCTGCCAAAAAACAGGATGTGGCGACACAGGGAGGCAGGACCGGCGGCAGGGTGGAGTGGTGGTGGCTGGAGGGGTAGGTCGGTGTGTGTGTGTGTGAAGGGGCGGGGGTGGGGCCAAGGACACGTTCGTCGCAGACCAGCTCGCCTCCAGAAGCCAGTCGCATTTCATTCAGCTGGACCCTTCCTTAGTGGCAATAACGGCGCGATTAGCCACCATGAAAATATTTACGGCGAGAAGCGAGGGCAACCAACAAAAGATTTATGATAATTTCGCTGTCAAAAGAATCTTGGCATTTTCACAAAAACATCGTAATTCATTGTCATGGCGGGCGACTGCTCGGAACCTCGCAAATGATATGTTCCCAATCGAGCCTGATGCGAGAAGACAGTTGCCATGGTGACATCACTGCCTGGATCCATCACTGTCGTTTATCATTCTTATCACTAGCGCCTTGGCACCAGCCACTCTCCTAACCCAGCCCTCACTCCGCGCTCCCTGCTCCCTCCCTCTCGCTCGCTCACGTCGCGCCCAAGGCGCACGCACACACGCACACGCGCCCACGCGCAAGCAGCGGGCAAAGCCGGGGTGACGCTTGCTGTCTTTCAACTTGTACGCAGGTCTTGTGTGTCACAGCTGACCAGCTGATCAGCTGACCGTCAGAGGTCTGAGCGACAGCACAGCGACAAGCGCACGAGGTGGATGGTAGTAGTATAAACACGGGTTACTTCCTCGCATATTTCCATCACCATTGTTGATAATGACGCCGATGACGGTGTCGATATGCGCTGAAACTAAATAAAAGAAAACCGACGAACAAGCGAACACGGGAGGAGCAAAAAGTGCGCGCGCGCGAGAGAGAGAAGGGAACAGCAGCGGTGCAGGCGCCCCCTGCTGGCACGGTGATGTTTTGTACACTCGGCGAATAAGTTGGCCATCAGTCAACGTGTCAGGCCACGTGAATGATGGGCAAGGGGCGCGACGCTAAGTACAAAACTCTCTCCACGGACAGTATCAGCTCAGACAATTAACAAATCCACACCTCCCTCACTACCCCTCTCGCACGTCATTCGCCCCCGCGCCTAGAGTGCCCCACACCTCCCCCATCCATGGCTTCTGGCACTGATACATCTCTCTCCCAGCCTCTGTGTACGTACGGTGACTCATTCACATGCAGGTCGTCAATTGCCTAATTCTTCACAATTTACCGCACACCGGGGGGACAGCCGAGGCCGCTCCGTAAAGGCGTTTATTCGTAAATACCTTCAGAAACAAGCGCCATTTACGATGTGGCTTAGCTGGGCCTTTTTCTTCCGCCACGCACGCGCGCTGCACAAACACGAGCTCCCAGTTCCGACAACCTCCTTAATAATTCACACGGAAGACTTCCTAGCAAGCAGATTAAACAGGACAGACCCTGCTTCAAGGAAATCCCCGAATGCATGCATGCGTGTGCGTGCGCGCGTGTGTGTATGTTGTTCAAGCATCACCGTCAACTTCCTTCTTCAAAACAAAAAATGCTGTCAAACTGTCAAGGTGTATTGTCAACCTGCAGTCTCACTCTGACACTAGCGGGGTCTATCTTGTAGTCTGCCACTATAGCGGGTTGTTTGATGCTAGTTTTATTTTGTCACTATAGGGGCCTGTATACTGCTAGTTTTTTTGGGGGTCACTGCAGCAAGTTGAATACTGCTAGGGTGTATGTATTTTGTGGCTTTAGCAAGTTGAATACAGGTAGACTGTCTGGATTTTACCCACTAAAGAGGGTTGTATACTGTTATGTCACTAGCAGGGTCTGGTGCCGCCATCTAGCTCGCTGACATAATCACTCGGTAGAGGGAGCGTAGGTTAGGTGTCAAGATGTCCCTTGTCACACCTCTAGTCGGGGTTCTGGCTCTAGAACGAGCAGCAGGTGTTAATTGCTAGCCAGGTAGGGATTAGTTAAGCCCGGGGAGATTAGTTCTCAGAAGGGAGCTGTTAACGGGTAGTATCGACCATCAGGGCTTTGTTGTAGCCAGGAGGTGGCAACTGCCCGGGGCCGAGATGTCCACTTAGGGGCGGGTTCTTGGAGTTGACACGGGGTGTGGATCCTGCTGTCTCTGTCCTGATTGGTTGATGAATGTACCTACCTTAATGGCCACGTGTATGGGAATGCATGAATGTACGAAAGAAAGGCTAGAATAAAAGGACTGGTTTAGAACGCCAAGTCATCTTTTGCCAAGACTCCTGCGAGAGGTATGCTTCGCCAAGACTCTACTGGTCTTACGCGATCTGTAAATAATACTCTCTGTTCTGTCACTGTATTACGGAGTTTCGTTATTCCTAGGATGATGTATCTACATCATCCTAGGTTATTCCTTGTGTTGTGGGGGGATTGTGGGTGGATGGGGGCTCGTGCCACGGTGTGCTGAGATAAGCATATAAAAATCGTAAATAATACAGCGATAATAGTTTCCACCTACGCATATGTCGCCACCTTAACGGCGGTCGTGCGGGGCGAGCGCAAGGACGACGTGCTAAAGGAAAAGTAAACCCCACGTGACGATATAAGCGGTTGTATGGTTTAGGCTGTTTGTATTTTGCCATTATAGCGGGCTATACAGTGCTGGGTTGTTTGTTATTGTCCGGTTGGTAACGTAAAAAGTGCAGCTATGAAGAACACGCCACTCGCTTGAAAACTATACTGCCGAACTCTTACACCGTGTAATGATAAGCTGCCAAAGACAGTGTTAGAGTTTACATTGTTAGACCTCTGGACAGCATGTTGTTTGGGTGTCTAAGGGTTGACTGCCCAAATGGCAACCCTGGTGTGATAAAATATGTCGGCGGAACAAAGTCGAGGACAAAAATGCTCGAGGAAACGAGTCAGGGACCTGGTTGTGTCAGTGGTCGTATCTCTTCTTCTCCACATGTAAAGATGTTCGTAAAGATGTTCGTAAAATCTACAGAGTGAAGGGCCTTGGGGCCGCTCTTAGACAGGAAGGATAGCTTCGAACACTTCTGCAACCCAACCTTCGATTTTAGCCAAGGGAAAAAAACCCTCAAAGGGAAAATGTCTGACATTTTTTATGTAACTTTTTGTCTACAATCAGTAGAAATGCCGTGTCGCGACAGAAAATTACAATCTACGAAGGACTGCACTTATAGTGATTATTCTGGTAGTCATGGAGTGTTGTAAAAGAGCGACAGAAGATTCCGTATTTTTTGCTCAGTTTCAAGACATTTCACTAAAAGATATTCAACTTAAAAAAACCAACAACTTTCCCCCCCCCCCCAATCACTGGAGTGGTGGAGACGCCCAACTAACGTGGGGTTTACTGCAATGGTCAAGCTGTTTTAGTCGAGTCGACCAGTGTTCAAATAGTTCCCGCAGAAAGCATGGTAATCCACATTTTGGATCCTGGGCAGTTCTCCGGATGGAGTGTCCCACTGCATACTGCTGCATAATAAAGCCTTTGATTTTGTCCACGGCTGTCACAGAAGTGAAGCAATTTGCGCGACAATTTCAACCGAATTTTTTTTAAGGTACCCCAATTTATAGAGTATTTAGAAAAGAATGTGGGGTGGGGTTGTGAATTTACATTCTTTTCTTGTTGACATTCGGCCTTTCATTAATTAGTCAAACATGTAGCTTTTGTCCCTCAAGGTTTTTTTCCATTTGACTTTTTTCTAGCCAAAATCTTCAGTTTTCTCTCTTGACCTCTCCTGTAATGAGTATGTCTCTCTTGCAGTTTGGATTGGCTAATATAGATCTCTTATCATGTCTCTGAAAACCCTGGGTGTCTCATAATGAACTCATCTCTCCACTCTCTCTCCCCTCCTTTTTATTGTCCGTGTCTATCGAAATGCCTCTCACCCCCTCCCTCTCTCTCCCTCTCTCTCCCTCTCTCTCTCTCTCTTTCTATATAATGGATATCCTGTTATTCTTTCATGTCTCATGTCAAGCCCTCAAATGGCAGTGTCTCTAAATCTCTACCTGTTGTATCTCTGGCGTCCCACATGCTTGGCAAATGAGTACCTCGTACACTGGCGCTTCGTCAACAGCTATTTGGAATCAAATTCAACCACTGCGCGTGTTACTGCGCGTGCAGTGCAGACTGTCAGCACACGTACGCGTACCTGCCCACCCCTGTGGATGGTGGGTGCAAAGGCCGACGTCTGAGGGCAGTCAAAATGGAAGACAACATGACCATACAAGCAAAACAAATCGATACACAATCGATGAACAGGTGTGGGTGGGGGAGAGAAGAGGAGGAGACAGAAGAAATGTCGACGCACCTGACGGACTGTCCCACCTGTCTTCACGCCGTCCAGCCAGGTATTGTTTCCCAACCAGCCAAGCGAAGCGAAACGTAGAACAGCACGCGAGCCTGACGAAGTCAGTCGTGAAAAGGAACTGGAGGTAAAAGTCCGTGTCGTCGCCAGGAACAACAAAACATGTTTGTCAGCAAGACGAGGGCCAAACAGGTAAGCCGAGCAGCCGGGGCACTCTGCGTCACTTGTCTTTCACCCCCCTCCCCCGCCACGTCTGGTTGGACGTCTGGAACGAGGTTACGCTTGGCTGCCTACCCCTCCCACCTGTACCACCTGGCTGGTTACCGTTCTTCCATCTCCTCCGTCCTTCGTCTGCCTCGTCTGTCTGTCCCGTGGAGGTCAGTCTGGGGTAACAAGGCAGGGTCGCGCAACCTACAGCTGAGTGATGAGTCGTACGGGTGTGACGGCAGGTCGTGAGGGCTTTGGTGGGGGTAGGAGGACAGGTCGTGGCGGTATTGCGGAAAGTCGTTCTCACCCGCTCACCTCTGCTTCCGTTGCCCTTTTCCAATCATCTGACCCACTCCCTCATTCACAGATGGTTGGAAAGGGAGGGAGGGACGAAGAGTCGGGTGGGGGAGTGAGAATGAAAGAGTGGGGTAAGGTCACTAAGAACAAACAAGCTGCGTGGGCACCTCATGTTCAGAAACAAAGTGTATTTTCAGTTGCTGATGGACTCCCCCCGTCTGGAAGTCTAGATCTCCACCACATGACGACGCTAAATATTTTTGGTCGAAGTGTTTCGTTGATTACACTAATCTACTTGTTCTGAGACAAGGGATTGCGCGTACAAAGATGTCCCATCCCTGTGCACCAAGAATGACTAGCAGTGACCACAAGAAAGGATCATGCTTTGCAAGTCCTTCCACCCGCTCGCTAATCTCCCCGTCGCACCTCAACTTCATCTTTGTCAACGTCAGACCTTGCCCCTGCCCCCTTCCAGCCGTCCAGCAGCCTCGACAGCGACCGAAACATCTGGCAACCAAGAGAAATATTTCATCGGAGGACACGACAGAACTAGCCTTGCCTTTAGTTCAGATTAATTGTCAACCCCGCTCCGCACGACACGCATTACTTCTCCAGTGTAGGGGAACGCGGTCAGGGGGTCGTGGGGTGTGATGTGGTATGACGAGAGGGACAAAGTATGGCGGACAAATGACGGCGTGACATGGTGATGACGCTGGAGGTGACGGAGGGGTAGCTACGGGCAGGGAGAAAAACAGTTCTGTACCTTTGGCGTCGTCTCCCCTCGCAACAGCTTGAGCGCGAGTGGGTAACCTTTAACCCACACGATTTAAAAAAAATCTGACAGTTTAAGACAACAGCAGAGCAATCTGTAGTAGCGTGACAGTAGTCGGACACGAATCAGTTTCTCCACGAAGTTGTGAAACGCGAACAAGGGGACGTAAGGACAGCAGCCACAGATCACGAACGTTTCTTCCAGACTGCTTCTCTCATGACGTCACGGGGGCACGTGAGGTCAAGCCTGGCACAAGGTAAGAACAGGCTGACACGCAGGAATGCAGGTAACACAGAGTAAGTTGACAGAAAACAAACGTAGCGGCCGACGATAATACGCCAGCTCAGCTAAAAGCCCAATCCGTCAACCCACAAGCTGCTTCACGGTCACGCGAGGACGTCACGCGTGGGCTGTCTGCACGGCCCTGACCCAGTGTAGGGAACCTGGTGCCGCACCTACAGCGAGATGCTGGGGCGTGGGCAGGGGTGACCGGCCTTGGCTTGACTGTCCTGCGCCAGGAACACAGCCACGGGCTCTCACTGGGGAGGAAAGAGGGGAAGGGGTACTGTAAGGTGGTAAAATCTGACGGTATTAAATTCAAAAGTAGTTTACAAAAAAAAAAAACCAGCAGGACACCTGTACTCGAATGAAGATCTTTAGTTGTCCACCTGTTTCCCACCCGATTCGCAACCTTTTTGAAACTGCTTCTTCGACTGAGCGCTGGGGCCTTCACAAGAAACAAAGGCTGGGGAAAACGGGGAATGTGGCGCAAAAATGAAATAATGACGAAATTAAAAGCTATAATGAAAAGAATTCGTCAACACAGAGAAGATTCCCCAGCATGCAGTAGCAGGTTCCCACAGCGAGGCACCGGGTAAGCGGATGACTGTGTGGTATGAGCATGATCGAGCCTCCGAACCCGAAGCCACTGGTTCGATACCCGCGTGCAGCAGCTGGGAATGGGTACCCGACCCATGGTTTAGGGAAGGCAAGGCAGAGAGAGAGAGAGATGGGCACCGCCCTTATGATGCTGGTTCACAGTAAAGTTGGGGTCTCATACACCCAACTCCCCTACGACCTAAAAAAAAAGGTCACTGGACAACATATCTTTAATATGAGAATACTTACTATCCAGCAATGACGATCTTCAATTTCATGTACTGCCTTATCTTTTTCGACAGCATGTAACACGGATAAAGACCGGCTTTGAGATGAGGCAGTAGCATCGCTTACTTTAAACACCAACTTATTTCCACGCGTATAATATATATATATATACAAACACGTATGATATATTAATGATTGAAAGAGGGTGAGCCTCCAATGGTAAAAAGATGCTATCTGGGGTTACCAGTCGGTGTGCTAAAGAGAAGCCATCCGGTGTTAGCAATCTCAGCTAACCAATCAGTGTGCAGTCTTAAAATGAACCACAAAGACTCTTATCAGCAGACAACACAAATTTCAAACTGGGGAGTTGGCCCCAGACAAACACCTACTTCCAGGTCAAACCTGCGAATGACAGCCCCTCTTTATGTGTGACCAGGTGTGACATCTCTGGCAAAGTAATATGCACGGTTTAAAAAAAAAACGGTCTTCAAGACTGGTTGAAGGGGTAGTGGAGGTGTTTATTTCATTTACAGGGTGGGAGAACCTGTGAACACAAAGGATCTTTAATCAATCTGTTAAAAGAGAAAAACAATTGAGGCCAGAGCCAAGAAAGAAGGGTACAGCAGCACCTGACAAGGCCAGCCCTCTGTGCGCAGTCGCACGGCCTGTCCGTGACAGGGGGTGACGGATGACGCACTGGCGGGGCCCTGGCGGGGCCAAATCCTGCCATCAATCATGGAATGTCAGCGGACCAGGTGGCCGCCGTTCTCCACAGCCAAAAGCAAAGGGAGGCAGGGGTGGGGGTGGGGGAAGTGTGCAAGCCAAAAAACCCAGCGTAGCGTGACCCCGTCTGAGGTCACCACAGACTGAGAAGCGCCACCTGTCGGGGTGCACCAGTGTCGTTTTTTCTGTCGTGGAATACCAGGTAAGGAAAGGGACTAACAGGGTGCGAAAGAGGGAGGGGACCCAGCCTTGAAAAAAAATGGCTTTCGCATTTCACCCACCTATAAATTAATTACATTAATATGTTTCTGTTCATACTGCTAAGGCCACGATGATAATGACAGCAAGTGTACAACCACGTGTCAGGTGTGCAGGGTCCGTGTGGTAGTCCAGGTTCGTGACAGTTCTGACTGCACCTGGTCCTGCTTCACCGACACGCACCGTTGCCCCTGCAGCTCGTTAACCCTCCTGCTAACTGCCCGATTCATCAGCAATCCCTCCAGCTCCCTGCACTTCACCAACCCAGCGTCAGGTAAAACTAGTGACGTCCCACAGGAGATGACGTGTGGAAGCTGAGATTTACCTCCATGCCTTGCCCTCGGCGTACTTCTATAAGCCGTCTCGCAACAACTGACCTGGTGACCCCACCTGCCAGGTCACACACAAGACTGACCTTCACCCGTTTGGCAGAACGAGAACTCGAGCAGTTTCTAAAGCAATTGTTACTGCTTCCCACCCCACCCCACCCACACCTCAAAAGGTGCGTTGACGCCGAGCCACGTGTCTTGCGGAAAAACCAGTGACGGCCGGAGATATCAACGTCTACAGACCATCGGAGCAGAGGGCGTCAGCTTGTGTGTTGACAGACCCACGATAACGGCACCGTGCTTAGGATCAATCAAACCGTCTGCTGGCTGGGGGTGGGTGTGCAATGGCGGACATTTCGTCCTTACTATCTATGTAAAATAACAAATAACCCACGCGCACCGGAGGCTATGCCCGAAACAGAATCACCACCCGTTTCACTTACATCACCTGATGTTGCTGCCGCCGTTTGGACGGCGCCGAGTCTGTGAATGCTTCTGTTGCCCTCCATCCCTCAGTCGGTCTGAGGGAAATATTTGAGTGATTACGGCAAGGCTGCACGCTATTGGGCACTTCGTTTCTTTACATGAAAGTGGCGAAACATTTTGCAGGCTGAACCAGTCTTGCCCTCACAGAAAGGCGATACAAACGCTAATCCTAAACAGGCCTGACATGCGTCGACATGACAATTAAATTTTATACCAAACACATCACCTCAACATCTTTAACATAAAGCCAGCACGCACGCACACACACGCACACACACGCACACACACATCAACATGAAAGCAATATGACAGGACGGTACGTCGGAGCGTGCCGAAGTCACCTCGCACACCGTGTGCTTCTCTTCAAAAGCCTGGAACACGGATGGATATCGATGCTACGTGCAGACGTACTCACAAGAGGCAGGCGCATGAGCAAGCACAAATACACGCACCTTCACGTCGGCAGCAACAGCATCTGCAAGCGACGTCAAGACATGTCACAGTTCTAGAATCAGCGTGAACGCCACGTGACGAGACAGCCCGTCACTGTCAGGCGTGCCACAGCAGTTGATGAGACATCCACCACTCGTTATCCTCCCGCCAACCGCCAGTGACGGCAGAGCTGTCTTGCGGCACGACCAGCACGAATGGAAAGGTGACGTCACAGTGGGTGTGCGCAGATGGTGGCAGAAAGTGAGATCGAGACCCAGAGGAAGCGAGCGAGAGACCGAGAGAACATATAATTAAAGTATCGATGTATCCCATAACTAAGGTATCTACGAGGGACAGAGAGATCCCATAACTAAGGTATCTAAACTATGCTACAAGCCACCTTTGGCCAAAAAATGAATGACGCAAAAAAATGAAACTAGAGAAAAAGCGGTTTAGTTTCTGTCCTGGTTCATGTCCACCTGGATGCACGTGCCTTTCAGTGGTCCGAAGGACTAGTGTCGCTGAAGATGTCGCTACCACCGACATTTACAGACAAGGCACTCAGAGTGCACCGTCTCGAGACAACCGCAATGACAAGTGTATGATGTGTGGAGTGACAAATCGTGTCAAATGAGGTACATACGAGTAGATGCTGGATGAAAGAAATGTCTAGTTTTGTTCCTTCAGATGCTGAGTTATTCGCCTCGACGGCGCTGGGCGTGAGAGTCACGTCACTCGCCACTCGCGCCCCCCCCCTCCACACACCACTGACGTCACGTCCCTCGGGCAGAGTCTGGAACTCGCAGTCATGTTTGTGCGAGTCTAAGTCACGTGAGGCCAGCTCTGGACGTCACCCACCAGAGCGCCCTCCAGGTGGCGCAAGTTGACAGGTTGTCTGAGATCTTTGTTGCTGATCGGCTGAAGAAAGTATTGTTTGTGACAATAAGGGAAACAACCATGCTTCACCTTGCTGTTTCTCTTGATGTAACCATAATTTTTTAATCCAGGCTGAAGTCGCTTGTTTTATCAAACTATTGTCGGTCTTTACACAACCGTCAACCCCTTTTCCTCACAAACACATCCAACCCCCTCTCTCGTTCGCACACACACACACACCTTCACGCACACATGTACGCAACAACATTGCATAATTTAGAGGACACAGCAGAGTCGGTGATATGTAGAACAATGAATACGACTGACAGAGAGGACGCGATGAGTGAAGTTCTGTCAGGTGTCCGTTTGCAAATCTGGAAGTCGAGTGAAACATCCTGATCATACTGAAGAAGAAATCACTGCACCATGTCATGCCAGCTAAAACACTACCAACTACCAAGACAGAAGTCGAAACAACCGCCAACAACAACGACTGCATTTCGAAACTAAGTTGTCGTCACCACATACGCTCTCCTCATTCTTACAGTTCTACCGACTGTCAGTCCTTTAAGCTTCACTCACTGTCAGTCATTAAAGCTCCACCCATTGTCAATCCTTAAAGCTCCACCCTCTGCCAGTCCTTAACATGAAGGATTCCTTTCCGAATTTACAACAGTTATCACCTGTGTTCACATGAAATGATTTATCACCTGTAAACATGTAATGATAGATGGTCTGTTTTCCTGTTGTGATCGCTTCTGCCACTACCTAATGATCACATGTGTTCAGGTGTAATGAGGTATCACCTGTTTTACCGGACATCCCCAACCTAACTCACAATGAGGAAACAAAATTTCAACCACTTGGCTGTTTAGACTGTACGGATGCTTGCCAGGCTTCTACAGGAAGTGGTTCACACTTCCGAGAGCCCCGTCTCCATGGTGACTGACACCCCGCTACTTCCCCACTGCAGCAGGAACGCGAGGAGTCAGAGGGTGAACACGTCTCCCCACCCCCCTCAGACGGCTTGGTGTCAGGGGGCATGGATTTGTCATTGTGTGTCTGTGGGGTGTCCAACGTCAACTGCAGCGAGTGTCAATGCCAGCGAGAGACACAGCTGTCACGCTGACACCAATGACTGTCAATGCCAGCGTCCAGCACAGTCATCATGCTGACACTTATGTCCGTCAAACTCACGGCTTCGGCCGTTAAACGGTTACGATGGTGGCCAGAGTGCAGCCAGCAACAGGTTTCCTCAGGTCTTAGGAGGTCTTGAAGAAAACATTCATCAGATATCTTACATCACGCACATACATACCTACACACTGAGAGAGAGGGAGAGAGAGAGAGCGTGAGAGCTAGACATGGGGGGGGGGGGCAAGCAAAGGATGAGAAAGCGGAGAAGGGAGAGATAGGAGAGGGAGGGTGGGGCGGATATAGAAGTGAGGGGAGGGAAGGGGGCAAAGAGAATGTGGCAACTGAGCAATCTGTTCCACACCAAACAGAACAGTTTCACAACGCGCGGCAAGTATTTCACGAGACCAATTTCAAACCAGGCAATGCAACAGTCGCTCAGACCTCTGGCACTTCCTTGAGGAGTGCCCCCCCCCCCACACACACACACCATCCAGTGGGGGGTAGGGGGTAGGGGGTAGGGGGCACAGGACTCCCATGTCAGCACAGACGTGATGAAGACAGACCGCTTGCACTATCAAGAAGTACCAGTCTCTCAATGGCCCACACATTTTACGGCCAACATCTCCCTCCCTGAAGTCTCTCAGACACAAATGTCTGGATAACTGCAGACGGTCTGTTACAACCAGCTCTAGGACATTCCTCCCCCATCCCCATGGCTTGCCTTTTTTGGGTCCACTACGAGCAGGGCATCCAACAATTTCGTTGGTCGATCGAGAGAGAGAGAGAGAGAGAGAGAATCTCTACAAACAGAATGTTTTCCACAAAACTTGGTCGCACATCGGGGCTGACTGTAGGGGTCCTTACACAAACCTTCTACCTGTGGGGCATACACAACAGGTATATCCTTTTAACTGTAAAGGAAGCGAGAGATGCCTGTACTGAGACACCCTGTCCTGGCAAAGAAAGCAAAAGATATCTGTGGTCCGGAAAAAAAACGTCAGCACGTGCTGTAGACATCCTGGGCCTGATGCCTGCAGACACGGACACCCATGACGACGTCAGCCAAGCGCGGACGGTGAGTAGGCCACTGCCAACGACAGAAAGATAAAGACTCCCGCATTGGTCGGGGCAACACTGTCTCCCCCTGAACAGTCCGTCTTTGCCAAACCCTGCAGTAGAAACTTTTTTTCACTCCTTCATCAAAGCAGTTCATTTCCTAGTTTAAGAAATTACATAAGAGAGAGAGAGAGAGAGAGAAAGAAAGAAAGAAAGAAAGAAAATGTCTTACGCCACTATATCTAATCAGAGAAAATTAGTCTAGACACATTTCACACATTTTTAGTACGGTCCGTCACCTACATCTGCACGAACACTAAGCCTAGTGTGAGTCCTCGCCAGAATGACAGGAATCACCATCGACAGTCACTCTCTCAGCACCCCGTTCCCATCCCCTTCCACCTCCAATCTGTACACACCTTGATGATTGCCATTATATTATATTTGACTAGCCAGGGGACTCGGCGACGGCCAGTTTTTTTTTCTTTAAATAAAGAGCATGAGAAAGTCACAATTCTGTTTATCCAATCAACGCCGGGACGTCATAATCTTAAGCCTCACCCCCTCCCACCCATAATTCCTACCTCTTCCCTAACCCCACCCTTAACAACTAACATTCCATAATCCTCACCCTACCCGCCTCCCCGGAGACACACACAGCCCCATCCCCCAGAAACATAGGCCCCTACCCCCGAAACACAGTATAGGTATACACAGGGTATACAGCTCGCCATTTGATTAGGTACACGCAAGGGTGACTTTTACGTTTTAGCTTGTCAAGCAAAGCAAGGGAAAGTACTTTTCGTACGATAGGGAACTTTGGTGATCTCCCTTGCAGGCTGATGGCCGTGTACCCGTGTTAAAGGCTTCGTGATATGTATTATTTCATTTATATATATACATCTAGGTACAGGGTTGAAATATGGTCTATGACCCTCTGCGGGTGAAAAGGAACCCGGGTGCTGAAATTGGTGTGGATCGGTTCAAGCGTGCGGTTTTATATCACACACACACACACATTCGGCTTTATATATTAGATATGATAGATACAAGACTATTAACGTACTGCCATACTTGGGACTTCTGTCCCAAAACAGGCTGCTTGCCCAAGACACCCACAGATACTTAGATGAAAGCTCTCAAGTCAGTCGGCTACGAAGCCCGGCCCATGACATTTGCATGACAACATAGCCCCTTATCCAGCATCACGTGGGCTGACCGATGAGTAAATCCAGTTACAAAAATGATTTTCTTGATCTTAGACTTACGGCATTGTCACACAATAGGGGGGTGAACACTGCTCGTTGTAGAGGTCAGACACGGTTTGTTCGTTCGTTCGTTCGTTCGTTCGAGCAGTGCGCCGTTTGAGTTGTCTCCCTGTCAAGGGAGATGCTCTACTCTCCCTTGGAAGCTGGGGCCTGTAAACCGTACTGCACAAATGGCTTTAAAAAAACATTACGCAGCTTGAGCAGTTAAAAAGTTCGTTCACACAGGACGTCATGACAAATTAATCAAACCGGACAGCGGGGCGGAATAAAGTGAGATTTAAGATACCAAGGAAACGCAGTGCCTTGCCGGCCATGTTTGCACCACTTTTTAACTCTTCCGATCTGATCTGCATTAACTCTTATAGTGCCACACGCGCCGCTGGCCTCCTTCCATTTCGTCCGTGCTATCGCGAAAACTAACCCTGCTACTCTCTCTTCCTCTTTCCTTTTCTCTCTCCCACCCTCCGTCTCTCATCATGACAGAAACGCGAGTTGAAAGCTGTCGAGATAGATTTTTCAGGCGTCCGAGACACTTGCAGTCTAATCCGACAGGGCCAGCAGAGAGTGGGGATCTTTTCCCTGCCTCAGTGCCAGGGCGCACACAGGCGGCCCGTCACCAACACAGCAGCTAGACGTAGGGCAGGCGCTCGGCAGGCCCAAACTACGGGCCCATGCAGCAGCAGGTGGAGTGACAGCCACAAAAGACGACAGTCAATCGCTCCGATCTGTGGTGTGGCCGTGACGTGGTGTGACGTGGTGTGGTTCTCTGAAAACTCTGCTGGCAGTTGGTAACCCCTCCTTTCTCCCAGATTCTTGTCTTTCGTACAGACGAGTCTTTAACGAACGAACAACCAATGTGTGTGTGTATGTGTGTCGTGGGGG
>SMGT01016484.1:281526-310502 GCA_004794575.1 Lanistes nyassanus | reverse complement strand
CCCCAGTGGCCGTCCATTTCCAGACCCACGAACATGTCATCTCTGACCCCCCACCCCTCCAAGGTTCTCCCACCCGCCTCCCCGCTCTCCTTGTTGTCAATCCCTCCCTCCCTCCCCCCATTCATCACTGGCCGCCTATTCAGAAGTCTGACACACAATGACAGACCGCCAATCAACCTGTCTGCTTCTCAGCACAAAATTAAATGCCCGCGAAATGGTTTTATTTTTTCAACGCAAAACATTTCACCGTTCCAGAGCGGGTGTTTTCCAATGCCCTTTTTTTTTTACCCAAAAGTCCGTGCACTCGGTAAGAAGAGTGCATTCTCTTTGTTTGAAAGAAAGAAAAAAAAACCCCAAAGAAATAACCGTTAATAAGTCGTAAATAACTACAAAATAATCGTAAATAATTGTAAATAAATAAATAATCGTAAATAACTCTACAAAATATTATTGCGTTACATTTCACAGGCTGATCACAAGTTCATAATTATTGGCATGTCTTTCTATGTAAATGATGTCTGCTCACTCATGCCCAACAGCTGTTGCTTCCCATGTAGCCAGTACAGTGAATACACAAAAAGCGCATTCAGTGTGATGACTAGACGCTTTTCAACAACTCTTTCACAAATCTTGCAAATGACGTTCGTACTGTTTAATGCAATGTTTCACGGCATATCTGAATCCATTCGGTCAGTAAGAGAACCTACTCACACTGGGATCTTCGTTACATCGTCTCCAGCACCCCTGCTTAAAGCCTGAATGTAGGCTGAAGATTGGCTTTCAAAACTCTTGTTCGTTCCCTCCTCTCACCTGTCGGAGTGGTACGTTTATTCTGACATCACTTCTTTACTCCTCCCAGAACGACGGCAAATCACGGGAAACCTGGGCAGGATTTTGAACAAGATTTAGCTGCCCGAAAATATTCTTTTATTCACAAAAGACGCATGTCTTATCATTACGAATTTCCTTACAGACCGAAGGCTGTACGTCTTTCCGGGTCGTGTGAAAGCATGACATGCCACTGCGTGGTGCGTAACTTCAGCTAAGGCGGCTGTATTTCGACTCTCTCACTACCCCCTCCCAACTCCGGACAAGACCCAACACATATTTATCGTCGAGCTGTCTTGGGGTCCCTTTGTTTGGCCAAAGCCTGCACGTCAAGCTTGTCTCGCTCACTTCTTACGTCAGCAGGGTTCGTTTTCACTTTGTCTACACCACCCCCACCCCCCACCCCCCCACCCCCGGCTGGGCCCTGCACACCCAACAACGCCAAGAAAGGCTTATTAAGCCACACACATGCCTGACAACAAGAGTGCCATACAAACGTCTCTCCGTTGTAGATGACAGCAGTAGATATGAAGCTGACAGCAGACGAGAACCTGACAGTTACGGGTTAAACGTTTTTCACTCACCGAATTGTTTACCCAAGCGGTGGGGTGTAAAGCGCGCTCTGTTCCGTAAACAACCAAACTCGCCTTGTCTGACTTTTTTTTCGTTTTATCTTTGACATACCTGTCTACCCGTGTGCTTACCTCGTGACGGCGAGCCAACATACAGCCAGCGCATTATCACCCCTGATGGATTCCTTATAGCCAATCAAAAACTCGCGACGTAAGGCAATTAAAGATGGCGGCTCGCCCTGACAGCGCGCCACCTCGCGAAGTGCGGACCGGCACAAGAAGCCTGCTTACCTTACAGCTCCTGTCAGAAAAAAACGAACGATTGCTGAACGGAAAGGGAGGGGGGGGGGGAAGACAGAAAGAATCCTGCCACCTTTATTATCTCTGACAACCAGTAACCTTTAAATAGGCCTCTCTGCGACTTGACAAAAACCTCAATTCGACTGACCCCAGGAGCAAGCGCGGGCGTTAGTGAAACGAGTGTCTGTGTGTATAACCTCTCTCTCTCTCACACACACACCCGCGCTCATACACAGTGTTAACCAATAGTCAGGTACAAATTATACACGTGCTGATTGGACAACATTTGTCTGTGAATTTCACTATCTGACATAGTCTAAAATCTGCTCCCCTATCCACAGACTGAGCGAGAGAGAGACAGAGAGAGGCCTCGGCCGGCTCAATCCAGGCTGCGGGGCTGAGAGTGATGTATATCCTTTTATCATGCCAAACTTATCAAATAATGAAAACAAACGAGCATGGGGCCCACAAATTACTAATCAGAAATGTTTTATGACTCCGGGTCTTGCGGGGCAGACAAATGAGAGAGAAGCTGTATAGCGCGGTATTCAAAACAGCGCCATAAATCTCGCGGACCCAGGCAAACCCCGCGTGCAGGGCGCGCGGGTCACTTTCTGCTCGTTTGCATCTGTCTTGGATCATACTTGCGTGGCTGGGCAGACCTTCGGTGCACACTCCGCCTGCATGCATGGGAACCGCAGGCCAGGAAGTGACGACACAGCCAAGGACAGTCAGGGAGGTACAGCGAGAAAGAGCGGGCGGTCAGTCTGGAAACCGCCATTAATTTCGCAGCTGATGCTAACTGCACGATGAGAAAATCAAGGATGGCTCGAGCGTCAAGATTTTTTTCCTGGTAACTTCAGTTCGCGGATCCATCGAAAGATTAGGAGAAACAAACGACAAAACCCGCATTAACTGAACTCTTCCATTACAGTCACATCGTCCTGCTAAGCAGCTGGAGACAAGTCAACTTAATGTCGTTCTGCACGGCGCAGCAAAGTGCCAGAGCAGTGAGACAGCAGCTAAAACGCGATTTCGTCTGAACTGGATCCGCTTATCTGACTAGGTGTAGATTTTTGCCAAAGTTTTGTTGAAGACATAAGTTCTAGGTAAAATCTGCCATCAATATTAGAATAGTTGTGGCTACGATGGGACTACATTTTTTTCTTGCATGCTTTTTTTTAAGGTTAGACAAACTTTCTCGCCGTGGGATGCGATCGGTGTGTGGTAAATCGGAGACTTATTATCAGGGAGATGTCTCCAGACAAAGGCAGGAAGAAGCTACTCGCTTCCAAAGCATTCAACAAATTTCCTCCGTAGGGAGGTAATTTTAGGACAGTGCTTCCACCTCGCGGTCAGATGCCACTTTGGGGGGTGGGGGCCTATTATTAAGCTGTGTGCTGAAAAAACTTGCAGACAGCTGCAGTCAGACAGCCAGTACGAAGAGACAGCTCAATGTTCGGAAGAAAGGACAGGTCGATGGAGTCTGTAGAAATAATACTTTACCACTCCTGGATTCGAACCACGCGCTAGTCCGTAGCTGTACACGCAGAGCTATCCAGTTTTCGCCACGAGCAGGGGTGAGCTTTATACGCGTGACGTCACAAACGCGAGCGACGCAAGGTAAAGATGTCGGAGCACTTACTGTCGACCACCAGACAGCTGACGGCTCCACCTTGCGTCGCTCGCTTCCCCGCCTCTAGCTGGCCGTAAGTTATCGCATGCTACGCAACGACTCCACCCTCTTCAGCAAACTCGCAAGTCAGGCTAGCTGACAAGGCCCGCAGAACGCCACCTTCCTTCCCTAACGTCTAACTTCAGCCTTCCTAACCGCCGCAACTGCTCCAGCCCACAGCCTCGGTGGTCCCACAACCCCCGCTCAGCTCACAGCCTCCCACCCCAACCAAAAAAAGGTCGAACTAAAATTCCAGACAAATCTACGACTTTTCCATCATCTAATCTTTCAGAGGCAATGGGGCGACATCTCTCATTTCTTGGCGTATTTCCCACCCTGCCAATGTGAGTGAGGCTAATTTAATCGCTTGGCATTTTGCTCAGGTTTTCACAATAGTACCAGGCCCTACCAACACTCAGAACGGCCTTATCTCGCCCCGCGGTGCGGCCACCAGCTACTGGCGTATACGTCAATCTGTTACTTCTCAACTGCATTCTCTGAGGACGAAATAGCAGAAGTCTGGTGGTGCAGAGAGTGAGGTGGGGGTGGGGTGGGGTGTCCCCGCCGTTGCAGGGATCTTTGTATGATGGTAGTGCCATACCGGACCCAGGCCTCGGAAAAGGGCCCAGGCTTGGTGTCCGATATGCCAAGACGCTTGTCGATTGCTGAATGCTACACAGACACTTGTCGACTGTCGAACGCCGCAGAGATATTTGTCGATGTTATGGGTAATTTCTCAATTCAACAACCAATGGCCAGCTTCACCAAACCAATCTCTTCAAAGGCAGTCATTGAGTCCAAATACTGGTCAACAACCATCACAGCATTTTCCAGACGAACACTGATCGAATACAGCAGGATACAACCACTGAATTAATTAAAGACTGGTATTTGGGGGTTGCTATCGAAGCAGGCATGCAAAACAACTAAGATATGGGATTGCATATATAGAGTATATTCTGAACAGTTTACGTACATATTTGTCTTGATGTACCAGAGAATGTTGTTAATTAACCAGCATGGAAACTTGTTGTCTGAAAGGTGGTATGACAGCTTGAATGTGTGTGTGTGTGAGAGAGAGAGAGAGAAAAAAAACACACAGAGAGAGGATGGGGGAGAGAAGAGAGTAGGGGCATGGTTGCTATTACTCCCAGCAAAGGAAGACAGGAGGAGATAAAATCAACAGGTGTTCCGAAGTAAGGGGAAGATATTCTATCCGTGGATACAATAGTAATACCCTTCCTTCAGTGTTTAGTTTCATCACATTCCCATCCCAAGAAACCTGGAAAGTCACATTCCAGAAGATTTATGATCATGTCACATTCCGCAAGGACTTATAAAGCCCATACATCTATCGACTAATATCTCTTCCAGTCCGCCATTTTAAGCCCAGGGTTACCGCCCTTATCGTGCGATGAGCCTAACTCTCAGTTCCACGTCCAGGCCAGACGGCAAACAGACAACGCGAGGTCAGAACTACGGCCTCTGACTTTCAGAACCAGCGACCATAAATTAGCCCGTGTTCTTGAAGTCAAATATTATGTACGTTTCTTACGTTTGAAAGATACAAACGACTAAGCAGCAAGGACTAGATGGCACCTTGGCAACCGTTACAAAACCAAATGACCTGAGCACGAAAGACAGGAAACCGACGACAGAAGCATTGAAGACCCACTCTGAAAGGAAGAAAAGACCCACCCCCTAGTCCAGCTGACACGATGCTGTTTCGTGTAGGTGTGGCCAGCGGTAAGAAAGTTCCAAAATGTTTGGAAAATTTTTTTTCCAGCAGTCGAGTTTTCTTTTTTGTATGACAGTATATCTTCGTAAGACAGTTTTAGACTCCAGCTAAAATTAAGTATATGTGGGGTCTGAAATACCACTTGAAACTTGTGAAATGGGGGAAACGTCATTAGAAAGTGACGCTTCCTTCAGCGATCACCTGATCCCCAGGTAAATAAACAGTAACTCTAACGCCAGCAGCAGAACGCAATAAATAAATAAAATTGATAGCCCAATGGGCTAATGATTAACAGACTGGTAAATTTTTCTAGTGATAAACACTAACATCTGCAGCAGTCTGCAACCCTCCGCCCCCCTCTACCACGAACACAAAAAAAGAAGAAAAAATCGATCGACCAACGAGCTAATGACTAATGGTCCACTAAATCTACTAGCGGCCATGATTCCCCTTGTTTCGCCTTGCTTTCTTTTTTCCTTATTTTTGCGTCTCCTCCCACCGAACCCTCCCAAAAAGTGCTTCCACCTACAGGTGATATCGCACTACGTTGGGTTGTGCTGGTCGGAGGAGAGGAGGGTCTATCCGAATACCCGTCCCCCCCCCCCCCCCCCCGACGTTCACTGTGCTGAGGCGGACTCTGTACCGACAGCACATGGAACTCTCCGTGGTACGTGAAGCTTTAGTCATCACTTTTTTTTTTACATAAATTTAAAAAAAAACGGAATGGCTATACTTTATACGTTAAGGATGCACTTATGATATAGACCTACACTTTGTGTGTGTGTGCCTTGTTCATGCTTCAGACGGTGTTATCTGACACAGGCATGTAATAAGCGCTTACAGAAGACCCTGGGATCATAAAGGTTGGAAGCAGTTACCTCCCTTGAACACTTCGCCGTCGGCTGGCGGTGGGAGCCGCGCTGGCTTATAGGGCAGAGATTATTTAGATGAATCGCCCAGCGTGCACGTGCAGTTTGTAGCCCGTGAAGGTTGCCGGGACAGGCGCTGCTCATGAGATCGATCAGCCTGACTGTTTAATGAAGTTCGCAATGATACTCAGTCCTTTCTGGCACCCAGCTTTGTTCAGCGAAAAGACTGGGGGGGGGGGGGGAAGGTGAAGGCAACTCAAAACCCCAGAGACGCAGGTGCCAAACCACGAAACAGCCTCTGGGCAGGTAAAGAAAAATCGTGCGTGCATGGGAGAAAGCGATTTCGGATTTAAAAGAAGGCCTAATTACAAATATTACAACGATATTCACTCTCCCCAGAAGAAGCCCAGTCTGACCCTGAAGATCCAAGGAACAGCCCTTGCATGCGGTCGCACAACAACTTGTCCCCACAGATAAACACAATCAACTTGTCGCCACAGATAAACACAATCAACTTGTCCCCACAGATAAACACAATCAACTTGTCCCCACACATAAAACAATCGACTTGTCCCCACACACAAACACATTCGGCTTGTCCCCACACATAAACACAATCAACTTGTCCCCAAACATAAACACATTCGGCTTATCCCCACACATAAACACAATCAACTTGTCCCCACACATAAACACAATCAACTTGTCCCCACACATAAATACAATCAACTTGTCCCCACACATAAATACAATCAACTTGTCACAGAAACGCATTCAATGAGCTGATCTTTCACACAGCCAAAGCCAGCATTCAGCATCACAAGGCACCACTAGGGCACTTTCAGGGATCTAGACACCACACACACTAAGGTCCACTCTGGTCGTAGTACCTAAGCCCACCTCCAAATCTTGCTGTAAGCCTTTTTGTGGCCTCAGATCTCTGCTACATGATGAAAACACGACGACGCACGTGCAGGAAGGGGGCGTTGAGAGAGAGGGGGGGAAAACTAAAACCCAGAAATGATGCACTCGGATTAGCATATCAATGATATGCCAGGGCAGGATTGAGTGATTTGCCGCGTCGCTCACTCAGCGCGTGCCAAGGTCACGCCATAAACCCTCGTGACACTGACATTCCATACCATTGCCTGCATGATAATGGCGGGCGCTTACCTCACTTAACTCCCCCCTCACCAGCTGCTTACCCCACTTAACCCTTCAGCTACTGCCACCTCCTCTCTCGTTCAGTGGACAGGGGACGTAATGGAGATCGACATGGCGGGGGAAAAAGTACGACCGATGGACAGATGCACAGACAGGCAGGCAGCCAGAAAACCAGATGACAAATCCCCCAAATATTACGCTGTTAAACCATTACGTTAAATTCAGTTTTCGTCTGTTTCTGTTCACTCAACGCTTTTTATCTGCAACACTATATGCGCTCATTACAAGCACGTTCCATTCTCCGGAGCAAACCGTTCTGTTTTACAACTAGACCGTTATTTACGCGAAGCTTGACCTACCAAACGAAACTTAAAAATTAATATTAGAGGCACGCAGAAGAGGTTCTATTCAGCACGCAGACAGTTAATCTCCACCTAGAATTCAGGTCGGCAAGGCTGAACCACATCCTCGCTACCAATACAGAGGAGCGTGGGTTCGCATCTCTTGTCCAACACACGTACTTTCTGTACACGTGTCATTTGAGTACAGGGCTGGCCGCAAGGGGTTTCCTCCGGTTTCATCCCCCCTCCTCATCCTCCTGCATGATTCACCCCCTTCCGCCTTCTTCCATTACGATACCGCCGTCGTTGCTGACGACGTTAGAGAACAAAAACCTAATCTTCGTGCAACGACCCCATGACGGACAGACACAAAGAAAAAAAGAAAGAAGATGCAGTTAAGTGCATATTCTTTGCAGCAGGTTAACAGCGAAAAATCATGCTTGCGTGACATCTCACGACGAACGCAGTTCTTTCCTTCTTTTCGATCCGACTTTAAGTTCTTCCTATCTCTCTTTTCCTCCAGCCTCGCGCGTAATAAAGTGTGTCAGCCATCCACCCAAGTCAGAGGCAGATTCTGTGGCTGCTCCTGATGGAGGGCGCCGCACATTAGCGTGGGTAGGGCCGGGGTAGCCAAGCGGTGATAGCCGCTGTTTATCCACACGTTTTATTTCCCTTTCCCCGCCCCCCCCCCCCGCCCTCATTCACCTCTAACTCAACAGGAAATGCTATACGCCACAAAGTACTGTAACTTGGGGCAACAGAGCATGAGACAATAAGCCATATACCGCAACGAGACATGCCATACTATGCCATAACATACCGCGACATGCCACTACTTGACCTGTTATTTCTTGACTCGTTGCATAATGGCATATTATGGGCTCTCATACATAGTTGTGCCTTATTTTGATACGTATTGACGTATCAAAATAAGGCACAACTATGTATGAGAGCCCATAATGTGAAGCAACATGCCACAATATGCCATTATGCAACGAGTCAAGAAATAACAGGACGTGACACCGTGACACGTCCAGACATGGCTCGTAACAACACGCCGATGTTGAATTCACAAGCGTCTCCCTCGTTTGGTTACAACATGTGTTGTGTGTCGTTTGGTTACAGCATGTGCAGTGTCGTTTGGTTATAAGATGTGTTGTGTGTCGTTTGGTTACAGCATGTTTGGTGTTGTGTCTTTCGGTTACATGTGTCTTTTGGTAACAGCATGTGCCGTGGGTCGTTTGGTTACATGTGCTGTGCTTGGTTTGGGTGCTGTGTGTCGTTAGGTTACATGTGCTGTGTGTCGTTTGGTTACAACATGTGCTGTGTGTGCAGCGGACATCGGCTCCCTAACTTCATTTACTCTATTCTGCCGACTCCAGTCAGTCGTGGACAAATAGGTCGCGAACCTGTGCGTGCTTGAATGCTGAAGAATATTTACAGGTAAAACGCGTGTAATAGGCAAAAGAATGTCTCCCACTTCGACCACACGGAAATCCATCCACAGTCCCCATCGCCCTTCACGAGAGAGAGAGAGAGGAGGGGTGTGTGTGTCAAAGAACGAGCGCTCTGTTTCTTCTCTCTCGCCAAGGCGTCACATGAAGTTCGCTCAGTCCTAGGAAAGCCTTCTTAGCCCCACGTCTAAAAACGTTCAAGCTGTGCTGGCCTCCATCGATCGCTGACAAGAGGTGACGGACTCTGGCACCTAACTAGCACGATCAACACAAGAAAACAATACGCACGGACATTGAGTGCGCCAGGATACTCAAAACATCACAGTGTAAGCGCCGGCGGCACGCAGCGGCGCGTGCACCCACACCCACACCCACAGCCGCGCAGGCGCGCGTGCATACACGAACGGACGAAGACAGAAATGAAGCTTACTCTCAAGTCGCGTTCTCCACTTCAGTGCATGCGTGACTGATAGTGTGTGTGTGTGTGTGTGTGTCAGTGTTTGTGTAACATGTAAGCTGATTACCAATTCACTGACGCAGTGGGAGACACAATTTGTGGCCAAAAGAGTCAGTTTTATTTCGCCACTGTAGCTGACGTTGCTACAAATCAGAAGGCGGGTTGTCACTGTGCCGGAAGTGACGGGTGGCAGACGGGCTGCAAGGGTTCACGCTTGAACTACATATCCCATGTGTGCACGGGCTGCTTCCTGCCTGCAGCTGCACTGCTTTCTGTCAGGCTCTCAGCGAGGTGCCGCAACATTCACGACCTGGTCCGACTGAAAATTTTATCTTTAAATTCTGTAACTGCTGGAGGTCAGAGTGCTCCCCGACGGACCATGCGGCACCCCTCTTCCACCCACCACCACCACCACCACCACCACCACCACCACCACCACCACCACCACCACCACCACCACCACCACCACCACCAACAACAACAACAACAAGAAGTAAATATTCAGAAACATTTTCACTGTCGACCCTTTGTAATATGAATCTTAGCTTCTTCATGTAATTAATTCCCTTACTTTCTTGTTGTATGTCTTGAGCAGAATTCCGACATATCAACGGTACAAGTCATTACTTGATCTGCACGCGTGCATGCACCTGCTTTTAAACAGTTTATGCAGTGAACTTCTTTTAACATCAGCCATTATTGCATCTGTCGTGCGACTGCAAACAGGACTACTGCTGCTCAGCTGCGCTGTAAGCTCCGTGACGCACCAACCTTTAGACACGGTTTTATCCACATCGGCAGGTACTACAGGGCATAACAAGCAACAAATAATAGAAAACAAATAATGTTCTATATCGCAGCAACGTGTATTTCACATAGAGCGCAAGCAAAACTCTATATTAACATCATGCAATATTCCAACTCGAACACATTCTTTCATTGAAAAAACCCCTATGTTTGTGTTGTGCAGCAAATCAAACAAAATAGTTTTCCAGAACGTGGACCTGCCTCTTTACGCCGTAGCCCTAGACTGATGGAGCTGGCCTTAGTTTAGCCGCCGCTGACGTATTAGTAACTGCCATGTATGAGGCCCGTGTATCCAGCCGCCCAGACTGAAAAGACTTTATGTTCATCGGGGAGTACCGTTCCCAGGGTTACAGCCCCACATCACAGACCGAATCGGCTTTATCTTCATCCCAGCATGGGAGATTTACAATCGGAAGAAACCATAAAGATGTCTCGCACTCTGACAGATCAGCGGTGCCAGATTTCCTCTGACGTATTGAGTGCGCGAAAGCTTGTTAGCCTGGGTCTGCTTGGGACTGAAAGGCAAGTGAGGACCTTCTCGTCTGCTTCCTACCCCGTCCCCACCCCCCACCCCCACACACACATATCAAAATCTACCTGTTTTTTCTCTGTGCGATGCAAACTTATCAAACACACGTTAGCTCTAATTGCAAAGATCTTTTAACTTCAGTCCAGTCAATTGACTCCAGTGGTCTGCTGACCGAACGTGGTTTTCTGATTACACATTAGACTGTGCCCCTTTCACCTACAACCAAGATGATTGTCATGAACCCACACAATCTGAAGACGTCATAAAAATGTAAGCACCCTGTAATAGACACAGTTTTTCAGTATGAGGTAATGTGAACTCACGAAGCATTACAAAACAGCAAAAATTTACAGAAAGATATAAATAACTACTCAGAAAACATAAAGAAATAACTGACACTCACAAATTAGTAAAACTAACATTTTTTAAAAACATTATGCTAGTATGAAATAATGACCCATCTAAAGGGACGAACAAATAAATATTTCTCCGGATAAATCGATGGTTTATGAAAGAAAGAAAGAAAAAAAGAAAGAAAGAAATAAACACAGAAGTCTAATTTAACTCAACAACCCTAAACTATAATTAATGTCAAGAAAAAAAGAAACAAACAAACAAAGAAGTCTAATTTAACTCAACTACCCTGAACTCTAATTAGTGAGAGTGGGTGTTTATCAGTGTGAGTGGGTGTTTATCACTGTGAATGGGTGTTTATCAGTGTGAGTGTGCTTGTGAACATGCCTGCATACTCTGCCTCGTTCTTACTTGCTTTCTCCTCAGTGCGTGCACAGAGCGCGTATAGCACGCGAGCAGGACGGGAGGCGAATAGGACAAAAAAAGGGAGGAGAAGCGATTGGGGATGGGGAGGGGAGGCAGAAAGAGATTAGTGCCGACTTAAGACTTACTGACATTCACCTGCCCAAGACAGATAATCCATAGTCCAGATGTAACTGCAACACAGGTATAAATAAACCCATGATCGAATACTGATCTTCTGGACCGCCACCCCCCCCCCCTCGCCATGGCCACTCCCTTTGTCTTCGAGAGTCTCGCTCCGCTACACCCCTCCGACTCAACTGACTCCAAACGATTCAGGCACACCCCGCCCCTCTACCCCCCGCCACTCAGATGTAGGCTCTTCAACCCTCCAAAGATCTTTGTACAGTAGACAAATCCTTTTACAGCCACCCCTACGGTCAGTGCCTTGTCAGAAATCTATTACTGTAATGACCAGCATCTTTCGATCCTAGAGAGGCGGGTTTTCTTTCTTTCTGAAAGGTCGCTGTCCTTTTCTTCTCACGGGTTTCCCTGACGACCAAGATCAGAAATATAGATTTCAAAAAAGTCTTAATATGGGCTCCTCCAAAGGTCTACAGATCTTGCGCGTGAAAACAGTTTGAAAGAAGTCCATATCTGCATTTTACGACAAAATGCGTAATCATACGTATAGGAATAATAGTAAGGTGTGACAGTTTACACGTCTTTATGTGTTTGACAATCCGCGCGCCAATACTTTAGATTTTTCCCCAAAAAATATCTCTAGGAACGTTGTGCCAAACTGCCGACACGTCACTGGCCTTTGTTTATAAGGCTAAATACCGAACAACCTTTTTTCCTGCCTCCACAGAGACTGTGCGATTGACAACCTTGGCAACAGGACTGGAGGGAAAAACCAGTGCTCTTAGCTACCCCCACCCCACCCTCCGATAGCCCCCACCACACACCACGAGACTGGAACCGCTGCCACGGTCGTCTGCTTGCCGGCACACCTGGGTCACCGCAGGTGACGGTCTCCGCCTCATCAGCAACAACCTTACGCTAATCTGCTCGCTCCAGTTTTGCTCCGGAACCAGGGATTACGCACGCGCCCTTGGTAGAAAACGTCTTTAGCGGGCGAGCACTGGCTAATCTTGCCAACCCCGATTAGCCAACTGGAAGCCGGGGCTCGGGGAACGGGAAGCGAACAGCTGTCTCGGCGAGGGCGACGGACAGGATAAAAGTCATTGCGCGACGTTTTACGGACGGTCAACGGAGACTGACGACGGAGGTTTGGCGAGCACCGTGGTCACAACAAAATAAATAAATAAAAACTTCAACACAGAGACCAAAACAAAGGACAAGAACGCCTTTCATAGCGACACAAAGAGTGGGGGGGGGGATAGTCCATTAAACCCTTAAAGTGTCACTCCTAAAGTTTGTCACAAATAACCCATTACTGTATCTCACTGACAACAGCAGAGGAACCAGATACTGCAGTTAGTACGTACGACAAGTGTGACAGCCCACCTGACAAGCTCCACGTGACAGTTGTTGGGACAGGCGGCCTGCCAGCCACCCGGCCACACACACTAATGGTTTGTACGCGGCTCGCGTTCTGCGACTAGGGGAGGCAATCAAGATCTCGTGCCTATCGATCGTCATAACGGAGACCTGACAGTGTGTCACAACCAGTTACCTGCTGATAGACGGCCGCCAAACTTTGTCGCCTGACGCCGTCACGCTCGGCATCCCCCACCCCCGTCCCTCCCACCCCCATCCCGTCCCTCCCACCCCCAGCCCGCAGGACTAGCCGCCCGTGTGACCAGTCTGCTAAGATCCCACACCACCACCTCCACATCATCACATTATCATCCATTTGCCCACCCATTACCTACCCATGCTATCGTCTTAAATTAAGCTCTCAATCAGGCTGGAAAAAAGTGTTTACTGAAAGCAACACTGCTACTCAGCAGCCCGGCCACACTAAGCCCAATAAAAGCAGACACAAGAAACTGGTTTTGCCATTTGCAACAAAAAGGTTTTAATTGCTAAGAACTTGCACGTATCCAATATTCTGCACGGACGCAAACCTTCCATCATACCAGAGGGCAGAGAAGTTTGCATTGGAATAATCCTTCATCTAAATTGAATGGAAGTCTTTAATGGATGTGGTTTGACGCCAATCGGCTGATTAGTCCAATATCATCAATCCAACCAATCAGTCATCAGGCCAGCTCACCGTGCGACTGTTTTGTGCGATGAACACAGCGCGGCCAAGTCATATGACAGCAGTCATCAGAAATTAGTTTAGCCACCTTAATCAAAATAAATAAATAGAAATACAATATAATATTCTTAAAAACAATTTTTTTTATCATTTCGGGTAGGAGAAGATCGTTAGAGAGAGGTTCTTCATCGGCAATAGGCATCGTCTTTAATGCACGTGGGTGGATTAATTCTAAACGACTGCTTTCACGTGACTTAGTCGCCCATCAGTACCGTCGTATATCGAGAAATCCCAGCTGTTTATGGAATTAAAGTGACATTTACATATACGTACGTATATCCGTATGTTCTATCATCCTTTTCTGTGAGCAGACGACTGTAATCTGTAATGGTATACGGGGCGCCGCCTACAGGGAATTCGCGTGTAGCGACAGCTCCGGGTTGCGTCGTGTTGACCAGTGGGGTAGTCAGCTAAATAAGGTGAGCAAGAACGACAATTCTGGGAAACGGCCTCACAGCAGCATTCTTCCGCCACCTTTATACATCCCCCTCCCACCCGCTCGCTCTTTTAACGATCTTCCCCTGCGGTGCTTACAACTGCTTGATCACCGTTGTTGACTGGGATCACGTATTGTCAAATTTCAAAGGGATTACCAGACAAGACAGACGAGAGCAGTGCGCTGCTGTAGATGAGTACAAGTTTTGATCCGGTTTACAGATCTCTCTCCCAGTATCTTGCCATTAACAGGATGTTTTTTTCACACACCATTTGAACCATTTTGCTGTATCTTCCCTTAACAAGCTTAAGGTATGCTGTTATTTTTCCTCACTGTTAAAGACAACGCATCTTGTCCGTGTGCTATTTATTATAATACGATCGGACAACGCATCTTGTGCGTGTGCTATTTAATATAATACGATCGGACAACGCATCTTGTCAGTGTGGTATTTATGATTATAATATGGCCGGACAAAGCATCTTGTCTGCGCGCCATTTATTATAATACGATCGGAAAACGTATCTTGTCCGTGTGCCATTTAATAAAATACAATGGCCGGACAGCGCATCTTGTCCGTGTGCCATTTATGATAATAATAACATGGCCGGAGTGCATGACAAGCACAAAGACGTCAGGGGAAGTAATTAAAGGGCACCACGGAGCAGAAGGGGAAAATGGCTGGCATGGTAAAGGGAGATGTGGTGCTCCGACCTGGGAGACGTTTATGATTGACGTGAAAGGCACGCGCACACTGGCAGAGTCAGTGCGGGGAGAGGTTGGGGTTGGGGGGAATGGGGGCCGCGCAGGGCTGCACAAGTTCACCTATCCCTCATTGTAGCACAGTGTCGCGTGTACAGCCCTTTCGTATCTCCTTTTTTCACGGTACAACAATACTGTGCGGTTTATTTATCTCGCTGAACATGTATGAGCCTTTAATACGTAGAACGGCGATTGGAGCCCCCACGCAGCGAATTCCCGCCGCGCACCTTCACGGAAGCTGCTGCTGCTGCTAGGCGTAGACAGAAACGTCAAGAGGACCACCATTGCCGGCTGACTCCATAAGCTGACTCCACAAACTGACTCCATAAACACGTGCATTAAAGGTACTCGGACACATGGACGTCACAGCAAACACTCACGACAATTCTTTTTAAAAAAAAAACTACGCGTATTTATCGAAGCTGTGATTAATTTCTTGCTGTTTACTAGGCTTCGGTGATCAACTCCTCACACAGACGTTAGTCTGTCTACTGTGGTAAAATGCACGTGAATCTGCACGTTCCCATGCTCAAGCAGCCGCCTCTGCAGAACGAGATAACAGCGAGATTTGCACGAGAGTCGTGACGTCAGCCAGAGGAAAGGCAGTGGTGTCTCATCTGCCGATCGTCCTCGTGACGTCACCCGTGGGCTGCGAGATTCCCCCAGCCGTGTAGCAGGCGAAACAAAAAGTGTTACATTTATAGATTATGTTGGCGTGTTCTCTTGATATTATGAAAAGTTTTCACAAGAAACAGCACCTTGTAAAACAGCAACAGATGGGTGCTGCGAGTAGTAACCGGTATTTTGTGTCCGACCACCTACAGCAGTCGCGACGACGATGAAGACAGAAGTAGGGGCAGGGCAGACTTGACGAACATATGGACAAAATGGCAAACAGGCAGTTTAACAAAGGCGCATGCACGTGTGAATGTGCAGCCACGTACATTTTCCACTGAGAGGCACGAACGTACAGGGGCTCGATCACACCCTTAGCGTTTTATGTTCTAGGAGCTAAAGATTTCTCCTTAGCACGTTAGCTAAAGGTTGACCCTCAGATGTGAATGCCATGTGAAGAGCACACAATATAGGTTCTGCGAGGTTCGTGCAGCACGTTATACAAGTAAACAAACAAACAGAACAGGACGGCAACACTTGGAGCGGGGTCAGTCGTGCGCCCCACACCGAGGGCAAGGAGCACGTGGCTGCTGGCACTCAGCAGCAGCAGACAGGACGCACGTGCACCGACCGCATCGCGTTCTGCTCGCCGCGAAACGCGCTCGGAACACAGCCCTGTCATGTGATTAGTGTGATGCAGTCCCCGCTGTCTCAGATGGCATCAGACGTGACCCGAAGTGACAGCATCGGTTCCAGTCGATATTCGCCTCCCCCCTCCCCATGTAGACTCTCTCTCTCAGCGCCCCCCACCCCCATGTAGACTCTCTCTCTCTCTCACCGCCCCCACCCCCATGTAGACTGTAAATCTCTCAAACCCCCCCCCCCATTTAGATTGGAACTCAACGCCTCCCCATCCCGCCCGCAATTAGACGGTTAGCCTTTCTTAACGAGTGTTCAAGTATCTCTGTTCATTTGTTGTTGTTGTTGTTGTTACAGACAGAACACAATAACATTTAAGCTCTGCGTAACGCGTCTGAAAAGATGAGTGAAAAGACGTCTCATTTGTTTTCCTTTCTTGACAGGCATCACTAGGATGAAGTATACAATCTTAAGATTTAGTTTATTTAGAGAAACTTCGATTAACGACAACCTACTGGCTCTGTAGCTGCATTACGTATTTATATTGAGCATTGTCGTAAATACAGATTAGATTCAGTGGTTCGATATGTATGTGTAGCATTGATCTATGAGACTGTGACTTTTGCCTTTCGACGATTGCATTACTATTATGGCGTTCGTTCGAACTGTAACTGGATTATTGTGTTAGAATTTTGTGATTGTTCACTGCCTTCCCTGGGGGAGAGTTTGAATGACGCTGGAATCAGTCAATCAATCACATCTACGAACGTTCGCTTACGCACAGAACACAAACCCGGATGGAACGGGGTTCGCGCTAGCTCACCGGTCTGCGTGGCCGTCGGTAATGAGCAAACCAGCCAGGTGGCAGTTCCCGGTGTGAATGACATTGGTCGACCATAGATATTTACATATTAGACCATATATACTGAGTATATATATATGTCCATAGGTCGACTCGGTGTTTATTAATTATTAATAAGCCTAGCGATAGGGTGTGGTTGCCGCCGATACAGGAGGATCCGAGTTCGAATGGCGTGTCCGGCTCCAGAACTCAATTTCTGTGCACATGGCACCTGTTTACAGGCTGATTATGGAAGGTTTGTCTCCGGATGTTCTAGTTTTACTTGCTTCCTCTTCTGTCAACATCCTTCACCATCCTGTGCAATCCCTCCTTGTCATGAGATATCTGCTGACTTGACGTTATGCAACAAACAGTAAGTCAGCACAGACTGGAATCCTTGTGCATGAATCCACCAGCCGACAGGCGGATGTGCGGAAAAACTCAATTGTCTTCTTGCGCTGCTGCTGCTACCATCAGCACTCTGGACCACCCCCACCGCGCTGTAACCAAGACTAGTGCGTTCCATCCCGCCTGAGAAAATGTGTGTATATTTATGTGTATGTGTTCAGTTGTTTGTATATCTTCAGCCCACGACATCGGGATGCGAGGGGTAGGGGCTGGTGTAGGAAACGAAACTCAGGAGTACAAAGTGTTTGGTGCCTCAGTCGGTGGGAAACCCGGTGACACTCGACAGGGGTCAGACCACACTGAAAAAAATTATGGTCAGGGTATAACGGAAATTCCTCCCTAGAAAATAGGCACGCTACGCACGAATAATGACAGCCATAATGTGTGTACGTGGCTGAGTATGTGCGATCGAGGGAGACACTTGTACATCGCTACGCACCCGCGCCTGCACTCGCGCACCCACCCACACACGCGCGCGCGTGCTGACACACACTGAAGCCATCTCCGCTCCACGCACGGCCCATTTCTCGCAGCATCTGCCTCCTGCGATCAGCAGCTCTACCGTGGAACCCATTCCACGCCAGTGACGAAGCCATCAGAACCAAGACAGACTTCATCCATCACACACACTTCACAAGCTTCAGCCTCGTTTAGGCACGGAGGAGGTCAGTCGATGTGCAGGCCCCACCAATCACCGAGCTGCACAGGCGCGCCAAACGGCTTGCGCGCAGGCCTCAGGTAAGCAGCTGCTGAGAGTGACAGCTGTCAGGATCTATCGCAATGTTACCTGGGAAGACATCTTTAGACCAAACAGGACAGCACTCGCAATCGGGACTTCGCTTCCTCTGGAAGAGCCATTTTACTAGCAGGACACCATTACATCTCAGTACGGGCTACATCAGTGACACCAGACACAGGTACATCTAAGTACAGGCTACATCAGTGACAGCAGGCACAGCTACATCTAAGTACAGGGTACATCAGTGACAGCAGGCACAGCTATATCTAAGTACGGGCTATATACATCAGTGACACCAGGCACAGCTACATCTAAGTACAGGCTACATCAGTGACACCAGGCACAGCTACATCTAAGTACAGGCTACATCAGTGACACCAGGCACAGCTACATCTAAGTACAGGCTACATCAGTGACAGCAGGCACAGCTACATCTAAGTACAGGCTACATCAGTGACAGCAGCACAGCTACATCTAAGTACATGGTACATCAGTGACAGCAGGCACAGCTACATCTAAGTACAGGCTACATCAGTGACAGCAGGCACAGCTACATCTAAGTACGGGCTACATCAGGCACAACTGCGAAGGACCTCACGGCGTAAAACACCTGTGACACGCCAAACGATGGGTTATAGAAAGAGGGATCCCTCTTGTACCCCTCTCCACGCCACGGGGGGTGGCCGCGCTGTCTAAACTGTCTGGCAACACGGGTAACGGATCACCCGAGCGGCACCCCAGACACCTACCCAGCATCCTGCTCGCCAGGCGTCAGAGCCGTTATGGGGTGTGGGTAGGTGCCAGGTAATAAACTGTCCCTCCACCTACATCGCTTGTCTTTCCTTGCCCATACCTTTACCCCCACCCCCTCAGATCAAAGGATGAGTCGGGGGGGGGGAGGGGATGTCTGGGTCCTGGAGAATGGCGAACGTTATCTCTGTGACAATGTCAAGAACGTCTGCAAGGGGAGAGCAGCGACAACAGATGGCGAGTGAAACAAAGCGCAGACAAGGGGAAGGGTGCGAGTGGCGCCTGTCACCCCTTTGAGTTATCGACCCTTAAATCGAGGGTCAATGCCGGTTCCACACGATAATGAAGCGTCACCTTCTACAGTGTTTTCAAAAAAGTTGACTGTAAATCCTAGGAGCAGAAACTGCCGGCGTTTGCTTGTGCCTGCGTGTGCACATGGGTGCGTGGCCTTGAGGGGGCTGGGCGTATTTGTCTACCGGGCTATCGCCTAAGCACAAAGTAGAAACCCGGTGTAATGACCACAGGCATCTTAAGTTAGGGCGTGGCCAAGATCTTTGGCGCAGGTTCGACAGTTACCTGCCATTGGAGGATGTCGCATCTTTCGGCTTTCCTCCATGCCGAACCCTTCCCAACAAGCACCACATCCAAAGGGGGTTCGCAAGAGCAATAAATGTCACATGCACTGTGGCCCCCCCCCCCAGCGTCCCCGCCACGTTAATTATGACACAGTTTATACTTTAATGTTTAGTGTAATTTTCGTCTAACATTTAGACTTAGCCCCTGCAGTCTGTAATCAGAAGTTGTGTCTAAACAAAAGCATACCGTTGTCTCTAGCCCACAAGACAAATAAAGGGGACAACAGCATACTGCTGTTTAATCTTGTCCGTGATAGTGGCTGAAACCACGAATAGCGCTCAGGTAAAAACACTGGTGTGGTGCCAGCACTCAACCTTAAAAAAAATTTCAAGAACCTGAGGTGCTGCAAAGGATGTCATGCGGTGGCAAACATTGGCAAGCACAGCTAGACAGACTCTTCTGTTATACGAGATCCCTTGAAGCTTCTCAACTTCCGGCAAGGCGTTGTCAGCGGCTTACATAATAGGCTAATTAGGACTGTTCTCTGTGATGGAAGGGGGGTGGGCAGTCCTGCTACTGACAGGTGTAACTCCCCCTCCTGTTTCGACACACAAACCAGCTATTTATAAGACGGCAAACAAGTCTGACGTTTAAGTAAAAATGAACCAGATCTGACCTACAAACTAACAAATAAATCATAACAGGCCTAACGAAAACGTTCCAGATTCGACATGCGGACCAGGGGTGCTTTTCATGAACGTTCTTATCTCCTGTTCATATGTAAAGCGGACGTAAAATACACAGAGTGAACGGGCCTTACGACCGCTCTTATGACCGAAAGGGCAGCTACGAACGCTCATGCAAGCCACCCCTGGATCACCCTCATGCAAGGTGACCCAGGGCTGGCTTGCATGAGCGTTCGTCGCTGCTTTTTTTTCTCGGTCATATGGGTGGTCGTAACGCCCATTCGCCCTGTGTATTTCACGTGTACCTTTACGAACGAACAGGGGATAAGAACGACCACGCAAGCCACCCCCGACAGACAACGGGTGAAACAAAAACAATCTAGACCCAACGCCCGAACCAGAAGCTAAAACAGACAAGAGGTGTAGTGAAGACATTCCAGACCCGACAGAGGAACCAAAAACCAAAACAGAAAACACGTGTAGCGATGTCACGAAACGAGCGTTCCGTGCCTACCGTCCCATCATGTCTACCGCCCCCTCCTGCCTACCGTCCCCTCCTGTCTACCGTCCCCTCCTGCCTGCCGCAGCTAGCCTTAGTTTCTCGATTGTGTTCCGCATTCCGTTGTTCTCTAGATATCGAGATGCACCGCGTGAACCCATCCTGCATGCAGCAGATATCTTTAGATTTTTGCTTGTTCCCAATATCCCGTGGTTCTTGTTTTCAATGCACCTGCGTAAGTCGTGCGACGTCTGTAAAATCTTCCATCGCCTTCCTGCTGCTCGCAGACGCCATATTCTTGTTTACACCTATTGTTTTATTCGAGAACAAGTTATTCTACTACAGGTTTCACATGAATTTTATGCTTGGCGTGAGTCACATGAACTAAACCCCACGTGACCACACGAGTACACAGAAAGCCGAAAATTCGTAAGTTCCTGGGTCGGCTTGCATGAGCGTTTATAGCTACTTTTCCGATCATAAGGGCGGTCGCACGGCCCATTCTACCAGCATATTTTAGGTGCGCCTTTACGTATGAACAGGAGATAAGAATACTCAAGCAAGCCACCCCTGACTCGAACCAAAAACAAACCGGAAAGTTCATTTGGAGCAGAAGTCATGTCCTCGGCACGGCTCTACCTGCGGCTTCTCAGCTGAAATCACACTTTGGCCCCTCAGGCGTCATACTTCGAGTTCGCCTCATTGAGACACTGTTATCTTGGCCAAAAGGTAAGCTTGTAAAGTTGCTCACTCAAAATCGGCACTAAGTACAGACGTTGAGAGAAAAGACTGATGTTTTGAGTCGTGCAGACATTTCTCCATACGTGTACACACACGTCTTTTTCGTGACGTGTTGTCAATGGAAGAAAATAACAAGAGTGAAATAAGTAATAGTGTTTCAAGTTTTGATCTTGGCTGGTTTGTCCTCCGTCTTCCCCTTAATTATAATGTCATTTCTTTCATGCTCGAAATGTGTCCTAGGTTGATTTATCTGAAGTTGTCTCCAGTAGTTGGTCACTGTAAAAAAAGCTGACGTAACTTTGGAAACTTTTCTTACTTTGGGAACCGTTTGTGGATTTATAACTGTGTTCGGATGCAATGTGTACGTTGATAGACTGTAATAAAATTTTCTTATGGTGGAGTTTTAAAAAATCTGTGGTTCCGTGTTTTATGCTGAAAGAGTAGACGACTGACAGGGAAAAAAATCCCGTTTGTTCGTAATTGTGGTACGTGACAAGCGACAACACTCCAGACCCGTCAGACGAACCGGAAACTAAAACAAAAAACAGGTGTAACGAAAACATTCCAGATCAGGTAGACAGCTCCAGGTCTAGCACAAGCCAGACTGACAAGCGCACATTACAATGTAAACTATATCAGTAGACACAACTACAGTCATTACAATATAAACTATATATATATATCAGTAGACACACAGATACAACTACAGTTATTACAATATAAACTATATTAGTAGACACAGATACAAATAGAGTCATTACAATATAAACTATATATATATCAGTAGACACACAGATACAACTACAGAGGCGCTCCGTTATCAGATCAATAGACAGACCTGTCGACATGCTGGAATGACTAGGATTGCATTACACACCAGATCAATATATAGTCACGATTAGTCGTTACTGAGTAACAGCTGAGCTCTATGTTAACAACAGCCGCCAGATCAGACGTTTCAGGATGAAGGAGAGATTACAAAAAAACAACAAACCCCAAATCCCACGGTACTTGACTAATCCGTCGCTACAAGAAGCAGGGAAAGTGCCAACGCTCTGCATGAGCCGGTGAATCGCTCACCAAAGCTGCGATTGCAATGCTCGCGACAACAGTTCTTGGGCCGCCCGCTTCAAAACAGAAACAGGAAGGAAAAGACAAAGGTCCCAGCCGACAAGATTAGATCACGTGTTCTCGGGAGGGGCCGCTGAGATTACAAGGCATAGCAACCAGTACAGAAACTAGAAGCTACAACAGAGAACTAAGACAACGAACACTGACAGATTAACTTGGTCTAGTTGTTCACATTATAAAACGACTTGATGACTAGATTATGAGATGCATTCCTAACTACAGTAAGACAGGTAGGGCGGCATAAAGTTGCACACCTATAGGTAAAACAAGTTAAAACAAGCGAGTTGTAGCACCCACCACACGGTCAAACAGTTGATTTTAAGCAGCTGAACTTCATGCCACAATGCCATTAACACATTTTCCATACACAGAGATGTAGAGAGAGTAGACGGGGACACTGGATTTGGAAGAGGGGGTGGGCTGGGGGAGCCAGAGAGACGCAGATAGCGACATAAAGAGAGACGGGAAACCTCCGTCCACATCCCTTCAGTAAACTGTGCGCCGGCCGGCCCTAACACCTCCACAGAAACTGCGTCTACACAATGTAAGTCAAACGCAGCGTTCGTAACTCACTCCAGGTTTGACGGGCTTGATGTGCGAGCAAGACGGGTGGGATAACTGATTGCCGTCTTGGGAGGGGTTAAATATCGTAAAACGGGTGCGAGTGGTTAGGTGCTGGGGGAGGGGGGGGGTCAGGAAGCTGGGTGGGTTAAAGGTGGCCAGGAGTCGACTCCTTGACAGGCTGAACACAAAGCCTTTGACATTCATCAGGGTGAGGCCGTGCTATCAAGTTCTGGACGCGCCGGCCTCATAAATCAGGGTTAACGTGGGCACAGATTTGGTGACAATGACAATTTATACTTCCCGTCCCGGCCTCGCGACCTCCTCTCTTGTCTTTTAAACGCCTGCAACTCCCGCCCCTCGGCAGGCCAAACTAACGACGCCAGAAGTGCAGAAGTGACTTTATGACAGCAGACGAATCCTAGTAAAACCCTCGTTCACCCACCTGCTCCCCAGGGCAAGGCTGCCTGGACGTTCATTTCTCCTCTTCATAGGCAAAGGCACACGTACAATACACAAGGCGAACGGCCCTCGTGACTGGTCCTGTGACTGCAAAAACAAATACGAACACTCGTGCAACCCATAGAGATTGTATTACTTCAATGGTGCAACCCAACCCTGAACTGGCGGATCAGCAGACAACTACAGGCGCAGTGGACAGTGCCAACAAAAGTGAGAGTATCTAAATCGGACGAGGCTTCCTTGACAAACTGGACAGATTTCACAAGGTCTGATCTCGCATGGGTACTAGGTGGCGGCCAAATAAACGCTTCGCAAGGGCTCTAGGATCTGGCCTGGCCTCTCTTCCAAGTAAAACTGGAAACCCCTGCAAGACGTACTCACGACGTACTCAAGACGTACTCAAGATAGTCTCTAAGGCAGTGGCCTATTCCGCTTTCCCCTAATGGAAAAAACCGAAAAGAACTTACGAGATGTACTTAGCATGCAGTCTAGGCAGTTGTAAACTGCGCCCAAAGAAAGGTGCGTTGTCCGTTTTCAGTCATTAAAGAAAAAAGCAATAAAAGAAAAAGTAAAATAAAAAATAATAATAAGCCCGCAAAGCCCGTGCGATGTGCGCTTTGTACGGGCCACATTTTACAAAAATGCTTCAAGCTCTGCTCTCCCACAGACGTTTGATAAAGACTGGCAAAAATCGACGACTCGCAGGCTTTTCGCGCTGCAATTTGACACCAGTGCGTTTATGTGGCGTCAGAGCGTACGGGTGGTGTCAAGGTGTGGCACTGAATGTCTCGCAGGAAGGGAAGTGATTTGGCTGCTGTCGCAAGCAGACATGCGCTGTCACTCTCGTCACAATATCACCTGACAGCGCAAGTCATCGGTGCAGCTCTGCAGAAAAACGGGGTTGATGATTGAAATCTTCAAATACAGGTTGAAAGACGCCGCTTTTAGATGATCGGACTGTGCGCCAGCAGCACAAACACCAAACACGATTTACCCATATCCAACAGAGAAGTGAGAAAGTGAGAGAGAGAGAGAGAGCGAAGTTTCAGCGCAATGCCATACTATACTTACATGCACGTACATGCGCTTACACACGTGCACCCATACCCACACTGGAATCAGATGCTAAATACGAACAGTGAGAGATATAACATTACGGCGAAGTGAAAATGATCAAATCTTAGTTTTATTTAAATTTTTTAATATGCGACACTTCAGCACCTGCAGACAGAAGACAAAAGTGGATCGATCACGAGGGCGAAGCGTGAGCGAGACGGTATATCGCTTCTAGCACCGACTTATTCTACCTATCGCGATGCTCCCCTCGTCTTTTTCCTCCTTCTATTTCTCCATTCTCTGTCCTGCCCTCTTTCACTCCCTCTACTTTCCTCTCTTGTCTTCTCTCCCCCACCCCCCACGCTCTCTGTACTGCCTGTATGCATGCATACATGCGTGCGTGTTTGTGGACGCATTGTTAGACGTCACGATGGCCTAAAGTCTCATTCGAAACAAACTCTGCCAGCTTTATCTGTTTCGCATTGTTAGACGTCACGATGGCCTAAAGTCTGTTTCGAATCAAACTCTGCCAGCTTTATCTGTTTCGCATTGTTAGACGTCACGATGGCCTAAAGTCTGTTTCGAAACAAACTCTGCCAGCTTTATCTGTTTCGCATTGTTAGACGTCACGATGGCCTAAAGTCTTCTTCGAAACAAACTCTGCCAGCTTTATCTGTTTCGCATTGTTAGACCTCACGATGGCCTAAAGTCTGTTTCGAAACAAACTCTGCCAGCTTTATCTGTTTCGCATTGTTAGACCTCACGATGGCCTAAAGTCTTTCGAAACAAACTCTACCAGCTTTATCTGTTTCGACGATTCACATTCGGTTACGCATGCGTCGATCCTCCCTTTTTCCCGAAGCATCAATCACTACCCCGCACTATGGGATCTGTTATTACGTTCCGGGACAGGGTTCAAACTGCGCGAAATCCTGAATTTGATCTTAAACTGCGGTTGGATGACCTTTGGCTGTACTCTCTACTGAATTCCTTCCACTACCCCCAGCCCCCGTGCCCAACGACCTTACACCTTTCCTAACGACACAAAGAAGTAACAATAAACTCGGAAAGGCGCAAATCATACATGGCTTTATATAAAGTGTACAGTTCCTAGCTCTGCGCACTCTGTACAAATCCATCCAAACGTGCACACCCGCAATCAATCAATCAATCAATCAATCAATCAATCAATCAATCAATCAATCCATGAACGCATCTACCCAGCGAAGGGAGGGTACTTTGGTGCCCTGAGTGCCAGCAGACATCGGTTGGTGACACCGGGCTACAATACTTGGGAGACAGTCACAGACAAGGTGAAGTCAGGTGAGCAGGTAAACCAACGCTGCCAACAGCCGTGCGTGAACAGGTTGCAGGGATAGAGTAACATCAAAAAAGCAAGTACACATGGCTTCTCGATCTTTCCCCTCACAAACTTTTTGCAGCGTAGAGAAAGACTCAGACGACTTCCCAGATCGCAATGGCGTTCCAAAGGCCACGGACACCCGTCTCCTGCCCCCTGCCAACCTCCCCCCGATCCTCCGGCCGCTAAGAACACAATACAGACACATTTATCTATCTTGTGTCGCGCCAAGCACGAGGCGGCAGCGGCAGACAGCAAGACACGGCGCGGCCAGAGTCTGGCATCACTTGATGTTGCTGCTAGCAACATGGCGGCGGCGTCTGACAAGAGCAGTCCATCACTGTCCCCTTTGCCTACCCCGCAGCACGCCGCCCATGCCATTTGGTAGCCTTCAGCCCCGGCGCTGCAACATCTCCTGACAGGATAGATGCAATGGAAAGACCCGGATGACGGGCTGGAAGGGAGATGCTTGGCAGACCACTGGCCTCAAAATGCAAGTCTATGGGCGTGTGCATGCTGCGCTAGATTAACAAAAATTGAATTTAATTTGGTCCGGACACGTGCAAAAAAGAAGGGGCATTTCAAACATGCCGTCTCCTCTCTCATGTACTTGCCTACGGGGTCGCTGCCTGCTGTAACAGTTATCCCCCGTTGGTGACAGTGGCACACCAAACAAACAACGCTCAAGAAATGCAAACGCTGGGCTCTCCACGAGTAAACTAGAGCTTGATAAATACGTAATCAAGAGAAAAAATAAGCTGCATTTACACATTCTTCTTTTTTTCACATTTAACATTTCTGATATATATTCCAGATGCAGACATATTTCTTAGCCCAAGATATCTCTCTAGCTCAGTCATTCATGTAGGTGTTACTGATTCATTTATAGATTTCTGTCTCGTAACTGATTTCTGATATATATATATATTCTGATATTATATTTATTATATTTATTATATATTCTGATATGCACACGGGGGGGGGAGGGGGCACCTGTTCAGCGGACTTCCCCGGTTTCCTTTCCTTCCTCTCTCCCACCCCCACCCCCACCCCACCGCCCTTCATCACTCTCCCCCTTCTCTCGAGTCACAAGATGACCGTTGCTGACGACGTAAACAATAACCAACCAACGACAGTACCTAACCACACTATGTCGCACGGATCCCGCCCAGTGTTGTGTTACGGATGTACGAACGGCACAAGACGCGGCTACAGGTCTGTTACCGTCTCTCTCTCTCTCTCACACACACACACACACAGACAGAAATGATTGATTTTTTTACGGACACAAAAAGATGGCATAAGAAAGAATGAGGATAAATACTACAAAAGATTGAAGGACTGACGAAAACAAAATGGGGGAGGGTGAGACGAAAGGAAGATCAGACTGTCTGGCTCTTTTTTTTCAGACCCTTTCAGCAGACAGCTCGGGGTAAAGAATTTATAAAGAACAAAAACTACAAACGAAACCAAAAACAATAGAATACGTTTTGTGTCTTCCTTTTCTTTTTTGTTTGGGTATTTTTGGTTGATTTTCTGTGTTGTTAAAGGAAGAGACTGGAGACGATGTCATGGTGGCGAGTGGGGACAGAGCCGGTCGCGTGAGGACAAGGAAAGCGAGACACAGAGCGGATCTGTTTGTGGAACTTTATTGGCAAGGAGGTCAGCCGGCACATACGTTTGGCTTGCAAATCAAGGCGCTGTCTATTTGATTTATTTCGTGCGCCAACAAATGAATATTAGATTGCATGATTGATGCCGCCTTGTCCGCCCTGTCAAATATATGAAGGATAAGTCCATGCATTACCATATTCCATCACTCCTCAAACTCCCCACAGACTCCGCGGCCCAGGCCAGCTAAGCCAAATCCCAGGGGGATGAACTCCGGCCGAAGCCAGCCAGTCATCCGGGCGGGCAGGGCCAAGGCGTTGTGGTGGGAGGCTTAGAGGGGTAGGAAATGATAGGGCGCCGCTTGCGCACGACACTTGAGTGAAGAAGATGGCCAGGGCCACTGGCATTAGACGTACCGAGGGAGGAGGAGGGGGGTAATGTAGGGGTGGCAGGAGGTTTGTTGTTCACCAAGACGGGCACAGGGTTGGCTAAGCCAGCAACACTTGGCTGTTTGCATAGCAGTGCTGACGATAGAGACGAGATCTGCCCAGCAAATCCGAATGTTCGGCAACAGGGGTTGAGTAAGTAAAGGTGGTGGTGGTGGGGGTGGGGGTGTACAGGTGAAAGATAACAAAAGTTAAGCCGAAGTTTGTGACTAATAACAACTTCGAATTACCGAAACTTGTTAAGCGAAACAAGCACGAGAAAGTTTAGGCGATAGCTTTCCATTATCTTCATCTTTCAAATCCTTGTCTGTCTCTCCCAACCCAACAAAATGGCGAATGGAAAAATTAATTCTTATAAAGTGAAATGATACAATTTTCATGGGCACAGCTCCCGTCACAGAAGAAGGCCATGCTTAGGCCCTGTATTGATATGATGTTATGATATCGGTTTTGTCCTGCAAAGCAATGCCGTCAGATTGTAGTCTAGATCTGACAAGTATTGTTTCACACAGTGTATTACACTGCAAGATCCGGTCTCTTGCGCCGCCACCGCTACCCCCCCCCCCCATCACCCACCACCCTCTCCCATCATTATCGAAATCTTTTTCCTCAATACATGTAGTTATAGGCAACAGGTATATTAGCTGCTGCTTCGACAAGGGAGATCACCAGTCTGCACACACCAGTGCCACAGTCTGAATCCCCCACAGCTCTCAGAAGCTTAGCTCCGAGATCTACTGTAAGATGTACCACTGTAAGCGTCAGATACTTAGAGCTCCGAGATCTACTGTAAGATGTACCACTGTAAGCGTCAGAAGCTTAGCTCCGAGATCTACTATAAGATGTACCACTGTAAGCGTCAGATGCTTAGCTCCGA